>JAMZEH010000071.1:5165000-5535000 GCA_024699665.1 Ostrea denselamellosa
CTTACCTTTTTTTGTCCAATATATATATATATATATATATATATATATAACCCCATGGGCATCCGGGTTGTTAGAATGGATCCTCAGTATCCCTTGCTTGTTGTAAGAGACGACTAAATGTGGCAGTCCTTCGGATGAGACCGTTAAAATCGAGGTCCCGTGTCACAGCGGGTGGGGCACGTAAAAGATCCCTCCCTGTTCAAAGGCCTAAACTTGCAGCCCTTCACCGGCAATGGTGACGTCTCTATATAAGTGAAAGATTCTCGAGCGGGACGTTAAACAATATTTATTTAATCAATCACATATATATATATATATATATATATATATATATATATATATAAAAGAAATGATGAATTCTGCCATGAACTGGATTAACAATAGATGAATGACAGTAAAATCGAATCCGAGCTAAAGATGACTTAATAAGAATCATTTGGTAAGTGCAAGTTCTAATAGTCGATTTCGATTATTTATATCTTCATAGTCTTTGGTGATCAGTATATTCAAATCCCTATGAGTACGAATTGTGCTCCTTTGTTAGCTGACCTGTTTTTATATTCTTACAAGACAGAGTTCATTCAAAAGCATCTACATCAGTGAAAAAACCTCAACTCCACATTTAGATATATTGGGATGTTTCATGTTTTAACAATAACTTTCATTCATATTTCGATTTGATACATCCCATTCATGAATTTGATATAATGGACACCACAGAATTTTCCACATCTGCTGCAATCTTCGATATAATACTGAACATAAATGTTAAAGTAAAATTTTATGGCAAACGGGAAGGGGTGAGTAACATCAGCTCTTCCACATCGTCAAATCCACGTATTTTTATAGCAATATTCCAGTACCACCTGCATAAGGTTTTTTTTATGTCTCTCAACTGATTGGATGCGCACGAGCTCGGTCTGCGTGATACTAGTTCTTTATATCGAGGAAGGCTAATGGCGAAAAAAGTTGATGTTACTTGAGTTTCAAAAGTCTCGCTTAAAGTAGCCTATTAGCAAATAACGGTGGTTATAACGATCTAATTTACAATACAACCCGGCATTGCGTGAAATGCTGTCTGACGTGTTTCATACCAATTGCTAGGCCGTATTTTGCACATTAATTTTGACTACGGATTACGTCGTTTCGCATAGACCTTAACTATCATTATATCTTATCTTCTCAAATGAAGTATTACATTACTAATATAAATCATATATAATATATATGCAACAAAATTGAATTACAAATACACGTATAATGTAAATTAAGTTCACTACTAGAAATATGTACTAATCTGAATATATAATTTTGGTTGATTTTCAACCGGAACAGACTGTTGTTCTCTCATACTAGTGCTAACACGTATATTTTATTTATTTGTTTGTTTGTTTTACGTCTCGTAGAGAATTTTGCACTCATAATGAGACGTCACTAGCTGCAGGTGAAGCACTACAAATTTAGACCTATGATTAGGATCAGAGACGTTGCAATGAGGGTTCTTTAACGTGCTAACGCATGTCGCGACATGGGGCCTCCGTTTTGAGGTCATATCCGAAAGACCCGTAATTTGCACTTCTAAATGCCAAGCGTTTGGCAATAACTACCTATTTTTGCGACTTAGGATTGACGCGGCCATGACACGAGCGAGGCTCGAACTCACGACCTCCCGGTTATAAAGCAAACTCTTTGACCACTGAGCTACCGTGAACGGTACATGTACATTTTAACAAGGTTTTTTTTTATAAAGTGTGACAAATGAGTGTTACATGTGTGTATTTCTCTTGTCCAACGTGAAGACGAAATACAACCTCTCTCTCATTCTCTTTCTCTCTCAGATCCCCTTTTTCTAACACACACAAGTTACATGTACTTTTAATTCGTATTTTATGTATTGTTTATATTGCGTTATTAAAAATATATCAGTCGAGTTAATTTCAATAACTTTGGACAATTATTCTTGAAATTAATAATTAGTTTAGAAAACGCTATTCAGAAATATCCTAATTAAGGAATCATTTCTTGGTTCTTGGAAATCATTTATTATTGAAAACGTTTTTAGTATAATTCAACATAAAACATGTTTTATTACATACAATTAAGCTATTTGAAGTATCAATCATCCCTTCAATTTTATCTAAGAGTAATTAATATGCACTTCATTGTAAGAAATGCATGCACATTCTGATGTACATTTATCATGATTAAAGACGAGTATCTGGCAAAATTGAAATGTAGAAGTCATTTAGATGTAAATTCAGCTAATATTTTACTTCTTTCCACGAAAAGCAGGTTCTTATGATATCTAATAAGAAACAATACCAGCATTTTGCAGTCACGATCCAAGTAGATGTTAAAAATTAATACGCCACAAGACATTTATAGTGTTTTATAGCTTCCTAAATTGACTGCATCCCAGGTTAGATAAGCAGCGTTTCTTGTCATTAATAGGAACTGTTGTGCTCCTAATTGCTCTATCTCAATGTTCTAATTAGAGACACACACTTCGACCGATGAAACAAAACAATATGCTAATTACTTATATCAAAATAAAAGCTGACGATGACTGAGCGAAGACCACTGATTTTACTTTGGATTCCTGCCATTTCCTTCCTTTGCATTAGATATGGACAACTTTCTACGTTTGCCAAACTCTGTATATGCTTTAGAACATTTCTTGCAAAGCGATGTTAGAGTATTGAAGAAGCTGCTGAAATCTGGACTAGATCGCAATGTCTGTGACGCAAATGGAGAACCATTGCTGAAATCTGGAGTAGACCCTAATGTCCGTGACGCAAATGGAGAACCATTGCTATTTACTCTCATTGTTTATGGAGATATGGAAGCCCTAAGACGTTTGCTGCCATATACGGATGTCAATATAGAAAACAGGGATTGTCGAACACCCTTAATTCTTGCAGTGGAAATGGGCGACATTGATATTGTGAAAATATTAATCAAAGCAGGTATGTCTAACTTCACCATATTGAAAATTTAATTGAACACGTTTTATTAGTGAATTATTACGTATTTCACATAGTTTGGATGAAAACACTTTAAATTTGACCATCTTTTATTTCTAACAGGTGCGCGAGTGGATTGTAAGGACAGTTCTGGTAAAACTCCTTTGTTGTTAGCTCTGGAAAATGGAAATTTCAAAATTGCGGAATACCTTATCAAACATGGAAGTGACGTCAATGATATTGATGACCTCGGTCAAACTGGCCTTCATCTTATTGCTACCGGTGGGCACACTGACTGCGCTCGAATCGTTAAAATCCTGTTTAAATGTGGATATGTAATGAAAGACGTTGACAACTGGCTTTCTCCAGAGGATTTAGTAGCTAATCCAAATCTTCAATATACATATTTTAAAATAATACAAGAAGCCAAAACTGTGATTAAAGTAAATTCGATGGAGTCTTTAGCTATTCCCAGAGAATGTTTTGAATCTTGAGGAGAGGAAGTCGGTTCAAACATCACCTGTATTCTTACGGGTTCATAAAACTGTTTCTACAGAGTCCAATGCTCATGACCTTCGGATTCGGTTGCAGATATTTGTCGGTGGAGTTGAGTACTGATTGACATAAAATGAAGCTGGGGATTGTCCATGGGTGTCACCGAGAAATGAAATATACACCTTTGTATTATACCTTTAATGTTGGCTATTTTCAGTGTAATAATTGCCGATGTCCTTTCGAAATATGAAATCTCATTGCCTGGCTGGGTAGCTCAATTGGATAGCGTGGATAGCGTCTCTACTGCTGATCTGTAGATCGTGGGTTCGAGTTCACCAGGGATTTTGATTTCTTTCCAGATAACTTTCTACTAAACTTCATTTTTAACTAAATAAAGTAATTTTGAAAGTTTTCAATTTCAGAGTGTCATTGTACATATCCCCTACTTTCCATTCAGATTTCCCTGCACTCTTATCCCTCCATCAAATGAAATGAATGATTATGAATCATTAAAAAACTATTATTGATGATTGATTGATTGATTGATGTTTTCCGTCACACTCAACAATTTTTCAGTTATGTGGTGGCGTCCAGGTTTTTTTATTGGTGGAAGAGAGAACCCAGATACAATGTACCCGGGAAGAGACCATCGATCTTCCGAAAGTAAACTGGCAAACTTTCTCACATATATCGGCGCCAGCGAGATTCGAACCCGCGTCGACTAGAGTATCAACGGTATAAACCGTCTCTACAATATAAATGTGATATTTACAAACAATTAAAACATGCCATTTTGGTTATAGACGTAGTCGAGGAATATCAAAGTGTAAGGTTTAACTCTCATGCATATGTGTACATGAAAAAAAAAAATGGAGCGAGAGGACTAAATCCCCAGATTTTCAAAACTTCCGTATTAATAGTCTGGATTATGAAAAAATGAAGATAACGAACAATGGTCAATTTCATAATTCCTATAAGGAAGAACAATTTAAGAGTAGGGTAGACACTGACTCATGGCATAAGAGAAGTGGAATCAAGTGCCTAGGAGGAGTAAACATACTCTGTTGACTGGTCATGCTCGTCGTGATCCCTCTATTTTGTTCAGACAGATGGAGTAATTCGTAATCAAAATCAATATCTAAAGATCAACTTAACATTTTGTATGAAACACATCAGACGATATTCAACCTAAAGACGACAGGTAGTATTTTCAAATAAGGTCATTATAACTACCATAAAGTTTTCAAAATGCTGACTTCACACGAAACTGTTGAAACTCTTGTAATATTAACATATTTTTCAGTAGCTTATCTCGGTTCCAAAATTGATCACATGTAGAATATATTACTCTGTATCGAATCAATTGAGAGGTATAAACACCATATGCAGGTGGTAATGGATTAATTGATTGATTAAATATTGTTTAACGTCCCGCTCGAGAATCTTTCACTCATATGGAGACGTCACCATTGCCTGTGAAGGGCTGCAAATTTTGGCCTATGATCGGCGCTTCTGGCCTTTGAGCAGGGAGGGGTCTTTTACATGCCACACCTGCTGTGACACGGGACATCAGTTTTTGTGGTCTCATCCGAAGGACCGCCCCATTTCGTCGCCTTTTACGACAAGCAAGGGGTTCTGGGGATATATTCTAATAACCCGGATCTCCACGGGGCCAGGTGATAATGGATCTTTCCATTCACACTAAAATCTTAGACTTGGTGACGTAAACATTGACCTTTGACCCACTTTTAGAAAATTCGAATACAAGCCACATCTTTCAAATCATAAGAAATACTGCTTTTTATATTTAGCTTGTGAATTTCTTGCAAGAAGTCCTTTGCAACAATACTAGATTTGTTTACCTAGTGATCTTGACCTTTGACGTAATTTTTGGAAATTTTCAAACCTTGTTCATATTTTTACACCATAAGAGGTAGACTTTTATATTTGGTATGTGCATTTCTTTTAGCAATACCTCAAGATCGTTAACCTGATGACCTTTACGTTGACCTTTGACCTTTTATTGTTAGCAAATTCGAATATAAGCCGTATCTTTCGATTTGTAAGAGATGCTGTTTTTACATTTATATGAAGTATGTGTATTTTTAGATGACTTTTTCAATAATAACAGATTTATTGCCCCTGTGAAGTTAACGTTGACCATCAACATACTATTTGGAAATTTTCAATATAAGACTGCAATGGCTTACAGTTCTACTTTGTTGTGTTTCATAAACACATCTTGTTTTTATTTGTATTTTTAACTGTGTTAAAGATTACATGCTATGTCATTGTTTTTGAAATCATATCAATTAAATTTATATTGTGTTTTATGTAGAAACCCTTAATACTGAACAGACTCTGCCAGAAGTGCACTGAACGTAAACATATAACAAATGTGCCAAAAGTGTGCAGTACTTTGCTGCAAACTGTTTGTCTGAGAAAAAAAATGAATGCAAAAAATACCCTCGCGGATTGATTTATTGTTTGTTGTTTTTTCGCCACACTCAATATTTTTTTCAGCTACCTGGTGTCGTCCAGTTTTTATATGTGGAGGAGAGAACCCAGATATATATCCTAGAGGAAAATGTGCCGCAAACTGTTTGCCAAATCTGTGCAATAAATTTGTGTCGCAAAGTTGCAGCAAACTATGCACAAGAAATGCGCAGCAAGTACGAGAAAAAAATATACTTACGGTAGACGTGCAGCAATTAGTTGCAGGAAAAGTGTCGCAAATGCGCTGAAAATTTAACTCTGTGTCACAGAATTTAAAGCTTGCTAAGAGTTATCAGCTCTGTACATGTTAAATAGGACAGTTCTGTACACGTTAAATAGGTAAGTTCTGTATACGTTAAATAGGTCAGTTCTGTATGCATTGCATTGGTCAGTTCTGTATGCGTTGAATAGGTCAGTTCAGTACAGGTTAAAAAGGTCAGTTAACGTCATAAGACATGATCAGTAGGGGTAGATCTGTAATGGTGTGGGAAGGATTCACTGTTACCGGCATAACAGACTTGCATGTTGTTGCTGGACGTGTCATAGGGCATTACTACCGGGACAACATCATGGCACTCCATGTTGTGCCGTTTGCACGTCGTAATGGCCGCCGTTTCATTTTTCAAGATGACAATGCCAGATGTCATAGGGCCAGGATAGTTACAGATTATCTCCAACAGCAGAATATAACCACATTACCATGGCCCGTACTCAGTCCGGACCTTCATCAAGCATGTCTAGGATATGCTTGGACAGCAGCTACGCCAACGTCAACACCCTCCTGCCATTGTCCAATAACTTGCGCAGCATTGCAACACGGATGGAATAACCTTCCTCAAAATGACCTGGGACGTCTCGTTAGGAATATGCCACGCCACAATAGTGGTAAATATGCTGTGTGACCCTGTGTTGGTGTCGACCCTTATTTTGGAGAATCTGTCCTTTTCTGGCTGTGCACAGGGTTTCAAATAAATTGACAAATGTTTCCTTAATGTATTTCTGTCATTCGTTTCCTTCCTGACTTCATGATCTGCATTTCATACAAATCAAACACTAAAAGTAACAATAACTTCAATCCCCAAGTAAGCATATTACAGTAATTTTTGGAAGAAATCCTTAAATAAACATATTTATTCTAATCCCACAGAAACGCGTGTACCTTTCAAAAACCCATGCCAGGACAGACCGCTCTCTTGCACGGCCTGTAATAATCCTGAAAGATCTGGTCATTGTCATTGCATCCATCAAAAAGGAAAGCATTTGCAGCAAAACCCACGTGAGTGTCATGAAGCAGGCAAAACCATCGGACTGCCATTAGTTGAACTGTTACCCAAGAAGGAAGAAGCAAAAAAGCCATAAGAGAGTTTGAGAATAATATTTGATAAGTTACTTCTAAGCATTCGTATTCTTATGTGTATGTGTAAATTTTGGTACATTAGAAATAAATGTGTAGGTCATTTGTTCTAAGGTATATTTAAACAATGGAATCATGGGTTTCTGTATAATTAGTGAAATCGATTTATTGCTAATAATAAGTAGAAACTGCTCCACGATTCCTTTGTTTAAATATCCCATTATTGCTAATAACCTAACCATCTACTTCTTACATTTTGCAATGAATTGGTTTTTATGCCAAGTTGGGAGGTCATTTCTTTTATCGAGAAATGAAACACGTTTATATTGAACCATCATATGAGTAATAATGATGAAATCCTAAGGTCTGGTGAACACGGACGTATGATGTGTACAGTGTCACATTAAGCTTGTCAGTGTAATAGCTTGATTGCTGTAGTGTGGTTTTCACGTGTAAATAACATGCTAATGATGGCAACTAATGTCTATAGAGAGAAAAAAATCTTAAATGAATGCGACATACACTGTACACCTTATAGGTATTAGCATTTTCAGAGTAAAACGCATTACAGCCAACACGAAAATGTCCCAGTTAAAATTCAAGGTTTCCTTATTGTGGGATTGTGAGATTTTAGTAAAATGCTTGTACTACTGCTCTTTGTAAAGACTGTGCTACTGTATAGTAATGCATCAATGGAAATCAATGTTGTAGAATCGAAGACACCTATACTTACGGCGAACGCTTGAAGCAATCGAAGTATTCCTTGTTTGATAATACATATGCAAATGAGATAATGACAGTAAAAGATACAAGGTAGTGTTTTTATAAAGTGGGCTGTAAGAGATCCCTCAGTGGCTGGTGATTACGTGTCGTCTCCTATGTCTGCAGTGGCTGGCTTTTAAGTGGGCTGTACGAGATCCCTTAGGTACAGGTGATGACGTGTGGTTTCCTGTCTGCAGTACCTGGTTTTTAAGTGGGCTCTAAGAGATCCCTCAGTAACTGGTGATTACGTGTCGTCTCTTATGTCTGCAATGGCTGGTTTCAGACAGGTGCACTAGATGTTTGTAACACACGAAATAAAATCCATTCCCATCAAATGAAATTTGCTCCCACAAAATTTATTTTGTGCCCAAGAAATTAATTTCGGTCACACGATTTCATTGCTTTTAATTACATTAACTTCCACTACCCACAGGTAAATCAATATGACACACTTCCACTACCCACAGGTAAATCAATGTGACATACTTCCACTACCCACAGGTAAATCAATGTGACATACTTCCACTACCCACGGGTAAATCAATGTGACACACTTCCACTACCCACGGGTAAATCAATATGACACACTTCCACTACCCACAGGTAAATCAGTGTGACATACTTCCACTACCCACGGGTAAATCAATATGACACACTTCCACTACCCACAGGTAAATCAATGTGACATACTTCCACTACCTACGGGTAAATCAATGTGACATACTTCCACTACCTACGGGTAAATCAATGTGACATACTTCCACTACCCACGGGTAAATCAATGTGACATACGTCCACTACCCACGGGTAAATCAATGTGACATACTTCCACTACCTACGGGTAAATCAATGTGACATACTT
This sequence comes from Ostrea denselamellosa, assembly GCA_024699665.1. Lineage (NCBI taxonomy): Eukaryota > Metazoa > Mollusca > Bivalvia > Ostreida > Ostreidae > Ostrea > Ostrea denselamellosa. The sequence continues at coordinate 5,173,933 of JAMZEH010000071.1, forward strand.
CCACTACCCACAGGTAAATCAATGTGACATACTTCCACTACCCACGGGTAAATCAATGTGACACACTTCCACTACCCACGGGTAAATCGCATAATATATATATATATATATATATATATATATATATATATAGTGTTTACGGTAGTTCCGGATCAGTTTTTATTCAACCTATGCACGTGAAGATAGTGACGAGATTTATTTGCATATCTACCTACCTATAAATTCGTCATTTCCATAGCTTCCATCTGAACAAAAAAATTCCTTAACTCCACTGGTACCGACAGTAGCTGAGGCATTATCAATAACGACCATTGCGGTAGTTTCGGATCACTTACGACAGTTGCGGATCAGTCTAATTACCCGCATAAAGGCAACACGGTAACAGATATTTATTTACAAAACTTCAATCTTTTAATAAAATATGGCAAACAAAACCATATATTTATTGTTGATACTGACAAAACTGAAAAAAACCCAACAAACACAACCCCACCAAAACAAAAGGGGGGGGGGGGTCTCAATAACCCCTACAACTTTACGAACTGAAAGAACCTCATTGAGCCAAACATGATAAACATTAGTCAAATTCTTCTACATCAATTCTCATGAATTCACCTTCAGGCATCTCTCGTAGTGCCTGCACAATGCACTGCTTACAATTACTTATGTCAATATTTTCTCCGTCATATATTTTGTAATGACATGGAATAACTACCCCTCCCCCTTTCTCATGTTGTGCAGGCCAAGGTGGAAAACTGGGCACGGGGTCACCTGCTGGCTCACACAAAATATATCCCCCTTTATCCAATATTGTTCTAAAACACCCAGCTAATCCTCTCGGGACATGTCCAACTGGAAGGTCCGCAATATCTTTCAGAAAAAGGTGTCTTTTTTCGTCGGTTAACAAGCTATGGTCAGAATTTGGAAATGCAGACAATGGGGGCATCCATACCAAACAAGCACACCTATCATGAATATTTGTGTATTCCCTATCCACCAAGAGATGAGTGACAGGATCAGTATTTGGCGGTCGAATTTGATAATCATGAAAACCTTTGATCACTGAATTTTCTAATCTGATACAAGGCCGAACCAATTTGTTAACAGGTAATTCATGACTGTGGGTGGATGATGATTGTGCTGGTGTTAATGTAGTGGATGATAATGATGGAATCAGTGGTGCTACAGAAGTAGATGATGACTGTGCTTGTGAACGAATGCAGCTGGCACTGTCATCCTACAATTAACAAAATGCATCATATTATTTAATACATTTGTTAAGCTTAATTGATAGCGTCTGTTTTTCTAATTAAATTTTTAATTGTTACCTTCACCAATGATGTCTTCATTTAATTATTATTGGTTTTACAATGGTAATTTACTTTTCTTTCCAGAATAAAGTAAAGTGACATTTAGTACCAACTTTTATTTGAAAGTTCAAGAAATTAAAGACAGGGCAAATGAAAGTCCAGGTACAAAAATGTTCACTCAAGGATTGTTTACAAATTTCATGTAAAATTACATGAATAGAAATTATCTAATCACAATTATATTTCTCAAATTTTCAAAACATCAGGTCAGAAAACATCTGTAATAACACAAAGCTTTGTGTATTTGATGATATACAATCTGGGCATTGGAATTCTTCACCATCAATTAGGTCAAACGGGCAACAGTCCTCATGGATCCAGTTTTTACAAATATCACACTGCACCCATACACTTCCAGTACCAAGAACTTGATCTTCCTTCCAAGTCATATGGCAAGCAATACATTGTTCATCATTCTCCTTTAAATGACCCGATGTGATTTGTTCCTTTGTACTGTTTCTCACTGAATTCTTAGCTCTTTTACTTGCAATTTTCCCTTGCTTCTTTACATTCTTTCCTCCTTCACTTTCTGCCAGGAAGTTCTGCTTTGCTCTCTTTTCTTTTGCAGCAAACTTCTTCACTTTCGCAAGATGTTTTAGGGACAAAGCATTCAGAAGAAGTCAAATTGTCTGGCAGAGAATCAAGCGCATTTGTTCTTTTTCTGACAGATGGATCTACTTGTGGATAAACAAGGGAGCTTTCCAGAACTGGTGATATACATGAACTCTGATTAAATTCGTCCTCTTGTGACATGTCATTCATGGCTGCTGCTTCAGCCAGTAAATCAAGCCCTGCTGTGCATGCATCATCTTCACTAACTGTGTCAACTCCTTTGAAATCAAAAAATCTCCAAATTTACAATACCATTCATCAGTTTTTTCTTTTGTTACTTTTGCTCTACAAGTTTCCACCATTGTTTCTTTTCTTACTTGCAAGATTGTGGAGTTTCTGGCCATAAATGCATACAACCAGTCATGACTCGGTCGACCATCCTTAAAAGGTGTCTGTCGTTTTTCTTTCTTGACAATACTTTCAATGAAGTCTAATACCTCACCTGGCTTTAAACCCATGCCTCTTCTTGCCATCTCCACCAACCACTTGGCCAGAGCAGTCTCTTCATCTCGTGAAAAGATAGTGGCAGGGCCATTTCTAGCATCAATGTCTACCTCTCCAGAAAGACGTCTGTGCAAATACCCATAGCTAATAGTATATTTCTCACTTGCTTTTCTAATAGATACCTTGTTTTTCCTGATATCGTACAATGCTCGTCTAACTCTATTAGACCTGCCAGGTGACACATCATATCCACCTTTCTGCTTTTTCAAAATGTGAGCTTTGTCCCTTACAACTGGACTTTCCCTCTTCTTTAGGAGTTCTTTTTTTTCTTGGGAGCAAAGTTTTCTTTCTGCATCTTCCCATGCTGCAGGCAAATTGTAAACTGTTACCATGGTTACCCATCTCATAATTGTAAACTGTTACCCATCTCATACTTTTTAACTTTGTCGTTTAAGCTGTTATATATATATACTCTGCAAAAAAAGAAACGCATAGCCCTTTTGAAATTTTAAAAATGCAAATTATGTATTTTACCAGGTAAACTGGAATGGTCAATTGAGTAATTGATTTTTTACAGGTAAGTATGAAACTTTAAAGGTCTGTTCATTTGATTTGGCTCTCTGCCAAATTAGCTCGGCGACTCTCTAAAATTGCACATCACCTCTATCGCCATGGAATTTGGCTTACGTTTTTCACGAGAACTTTGTGCTTAATTCAACCACTACATTAAAGCGTATAAAAGGACGAAGTTTGAAGCTTGAATTCATCATAACGTTAAAATGCTGCCATGCCAAGGTTGGACCCTGCTACTTGAAATATCGTCATTGGCCGTCTCCAGGCCAGAGTATCCCAAAGTGAGATTGCACGAACTGAAAACGTAAATCAGAGCACAATTTCTCGGCTGTGGAACAGATTCCAGCAGACTGGCTCTACTAATGACCGACCGAGGAGTGGGCGACCTCGCATTACGACTCTTGGACAAGATCGCTACATCCGGGTCTTTCATCTACGGAATCGAACCGTTGCTGCAACAGCTACTGCAGTCGGAATACCTGGATTGAGAAGAATCAGCTCGCAGACAGTCCGCAACCGACTTCGACAATATGGAATTAGATCCAGAAGACCGTATTTTTGAGCAGTTTTGACACCGTTACACAGACGAGAAAGAGTCCGATGGTGCAACAGATTGAGGGGCTGGACATTCCGCAACTGGCGTAGAATCTGGTTCAGCGATGAGTCCCGTTTTCTGCTACAGAAACGTGATGGAAGAATCCGTGTATACCGGCGCAGGAATGAACGTTTCTCTTCCTCGTGTGTCCAAGAAGTGGATAGCTTCGGTGGAGGTAGCGTCATGATGTGGGCGGCGATCTCTAATGACCGTAAAACAGAACTGGTACATGTCCCGGGCAATTTAACGGCTCAAAGGTACAGAGACGAAATTCTCCAACCTCACCTTATGCGCGTAATTGACCGACAGAGGGAGTTATTCCAACATGACAATGCTAGGCCTCACACAGCCCGCTTAACAATTGACTACCTTCAGCAGAACAACATTAATGTGTTACCATGGCCTTCCAAATCACCGGATTTGAATCCGATTGAACACTTATGGGACCAACTGCATAAACGTGTGCTCCTGCGCCAACCTCCGCCTCAGACCCTCGATCAGCTCCGTCAAATGTTACAACAGGAATGGCGAACAATTCCACGCAATAACGTAAGAACATTGATTGACTCTATGCCAAGGAGATGCAGAACTGTGTTGGCAGCTCGAGGTGGTCATACACGGTACTAACTTAAACGTGACAGGAAGTGTTCTTAACTGTGATGATCTGACTTTTTTTTCACCAATATCTAAGGTTTGGACTGTAAGTTTTTTTCAATTGAAACAATTCTAGTGAATATCTACATTTTTTATTGTAAAATCATAATCCAAAATACATCTACTAAAATCTTAAAAAACCCATTATGCGTTTCTTTTTTTGCAGAGTATATATATATATATATATATATATATATATATATATATGCATCACAGTGGTCTCATTCACGGAAAAGTTTTTTAAATAAATGATCTCTTCCTCATCTCGATTGAATGCAAATATGCAGTGAGTAAGGATGCTAGATTTATCACATGTGTAAACAGAAATATATGAATACATGTATGTATAGCCTTTTTGAATATTTACAGAAAAAGTAGTGCCTGTCATGCATCTTCTTTACTCAGAAATAAAATTCATTTTGTAACAAAAGTATTATATTGTCTAATAAATTCTTTTTATCAAACAAAAATATAAAAAAAAATGCACACTTGAAATGCAAAATATTTTACAATGTTTATCATGTTTATGGTATATTTCAAAATCAATAATAGTGTGCATTTATATTTCCAATGTACAGTTCAATAAACGTAGTAAGATCAGAAAAATGCAAAGCAGGCATAAATCAACCCTATTGTAAGCGATGATAAGCACATGATATAATTTCAGTAAGAAGAAAACAAGTTTGATACCACCCCCAAACACTGACTACTGCTAAACGACGTGATCCGCAACTACCGCAATAGAAGGTTCATACTTTTTAATTATTAAAAGTAAATTATTACAAATAAACAGGCTTCTTAAAATCAATGCGCTACATTTGAAGAGAAAGGAGTTATAATAAGTAAACATTTCATAGAGTTGTAACTACTTACATGTTTTAGTACAATACACAGAGGCTTTCCCGTTGAACACCACGCGGTAAAATGTCAAAAAACCGATCTGCATCATTGATGCGCTTTTTTGAAATCGCATTAAAGTGTCTAAGTCGGACGAGGTAAAGTGTGATTTTTTCTCCAAAGAACCATTTTATTACATATTTCATGCTGGCTTTACCTATTAGTATTTTTTAAAAACGGTTATTAATTTATAGTGCATATTATACAATAAAGTGATCTGGAACTACCGATGATCCGGAACTACCGTAAGCACTGTATATATATATATATATATATATATATATATATATATATATATATAAAATACTTCATTGGTAGTCTTGGTTGTTGCTTTCTGTTTGTTAATTCTCCTTACAACTTTACGTGAACAACTTCCTCCAGCAGCGTGAGCAGTTCGAGTCGCCAGTGGTTGTGACTGATCACGATTTGTGACTGACAATAATCATAATTTTGCATAGATGGCCGTTTCCTGTGGGTATTGTTCGTTTTTATGCTCCTTCGATGAAGATGACATTGCTGAATTTTATGCTGTCAAATATTTCTCATTTGTGCACACATTTGTTCAATATACACAACCGAGTCAATAAATAACCAGCCTAACTTATTTGCGGCTGAAATCCACCTCTTCGTTTTCGATGTAATTGCCCTAGTGTGATGCACTTAGACCAACGGTGGTCAAGTGCCATTAGTCCAGAACTGAAAAAGCCAAGGTTCTTTCCATTGACCCACTCCTTAACTAACGTCACTTCTTCGTCCGACCGCCAATGACGGCCATGGATATCCCTGATCAAGTTTGAGTATAGGAAGAAGTCGCTAGGAACTAGTCAGGTAAATAGGCAAGATATGGTATTAATTTATATCCGTTTCGCTTTACAGCATCCATTGCAACTTTGCAAGTGTGGACTCTCGCGTTATCCTGTTGCAGCAAAAATACTTTTGAGAACTTTTTAGCTAGGGGTTTTTCACGGATGGCGGTTCTCAGCTGGTATAGTAAGTTTGCACAGTACATTCCAGTAGTTATTGTAATTCTCTTGTTTAAAAAGTCCAACATAATATCGCCTTTTGAGCCCCGAAATACTGTGGCTATCACCTTGCCAGAGATAGTTGCGCCTTGAACTTCTTTGGCCTCGGGGACCCAAGCCCTACCCACTGACGTTTCTCAGCTTTATTCTCTGGCTCATGATAATGAATCCAAGTCTCATTTACAGTCACCATACGCAAAGGAAATCATCTTTTGACCTGATATGTTTCGACAAGGCTCTGCATGTTGATGCCCCGATTGCCAAGGGATCTGGGTGACCCCAACGGACTGTTAGCTTTCGCATACTTAAACGATCATGTAGGATTGTTGAGATATAGAACTCATGGCATGGTGTGACCGGTAAACAGGGATGCTTATACCTTCTAGGCAGCGGATTCCACCTATGGTAAGGTTTGCCCTACTCTTAGTTTCTGAAACTGAAACTGAAACTAGTTTATTTAATTATAACGCCTAATTTTACATACACGCATTCACGCGTTGTTTTTGGAAATTTCGTAGTCCATTTTATAGGAATTATGAGTTTGATCACTGTTCGTTATCTTTGAAATCCCTTTTTCACAGAAACCAATTTGCTTGTTCATCTATCAAATAGTATGGCCTCCGTGGCCGAGTGGTTAGAGCATCGCGCTCATAATCACAAGGCTCTCGCCTCTAGTCGGCGCGGGTTCGAATCTCGCTCGCGCCGATAGATATGAGAAAGTTTGCCAGTTTTGTTTCGGAAGGTCGGTGGTCTCTTCCCGGGTACATTGTATCTGGGTTCTCCCCTCCACCAATAAAAACTGGACGTCACCAAATAACTGAAAAATTGTTGAGTGTGGCGGAAAACAACAGTCAATCAATCAATGGCATGGCAACCACGCCAAACAACATAATCTCATATTCATCTGGTTATTACAAACACCTAATTACCCTGGAGAATCCAAGTAGGTATAACAAATTTTGAGGTCACGTGTACCATGCATGAATATAAATGCCATGCGCAATAAATCATAAGAATGAAATTTCAAATTATCCCTAATTTATTTTTGGACAAAGGAACATTTTGCATATTCGGTGTGTCTTGTCAAATTAACATGCAATATTAAAATATCCGAGTATATATTGAAAAGACATATTAGTGTATCTTGTTTTTACATAACATACTAATTGTGCTACTTGTTCATTCACTGACTAAATCCATCATGAGCTCAACAAATACATACAATCATAACTACTCGACTATTTCCGTAATTACGGAAATGGCCGAGTGTGATACAATTGGAGCTATATAGTGATCATGACATTGGAGGCGTCATCGTTTGACTGATCACTACTTTCCAGACTACTGGACTGATCTTCTATTCCACTTTCCACTTCTGTAGATAGAGTACTCAATGTCCTCTTCATGGATAGACTCAGAGGTGGAATATAATCTCGCGGGATCACGTACGTAGAGAGGTTAAATAAGTCAAGGAAAACCTTGTAGCGATCGCTGTTAAAAAAAGTGAGAAAAAAGTGTGATGACATAATAGTCTTACTGGTGCACATGGTTCTGGTTTTCTATAAATTATCTTTTTCGCTAACATGACATCAGAAATTAAACAGGTAAATGACAATGTGCTTACTGCTGAATTAGAAGTAAGAAGATTTGGCAGTTTTGCACGTGAAGTTACAGATTTTTTCACACTTGATTTTGTCACAATCAGCAATGAACCGGAAAATCAATTCTCATTAAAAAATGAAAGTATATTTATAGAACTGAAAGCTCCAACCACTTTACCACCACAACCGGTATATTTATAGAACGGAAAGCCCCAACCACTTTACCACCACAACCGGTATATTTATAGAACTGAAAGCTCCAACCACTTTACCACCACAACCGGTATATTTATAGAACTGAAAGCTCTAGCCACTAAACCACCGCAAATGCATATATAGACCTAATCTTAATGAATTTTGGTAATCTGACATAAGAACAAAATGGGGTAAGATAGATAAAGATATTTAGACCCTACAATTACACAAGAAACCAAGGTTTTCAAAAATAAATGACAGATCAAAGTTTTAACTACTATAAATTAAAATACCAAATTGTTCATTACAATTAGTCAGATTATCTAGTTCTGCACGAACTATATATAGTATAGCATACTATAGTATATCGCAAAGTTCATCAAGTTTTCTTTGATAGGTACATCAAAATTTGTGGCAATCCGCTCAGAGCCTGTGACATACTTATTGAAATGAAACTTTTTTCAATCGAAATGAAACAAGACATACGTGTTATGATACTGTAATATTAGACGTCACTGTATTTTAATAGCATATGTGACAATGATGACATTTAAATGCGAGATGTTACTGTGTTTTGATAGCATATGTGACAATGATGACATTTAAATGTGAGATGTTACTGTGTTTTGATACCGTACCTGACAGTTGATCTTAAGTAATGATAACCAGATGATCCACCGGTTCCGACCTTACTTCCGATCATGCGCTGTACCATCATGACATGGTTATCTACAGTAAATTCATTGTGAATAATTATACAGAACTAGAGGTAATATCATTTTAAGAAGCCTCAGAACATTTGCACATTTTACTATGTCTAAAAGTTCACATAAAGTATTACATCTCCATTTCGTCATCAAGGAATCGATATCCATCAGAAGAGTCAGAAGTTGAAATGGCTGATGAAATCGAGGCTCATCTCGGTATAGAGAAATCATTAGGGCGCCCTGAAAAGCTCTGTGGCTAAGTCTCCGTTCGCCTGTCCAATATAAATATGGCCTATTTTCAAAACTGCACGGACGATAAATTTGGAAACAAAAATGATCCATAAATGGCCAGTTCCCCTTTTTAAGAAGCCCAATGATCAAAGCGCCATCCCGAGTGATCGTGTGCATAATATTGAAAGAAAATTAACTCTTGATTTTAACAAAGTCATGGTTTTAAAAAATCCCCCCCACTTTGATTCTGGATCTTGAGACATAAACACAGAAACAAGAAAATGTAGGTAAAAAATGGGTTGTGACACATTAATCGCAACTTACCCCTCTCTACAAATGTGTTGTACTTCACTGGATCAAGAATTGTATCAAAGGAATCCTACAATTATGATAATATCAAAAATGAAATATATCATTGCCTCGTCATTACAACGTAGAGTAAACACGAGACTCGTGTCTCACTTTGCTGAGCGGAGTGGTGGTAGTTTTCCTCTATAAAACATTGATGTGATCTTAACTCTAACCTGGTGCCTCTGAAAACGATTTTAAAGAATGATTCCGTGCTAAATCCGGGCTTTCCTCTACACTAGTTTGTATCAACAATACGTGGACATACCTGCACATTTGAGCGACCCTTTTAGCTCTTAAGAAGAACATTAAAAAGAAAAAAAAATCGTACATTTTTAATGTAAAATTTTCACAACCTATAGTGACTTTGCCCTGGCTGCAGTCGGCATGGTATTAATGAATTTGAATTTATGCAACACAAGGATGCCTGCATATTGATTGGACAAATTTTACCCATGCAATTACCAGTGCTTGAAAAGATTTTTCAAACACTTTTCCCAAATATCGCAAAGTAGAATCGTCACCCTAATCTGGCCATGATCATGATATGAACATATATGAGTCTACACTACACGAGGATGCTTGTAATTTAATTTGACAATGGGTCATTGTAGCTCTTACGACTTAGATTTCAAAGATTTTTTTTTATTATTTATTTATTGTTTATTACGAAGAGTTTATATAGCGCATTATCTAACATTACAATTATTACTCTAAGCGCTTTACAACATGCATAAAACATAATATATCACATAAAACAAAGCAAAGTTACACATAAATTGCTAAATGGGATATTTTAAACAAATATAAAATTCAATATCACAAAGATAAATAAGAACACTAACATTTTTCATTTATAATTTTATCAACTGTAAAACATTGCTTTAACCCCCACCTGTCTGTGTGTGTCGGAGTGGGGGGTGGGGGGTATGAGGTGAACAAACTTAAATCTACATTACATAAGGACACTTATGTACACGCTTATTTTGGAAACTTCTCGTGACTTTTGACTTCTCTGGTTCAGTGGTTATTGGAAACACGGCGTTCAAACCTAAGCCTTTATTTTTACTATTTCTCAATTCCACTCCCCTCTTTGTAAGAGAACAAAAGAGAATGGATTCTTTTCACTAAGGGATACTTTGTGCCAAGTTTAGATGAAATTATTCCAACTGTTTTTATCTACAATACCGTATTTTGGCAAACTGGATATGCTGGCTGTTTGGCGGAAGAAAAAACAATCGCAAAACAATAATAAAATTGAAGAACTAAACTATCTATCCATATAAACGATACACTTGTTAAATGAAACCGTGCCAAATTTTATAGCGTTAAAATTTCAAACTACGTTTTCTTTTAGATAATCGCAAATTATTCCTACGCCAAAATTACCTAATATACGGTATTTATTTCATTGTTCACAGAGACATAAAAATGATCAGCATTGGCATATTAAGTGACACCAACCGCAACGACGGCAAAAACTGGACAAATCAAAAGGCGGCTTCAAACAAATGCAAAAATGGATGCGCGGGTTGATATTTATTTTTTGGCTTAGTTTGGTTGTCGTAAGTACAAAATATACCCCCAACCGAATTATAGATAAATGACATGCAAATTTTCTTGACGTACAAACGTTGATAGTTATTGCTCCTTCGTATAGAACTCTACAAAGTTTGCTCAATTTTTTTAAATTAATTGAAAAATCATGGTAATATATTACATTCCATACCAAAAATTGTAATTCATTTTACTTATAAAAACATAAACAAAAAACAAAAAAAACGTTTGTTTGAAGAAAGTGTCGTTACACTGTAAATATGTCAATCAGCATCTGCGCTAGCCAACTGTTTACGATCCGTTCTGCTTCTCTAGAAATAGAGCAGACGGTAAAGCCTTGGCTAGAGAAGACAGACACGCTGAGAATTTAGCCTTCTTCTCTCGTGACCAATAAATATTAAAAAAAAAACATTGACTCCTGAGGTTTGGTTTTGATAACACGATGAATGTGAAGGGAATTCGTCTCAACAAACGAACGACTATACGTGATGTAAGCTGATACCTTTTGTTTCTGATACTCCGCCATCAGATTTTCCTTCGTCTTCGGATCTGTCTCATCCTATGGATATCAGCATATTTAGGCTTACAAAAATATTTTGCTGCACAATGCATTTCATCACAGTCTAGTAACTAAAACTCATAATTTTAATTCAGAAATCTAGGTAGAGATTTTTTTTTTACTTTCTGCAAAATAAATTATTCTTTAAACATATCTGATTAAGATTAATCCGAATGCATGTTACTTAGATTACTTACTATGTAAGGTTTGTATATTGTATCATCTAACCATCGACTAACGGAAGTCTCGAAGGCTCTCCAGAACCGGAAGTCATGTCGCTCCAAGCCCGGCGTTCTCTCTAACCATCTCTGCAATTACATTTCCGCATATCGAAAAAGAGCATATTCTATTTTGTTTTGTTCCCGCTAGATCCGACTATTTTTTGACTAGCAAAAATAAAACAAAAAGAAAAAGACGAAATTGAAAAAAAAGTATGAATAACCAACAAATATGTTTTACCAGATCTTCAAAATCCTCCCTCTAAAAGTATTTTTCCAAACTTCAGTTTCTTAAATAGTAAGGGAGGCCTTTTACTATCAATGCTCATGCTTCATAACAGTGTTTTAGTCTTCGCAAAATGGTGAGGAATGGTGGAAGGGCATCGCCCAATATATCTTTTATTTAGATAAACAACTTACTTCTACCAGTGTCTGTAGATACACTACTTACTTCTACCAGTGTCTGTAGATAAATTACTTCTACCAGTGTCTGTAGATAAATTACTTCTACCAGTGTCTGTAGATAAATTACTTCTACCAGTGTCTGTAGATAAATTACTTCTACCAGTGTCTGTAGATACACTACTTACTTCTACCAGTGTCTGTAGATAAACTACTTACTTCTACCAGTGTCTGTAGATAAATTACTTCTACCAGTGTCTGTAGATAAACTACTTACTTCTACCAGTGTCTGTAGATAAATTACTTCTACCAGTGTCTGTAGATAAATTACTTCTACCAGTGTCTGTAGATACACTACTTACTTCTACCAGTGTCTGTAGATAAATTACTTCTACTAGTGTCTGTAGATAAATTACTTCTACCAGTATCTATAGCTAAATTACTTCTACCAGTGTCTATAGATAAATTACTTCTACCAGTGTCTATAGATAAATTACTTCTACCAGTGTCTGTAGATACACTACTTACTTCTACCAGTGTCTATAGATAAATTACTTCTACCAGTGTTTGTAGATAAATTACTTCTACCAGTGTCTGTAGATAAACTACTTCTACCAGTGTCTGTAGATAAATTACTTCTACCAGTGTCTGTAGATAAATTACTTCTACCAATGTCTGTAGATACACTACTTCTACCAGTGTCTGTAGATACACTACTTACTTCTACCAGTGTCTGTAGATATACTACTTACTTCTACCAGTGTCTGTAGATAAACTACTTACTTCTACCAGTATCTATAGATAAATTACATCTACCAGTGTCTATAGATAAATTACTTCTACCAGTGTCTGTAGATACACTACTTACTTCTACCAGTGTCTGTAGATAAATTACTTCTACCTGTGTCTGTAGATACACTACTTACTTCTACAAGTGTCTATAGATAAATTACTTCTACTAGTGTCTGTAGATAAACTACTTCTACCAGTGTCTATAGATAAATTACTTCTACCAGTGTCTGTAGATAAACTACTTCTACCAGTGTCTGTAGATAAATTACTTCTACCAGTGTCTGTAGATAAACTACTTCTACCAGTGTTTGTAGATAAATTACTTCTACCAGTGTCTGTAGATAAACTACTTACTTCTATCAGTGTCTGTAGATAAATTACTTCTACCAGTGTCTGTAGATAAATTACTTCTACCAGTGTCTGTAGATAAATTACTTCTACCAGTGTCTGTAGATAAACTACTTCTACCAGTGTCTGTAGATACACTACTTACTTCTACCAGTGTCTGTAGATAAATTACTTCTACTAGTGTCTGTAGATAAATTACTTCTACCAGTATCTATAGATAAATTACTTCTACCAGTGTCTATAGATAAATTACTTGTACCAGTATCTATAGATAAATTACTTCTACCAGTGTCTGTAGATACACTACTTACTTCTACCAGTGTCTGTAGATACACTACTTACTTCTACCAGTGTCTGTAGATAAATTACTTCTACCAGTGTCTGTAGATACACTACTTACTTCTACAAGTGTCTATAGATAAATTACTTCTACCAGTGTCTGTAGATAAACTACTTCTACCAGTGTCTGTAGATAAATTACTTCTACCAGTGTCTGTAGATAAATTACTTCTACCAATGTCTGTAGATAAACTACTTCTACCAGTGTCTGTAGATAAATTACTTCTACCAGTGTTTGTAGATAAACTACTTCTACCAGTGTCTGTAGATACACTACTTACTTCTACCAGTGTCTATTGATAAATTACTTCTACCAGTGTCTGTAGATAAACTACTTCTACCAGTGTCTGTAGATAAATTACTTCTACCAGTGTCTGTAGATAAACTACTTCTACCAGTGTCTGTAGATACACTACTTACTTCTACCAGTGTCTGTAGATAAATTACTTCTACCAGTGTCTGTAGATAAATTACTTCTACCAGTGTCTGTAGATAAATTACTTCTACCAGTGTCTGTAGATAAACTACTTCTACCAGTGTCTGTAGATACACTACTTACTTCTACCAGTGTCTATAGATCAATTATTTCTACCAGTGTCTGTAGATAAACTACTTCTACCAGTGTCTGTAGATAAATTACTTCTACCAGTGTCTGTAGATAAACTACTTCTACCAGTGTCTGTAGATAAATTACTTCTACCAGTGTCTGTAGATAAACTACTTACTTCTACCAGTGTCTGTAGATAAATTACTTCTACCAGTGTCTGTAGATAAATTACTTCTACCAGTGTCTGTAGATACACTACTTACTTCTACCAGTGTCTGTAGATAAATTACTTCTACTAGTGTCTGTAGATAAATTACTTCTACCAGTATCTATAGATAAATTACTTCTACCAGTGTCTATAGATAAATTACTTCTACCAGTGTCTGTAGATACACTACTTACTTCTACCAGTGTCTGTAGATACACTACTTACTTCTACCAGTGTCTGTAGATAAATTACTTCTACCAGTGTCTGTAGATACACTACTTACTTCTACAAGTGTCTATAGATAAATTACTTCTACCAGTGTCTGTAGATAAACTACTTCTACCAGTGTCTGTAGATAAATTACTTCTACCAGTGTCTGTAGATAAATTACTTCTACCAATGTCTGTAGATAAACTACTTCTACCAGTGTCTGTAGATAAATTACTTCTACCAGTGTTTGTAGATAAACTACTTCTACCAGTGTCTGTAGATACACTACTTACTTCTACCAGTGTCTATTGATAAATTACTTCTACCAGTGTCTGTAGATAAACTACTTCTACCAGTGTCTGTAGATAAATTACTTCTACCAGTGTCTGTAGATAAACTACTTCTACCAGTGTCTGTAGATACACTACTTACTTCTACCAGTGTCTGTAGATAAATTACTTCTACCAGTGTCTGTAGATAAATTACTTCTACCAGTGTCTGTAGATAAATTACTTCTACCAGTGTCTGTAGATAAACTACTTCTACCAGTGTCTGTAGATACACTACTTACTTCTACCAGTGTCTATAGATCAATTATTTCTACCAGTGTCTGTAGATAAACTACTTCTACCAGTGTCTGTAGATAAATTACTTCTACCAGTGTCTGTAGATAAACTACTTCTACCAGTGTCTGTAGATAAATTACTTCTACCAGTGTCTGTAGATAAACTACTTACTTCTACCAGTGTCTGTAGATAAATTACTTCTACCAGTGTCTGTAGATAAATTACTTCTACCAGTGTCTGTAGATACACTACTTACTTCTACCAGTGTCTGTAGATAAATTACTTCTACCTGTGTCTGTAGATACACTACTTACTTCTACAAGTGTCTATAGATAAATTACTTCTACCAGTGTCTGTAGATAAACTACTTCTACCAGTGTCTATAGATAAATTACTTCTACCAGTGTCTGTAGATAAACTACTTCTACCAGTGTCTGTAGATAAATTACTTCTACCAGTGTCTGTAGATAAACTACTTCTACCAGTGTTTGTAGATAAATTACTTCTACCAGTGTCTGTAGATAAACTACTTACTTCTATCAGTGTCTGTAGATAAATTACTTCTACCAGTGTCTGTAGATAAATTACTTCTACCAGTGTCTGTAGATAAATTACTTCTACCAGTGTCTGTAGATAAACTACTTCTACCAGTGTCTGTAGATACACTACTTACTTCTACCAGTGTCTGTAGATAAATTACTTCTACTAGTGTCTGTAGATAAATTACTTCTACCAGTATCTATAGATAAATTACTTCTACCAGTGTCTATAGATAAATTACTTGTACCAGTATCTATAGATAAATTACTTCTACCAGTGTCTGTAGATACACTACTTACTTCTACCAGTGTCTGTAGATACACTACTTACTTCTACCAGTGTCTGTAGATAAATTACTTCTACCAGTGTCTGTAGATACACTACTTACTTCTACAAGTGTCTATAGATAAATTACTTCTACCAGTGTCTGTAGATAAACTACTTCTACCAGTGTCTGTAGATAAATTACTTCTACCAGTGTCTGTAGATAAATTACTTCTACCAATGTCTGTAGATAAACTACTTCTACCAGTGTCTGTAGATAAATTACTTCTACCAGTGTTTGTAGATAAACTACTTCTACCAGTGTCTGTAGATACACTACTTACTTCTACCAGTGTCTATTGATAAATTACTTCTACCAGTGTCTGTAGATAAACTACTTCTACCAGTGTCTGTAGATAAATTACTTCTACCAGTGTCTGTAGATAAACTACTTCTACCAGTGTCTGTAGATATACTACTTACTTCTACCAGTGTCTGTAGATAAATTACTTCTACCAGTGTCTGTAGATAAATTACTTCTACCAGTGTCTGTAGATAAATTACTTCTACCAGTGTCTGTAGATAAACTACTTCTACCAGTGTCTGTAGATACACTACTTACTTCTACCAGTGTCTATAGATCAATTATTTCTACCAGTGTCTGTAGATAAACTACTTCTACCAGTGTCTGTAGATAAATTACTTCTACCAGTGTCTGTAGATAAACTACTTCTACCAGTGTCTGTAGATAAATTACTTCTACCAGTGTCTGTAGATAAACTACTTACTTCTACCAGTGTCTGTAGATAAATTACTTCTACCAGTGTCTGTAGATAAATTACTTCTACCAGTGTCTGTAGATACACTACTTACTTCTACCAGTGTCTGTAGATAAATTACTTCTACTAGTGTCTGTAGATAAATTACTTCTACCAGTATCTATAGATAAATTACTTCTACCAGTGTCTATAGATAAATTACTTCTACCAGTGTCTGTAGATACACTACTTACTTCTACCAGTGTCTGTAGATACACTACTTACTTCTACCAGTGTCTGTAGATAAATTACTTCTACCAGTGTCTGTAGATACACTACTTACTTCTACCAGTGTCTATAGATAAATTACTTCTACCAGTGTCTGTAGATAAACTACTTCTACCAGTGTCTGTAGATAAATTACTTCTACCAGTGTCTGTAGATAAATTACTTCTACCAATGTCCGTAGATAAACTACTACCAGTGTCTGTAGATAAATTACTTCTACCAGTGTTTGTAGATAAACTACTTCTACCAGTGTCTGTAGATACACTACTTACTTCTACCAGTGTCTATTGATAAATTACTTCTACCAGTGTCTGTAGATAAACTACTTCTACCAGTGTCTGTAGATAAATTACTTCTACCAGTGTCTGTAGATAAACTACTTCTACCAGTGTCTGTAGATACACTACTTACTTCTACCAGTGTCTATAGATAAATTACTTCTACCAGTGTCTGTAGATAAATTACTTCTACCAGTGTCTGTAGATAAATTACTTCTACCAGTGTCTGTAGATAAATTACTTCTACCAGTGTCTGTAGATAAACTACTTCTACCAGTGTCTGTAGATACACTACTTACTTCTACCAGTGTCTATAGATAAATTACTTCTACCAGTGTCTGTAGATAAATTACTTCTACCAGTGTCTATAGATAAATTACTTCTACTAGTGTCTGTAGATACACTACTTACTTCTACTAGTGTCTGTAGATACACTACTTACTTCTACTAGTGCCAGAAGAGAAGGTTGTTCCACAGAGTCCATCAGCATCTTGACAGACTCTTTATCACTGAACACCTTCATGTAATGCTGTTGGTTATACTTGACTCGAGTTTCCTGTCAAACGAAGAGAATTATCTTACTTAGCAATCATTTTTCTTTTGAATTCTTATATATATAGTATTGTATATATGATATATATATATATATATATATATATATATATATATATATATATAATAAGTAATAAACTTTTTTTCAATTTTGGAAACCGTATGTATATATTTATAATTTCCTCCAATTATTATTTATTTTTATTGACATTTATCATTTTTTAAGGCTTGCCGAAGAAGTCTATAAAATTTCAAATTTATACGACCTGTGACCTGTGACATAGGCAATGTTTTGTGTATAATATGCTCTCATTACACAGTACAAATCTGTGTTACGTTATATAGTACAGACCTGTGTGACGTTATAGAGTACAGACCTGTGTGACGTTATACAGTACAGACCTGTATTACGTTATATAGTACACACCTGTGTGACGTTATACAGTACAGACCTGTGTGACGTTATACAGTACAGACCTGTGTGACGTTATAGAGTACAGACCTGTGTGACGTTATACAGTACAGACCTGTATTACGTTATATAGTACAGACCTGTGTGACGTTATACAGTACAGACCTGTATTACGTTATATAGTACACACCTGTGTGACGTTATACAGTACAGACCTGTATGACGTTATACAGTACAGACCTGTGTGACGTTATACAGTACAGACCTGTGTGACGTTATACAGTACAGACCTGTGTGACGTTATACAGTACAGACCTGTGTGACGTTATATAGTACAGACCTGTATGACGTTATAGAGTACAGACCTGTATGACGTTATATAGTACAGACCTGTATGACGTTATATAGTACAGACCTGTGTGACGTTATACAGTACAGACCTGTGTGACGTTATATAGTACAGACCTGTATGACGTTATAGAGTACAGACCTGTATGACGTTATACAGTACAGACCTGTATGACGTTATACAGTACAAACCTGTGTGACGTTATATAGTACAGTGTATGAAGTTATATAGTATAGACCTGTGTGACGCTATATAGTACAGTGTATGAAGTTATATAGTATAGACCTGTATGACGTTATATAGTAGAGACCTGTGTGACGTTATACAGTACAGACCTGTGTGACGTTATATAGTACAGACCTGTATGACGTTATAGAGTACAGACCTGTATGACGTTATACAGTACAGACCTGTATGACGTTATACAGTACAAACCTGTGTGACGTTATATAGTACAGTGTATGAAGTTATATAGTATAGACCTGTGTGACGCTATATAGTACAGTGTATGAAGTTATATAGTATAGACCTGTATGACGTTATATAGTAGAGACCTGTGTGACGTTATACAGTACAGACCTATGTGACGTTATACAGTACAAACCTGTGTGACGTTATGTAGTACAGTGTATGACGTTATAGAGTACAGACCTGTGTGACATTATATAGTACAGACCTGTGTGACGTTATATTGTACAGACCTGTGTGACGTTATACAGTACAAACCTGTTTGACGCCAAGTTTGTTCTCCAACAGACGAAACTGAAGACTTTGGAAGCCAGACGCTGTCGATAAATGTTGCCTGTCAACAAAAGGCAGCCTCAGAACATCAAGAATATCTTTGTCTATTTGTAAATTAAGAAAGTTGGTTCCTGAGTTTGAATTTCATTTTTTTTTTCTATTTTCTTACTTCTCTATTTGTACATAGCAGGTTATTAGTTATATCTTTGACTATTGTAAAAATTAGATACAATTAATGACCCGGATGACATTAAATTTGACCTTTTTGCACTTTACATTCCTTATTGAGGTGGCATTGGTAATTATGACTATCATATGAAGATAATGATTTAAGAATAAATCAAATTATCTATGTTACCTATAGGCAATCAAAAAAACATGTTGTAAGTTAAGAAATAAATTCCATTTTTGTAAATACTTGAGGGCGTGAACTGCGACGCTTTACGCCAGCATACTTCACGAAGAGTGTTAGCACATCGTGAAAAGTACGCCGTCCTGTCATATACCTTCATATATTTTCAAATATGGTGTTTGTTTCTTATATCTACATTCTACT
Organism: Ostrea denselamellosa; assembly: GCA_024699665.1. Taxonomy (NCBI): domain Eukaryota; kingdom Metazoa; phylum Mollusca; class Bivalvia; order Ostreida; family Ostreidae; genus Ostrea; species Ostrea denselamellosa. Next base: position 5,193,666 of record JAMZEH010000071.1, read on the forward strand.
ATCATTTGTGTTGGAATTCTTAGTTGTTAAAATAGCTGTACTATATTTAGCAAGATTAATACGTTCATTTTTCACAATTATTGTGCATTCATGAGTAAATAGCTATCATTACTATTCGTAAAAAAAAAAATTCAAAGGCGAAACCACTGGATAAGTCAATATCAAAATTTGTATCAAAGGCGAAACCACTGGATAAGTCAATATCAAAATTTGTATCAAAGGCGAAACCAATGGATAAGTCAATATCAAAATTTGTATCAAAGGCGAAACCACTGGATAAGTCAATATCAAAATTTGTATCAAAGGCGAAACCACTAGATAAGTCAATATCAAAATTTGTATCAAAGGCGAAACCACTAGATAAGTCAATATCAAAATTTATATCAAAGGCGAAACCTCTAGAAAAAAAATAATATATATATATATATATATATATATATATATATATATATATTCCAAAGTCAAACGCCTTTTTGAAACTATAAATCAAATTGTTATATACCGAAATCTAAATTAGCGAAGTAATTATAAAGGGGGGTTATTGAAATTATCGGGGCAGAAAGTGTAACTTAACGAAATGTTCACCTTAACCTGCTTTTAAGCATTTATTTTTTTCATTTGATAATACCGAATTCCTAGAATATCTAATACGTACATCAACTGCTAGGAGTCATCTTATGTAACGTAAAATAAAAAAAATCACAAACAGGAAGTAAGAAAATCTGGATTTATTTTTAGATTTTACGTTAGTTATGGAGTCCACTCCAAGAATTGTTTGTAAAGCTATCAAAGTGACTCTCATAAATACAGTGAAAGTTATCAAAGCTGTTTAAGTACCCGGCCAAGCATCTCAGGGGGGAACATCAACAAAAAAATCTGCCTTTTAAACATGTTTCGTAAAATAATGTCACATACCTGAACTCAAAGAAATCCAGCGGCGTCATTGTTTCTAATATGATGAATTGGTCCACTAGCAACTGAAACAAAATACACGATCAAATTTTTATGCTATAACCTATTGTGGAGAGAGAGAGAGAGAGAGAGAGAGAGAGAGAGACACCTAAACAACCTGAAGTCGAATTTTCGGACCAATTTTCATATATATATATATATATATATATATATATATATAGTTGAAAGTTTTAAAAGTTTACCTTCAAAATCAAACTGATACGCTGTAATCTGTTCATAACATTCAGCATTCGACTTTCATCCATAGACTAAAGAAAACATTAATCATATTTTAAAAAGTTATAGTAAATCAAAGGCTTTATGAATCTAGCAGCGTTTAAAACACATGGTCTTTTAGATAGAAGTTTATCAATGCTTTGAAAAATATACCAGAGAGTATCTATCAATCAACCTCTACAGCTAAATACTCACTGTAGCTAACTATGCCAACGTAATTACTATGTCTGTAGCATGTAAGCAGTGTAATATTATGTCAGTTACATGCAATATTATATCTGTTATATGTAATATCATGTCTGTTACGTGTAATATTATGTCAGTTACGAGTAATATTATGTCTGTTACAAGTAATACTATGCATGCTATGTCACATGTAATACTATATCTGTTACGTGTAATACTATGTCTATAACTTGTAATACTATGTTTGTAACTTCTAATACTATGTCTATAACTTGTAATAGTATGTCTATAACTTGTAATAATATGTCTGTAAATTGTAATACTATGTCTGTAACTTGTAATAATATGTCTGTAAATTGTAATACTATGTCTATAACTTGTAATACTATGTCTATAACTTGTAATAATATGTCTGTAAATTGTAATACTATTTCTGTAACTTGTAATAGTATGTCTGTTACTTGTAATACTATGTCTGTAACTTGTAATACTATGTCTGTAACTTGTAATAGTATGTCTGTTACTTGTAATAATATGTCTGTAACTTGTAATACTATGTCTATAACTTGTAATACTATGTCTGTAACTTGTAATAGTATGTCTGTAACTTGTAATACTATGTCTGTAACTTGTAATACTATGTCTGTAACTTGTAATACATCTATTAAAGAGAACTCACCGGTGAAGTGAAAGTTTCCCGAACAGAGTCAATCTCAAACAGAATCTGTTTGAACCACAGTTCGTACGCTGAAACAAAATGTAAATTATTTGATTGTGATATGTCACTAGTTTAAATGTTTATTAACGGTGCAAAGGTCTGTAGGTGACTAGCAGCTGCCGTGGAACATTAGATCTATTAAGATGTTTTGGATTTCGGGTATACTTATTGCTTGGAACTCCCCGTAATGTAAACTGATTTATTAATTTTTATGTAGTTGCGTACAATGTCTCGAATGACGACAATGGTTACGAATATATCAGAAAATTGAGAGGTCGCAAACCACGGCCGAGCTCTCCCAGTAATGTTTTCAGTCCTGTAATATACTGTACTAGTGACCCCCCCCCCCCCTAAATCCGGAAAGACTGGGAATCACAGAGTAATTCTAGTAATTGTTATTAGTACTCTCTCTCATTGATAAATATATTTAACATTAATTTTGAAAAAGAGAAAAATTCATCTACTCTTATTAACTTTTCAATTTTCAATACATCACTGGTTATGGAATCGACAGGTGGCCTAATAATTTTCATTGTAAAATGATGAGGTACCCAAGCGACGTCCGAATTCTATTTCTGATTATAATTGTGTGTTTTTTCCATATTCCATATTTCACATTCACAGGAGCTCGACGTTTTAAGTGTTTATGTTTAAAAAAAAAATTCCTGTAAACAAACTATCCACATGAATAGTTTGTTTAGAGGAAATCATTATTTTTAAATATGAATATTTAAAACGTCGAGCGCCTGTGTTCACATTGGAATATCTCAACCACCAAAGGTACGGGGTGCCTACTATGGAGCAAATCCCAGTGGTGGATTAATAACCCCTTTCTTCCAAAGAATATCACAAAACCTAAATTATATACATGTCAGATCTCGGTAGCTTCAGGGGTCCCCCCCCCCCCATTTTCCCAGTATGTTTCGCCCTGTACTCACAGGGGGGCTTCAAGACAACCCTCAGCCACCCGGTTTGAAATTTCTAGATCCGCCTCTGAATCCTAAGGCCACTCTATAGCAAAATTTCCAGGGTCCTATTTGCCACTATATAACACCAGGTTGCGTACTTTTACACGATACACGTATATGGCGCATATACTCTATTGTCACGGGAATTTGACGGTGAAAGATCACGTATGTGGCAAAAGTACATGTGTATGTACGCGATTTTCAAAATATGCTGATACACGAATACAAATCCGTAAAATTGGGCTCGTTTGTTCTCTGTACAGATTTGTACCTACCTTGGTGTGTTATAATGAACAGGTTCTTGTTTGTTCTCTGTACAGATTTGTACCTACCTTGGTGTGTTACAATGAACAGGTTCTCGTTTGTTCTCTTTACAGATTTGTACCTACCTTAGTGTGTTAAAATGAACAGGTGCTCCTTTGTTCTCTGTACAGATTTGTACCTACCTTGGTGTGTTATAATGAACAGGTGCTCGTTTGTTCTCTGTACAGATTTGTACCTACCTTGGTGTGTTATAATGAACAGGTGCTCCTTTGTTCTCTGTACAGATTTGTACCTACCTTGGTGTGTTATAATGAACAGGTGCTCCTTTGTTCTCTGTACAGATTTGTACCTACCTTGGTGTGTTACAATGAACAGGTGCTCGTCATGAACGGGCTTTCCAGCCTCTTCGCTCTGTAAAACTTGACATTTCAGCAAATTCTGCAGCTGTAAACAATAGTAATTGCGTATGTAAATCATCTTTAATTTTAATCCGTCTCATTCAGTTTAATAATAGTGGGAGAATGGGAAGTTAATTAAGGCGGAAAGGGCCGCTTTCACACTTATTAATCAATTGTAAGAGAAATGAATCACACTGCTTATAAAATGTCCTACCATCAAATATTCTTGGTAATTCTTTGGCGGTGATTTCTTGTCCTCGTCCATTGCTACAGAAAGAAAATAGAGAAGTTTTGACGAAGGATGACGATTTGGGGTGAATTTAGAGATCAAGCTATTAACTGGTAATCCCAATGAGAGAACCCCAGTGAGTGAATTGTGTGTGTGTGTGTGTGTGTGTGTGTGTGTGTGTGTGTGTGTGTGAAAGAGAGAGATGATTACTTATTCTGCAGTCTCACACCTGTAAAGGTCCATACACTTAATAACACAAGTTTCCTTGTTAAAACTAATTATTATATAATCGCACAGACTTGTCTTCAGATATATGTATCACACGCACTGTAATAGATCAACTAACACTGATCTTTCAAAGTAAATGGAAAATATGCATGCTCCATACCATGAAAAAAAAGAATCCTTCATTTCAAACTATATACCCGCGTCTTTCCTTTCTCGTGATATTTCACTCAGTAAAGCAGTTGTAGGATATCGCGGCGAAGACATTAGAAGAGAAGCAATCCCAACACCGTCACTCTCTCTCTCTCTCTCTCTCTCTCAATTTGACATTGAAAGGGGGAGTGGTTACTTCAGTGATGCAGAGTTACACGTATATCAACAATACGCAGTTGCATTTGAAAGTCAGATTGATGGTATTATTATTTCTGTACGTGTATATTGACGGTCTACCAGCGGGCCCCACGTCACTTACCGTTCTACACATATATCACTCGCTGTACCAGTAGTGAGGACTCTTTAACGTGCCAACACCTTCCTCGACACGGGGCCTCCGTTTCTAAGTTCATACCCAAATGGCCCGTGACTTTCTCTTCCAATTGCCGAATTTTTGACGAAGGAGCAATTACTAAATATATACTTGTGTTTACGCCTTAGGATTGACGCGGCCATGGCACGAGCGGGGCCCGAACTTGCAACCCCCCCCCCCCCCCCGGTCACGAAACAAACGCTCTCATCAATTGATTTAATGCGCGCTTCAATTAAATTTTGCTCCCATTAAATGAATTAATGCAATCGTCAATTAAATTGATGTGAGCAATAATTAATTTATTGCGCGCATCATTTCAACTAATACTCTCATCAATTGAATTGATGCGGGTATTCAATTAATGACAGCAATAATTGATTTGATGCGCTCTTCAAGACCATTAATAATGTAAATGTATATACACCAAGACACACGTTATTTTGTCACACATATTTATTGACTTTGTTTTTTTTTTTATATAATTAATAAATACATTATCTTAAATTTTATATAAAATGTCGATTGTATGAAAAAAAATTGAACTTAAAGGAGAACATTTATTCTTTCGTTTTTTCGTCGCCAGCTTCTTCCTCGGTATTGTCCTGGTAAAATTTATCATCGGCCTCCAACAGTTGGTCAAACTCTTGTCTATATTTATTAAGAACACGGGAAACTGCTCTTCCCAGACCTATATCTTTTTTCTCCATGAGGGTTGATACTTCCCTTGTGATGTCGCGGTGGAGTTTGCTCTTATTCAATTGCGCAAAAATTACCAAGATCCTTTTGTACTTCTTAAGAAGCAAGTCTCTGTCCTTGGATAACATCATTTCCTCCATGAGTTGATCAAGCTTTTTGTCGAACTGTGACTGATTTTCCTCCCATACTTCATTAACAAGGGAAGTGAATCCCTTGTCATCATCCTCGTCACTGACGTCAGACATGGTATCATTTTCATCTGAATTTTCTTCCATTGGACAACCATTTTTAACATGACGCTGTAAATCATAAGCGCTGGCATACATGGTTCCACATTCGACACATGATGGGTATTTCTCGTCAAAATGCATGTATCTTGTATCTAGGTGTGATGGCCAAGAATAGGTTTTAAGATTTTCAGGAGGTTTCCCTGATTTCCTCTGATAATGCGACATAATTTGTTCATGTTGATCCTGATATGGTTTCTGGTGAGTCATCTCCTCTCGATTGTCAGTGTGAACAGTATTACTATCTGACAAATAATCTAAAGACTGTTTGATGCTCGGCAGTCGAGTGACGATCAAAATTTTCTCGCGCTCTGATATAGGATTTGAATATATCTGTCTGAAATCGTTTTGACTCTTGTGTCGTTTGCTTTAAATCTAACACCAGTGCTCCGTATGGAACTGATGCCGCTTTTTCATAAGCGTCTAGAAGTTTCTGGGCGTTTCCCGGGTACATTTGCCGTGCTAGGACTCCGATCTGTTGTCGATCTCTGGGATTTTTAAACAGAACTATGTACTGAATGTTTAAACTCATTGTTCGATTTTCTTTTCCTTTATTGAATAAATTCTGCATGATACAGATCACACTTAGGTTGCGATGATGTGCACCCTCTGTAAACAATTCACATATTTCTTTGTCCTGGGTGGCATCCTTCATCATATCGTCAATAACCAAAAGAGTTCTTTCCCTTGGGTTGATAACTGTATCTGACTTGATATCCTCTGTGATACCTTGAATGAATATAATTCCAGGAATCCAATGCTTCAGTTCATCATACAGGGGTTGCCATCGCTTATAAATCCACAAGATTCTCTCTGGTATAGGGCTTATAATTTGATCTTTGAGAATTAATACTTTCTTGATCCAAGTGGATTTTCCTGACATTGTTGGTCCAGCAACAACCATTGTAAAGGGATGGATGAATCTAAACTGATCATCTTCAGGTAAGTGTATTGGAGGAGGTGGAGGCAATTTCTGAGGAGGAGGAGAAGGAGTAGGAGGAGGAGGCAATTCCTGAGGAGGAGGAGGAGGAGGAGGAGCAATTGCTTCAGTGATCTGTGAATATGGTTGGTTTTTGCCATGAGCAATACGTTCATGCCTCTTCTTGTTATCATATCTGGAAAATGTTCGCTGGCAAACAGAGCACGATGTTGACCGCATGACTGTTTTTCATAGATTGAATAAACGTTTTCTCTATCGTCTTATATATCTTGTAATCCACCCTAATTACAAATGAATTAATTGGGAGGGGATATTCCGCCATTTAACAGCACTTCGTTTGACTTCTGTCCTTGTGTCTTTTCAGCACTTTTCCCCATAAGATAAAATTTCATACAATTATGTATTTCCAAAAAAATAAAAAACCACTGCCGTATCTACATATGTTTCATGATTTATTTTAATGATACACAGAATAATCATATATAAAACGTTTTACAAAATTATCATTGGATTTAATATCTTTTGAAAATAAAGCATATGTATGATTTAAAGAGTTTTTGAAACACAATCTCAAAATCAAAAATACCAAGATATAAAGTCCAAACAAATCGGAATTACGGGGTTGAAGTATTATAGATTTGAAATTACATCGTACACTGTTCTTCTTCAGAAAGGTTTGAATGTCTAGATTGTAATCTGTCGGTGATTTTCCAGGGCTGTCAAAAACTTTGCTTTGGATGGACTGTGGATGATTATTGTCACCCAATGTTCTCCGGGCATTGGTAAAGGTTCTGTATTGACGATGAAGGCACTCGGATACTGTGTAACAATTTGAGGCAAAGTATTACTAGCAAATACTCCTTTAACATAGCGTCTTAAGCAGGGGTCCAGTTTTACCATATCTATCAATTGTGTTGAATTCATGGTTGAATGTAGTTGATGTCACGTGATTTGTCGACTTCTAGCAGAGACGAAAAGGTAGCAAATACAATTGCATTAGCAGCTTTGGTTGTTGCTTGTTTGAATTTCAGTTCCAGTCTGGTGTTTCCTCGACGAATCAGATTTAAATATTCTTCTCCAAATCCACAGGGATCGATGGTGAAAACAAACAGCGAATATCCGCTTCCAAAATTATCACGACTGATAATCAGTCCGGCATCATTGTTCCATTTTCCCGAGGCTTCAAATAAACGAGCGTAAGCTGCTGAATACAGTCCCGCTGAGAAGTCTGTTTTTAATGGTCTACCGGGTACACTTCCCCGTTGACGTATATCCCGACGTCTTGTAAATCCATATGCTCAAAGTTAAAGGGGTTGGCCGTGTAATCCCCATTGACGGCTTTTTGGTCCACTAAGGCCACCACGATGCGATCAGGGACCGCCTGAGGGAAAATGTTGTCCCAGTAAAATTCAGTAGATCCTTTAGGAATAGTGTTCATCTTCAATTCATTTCGCATAATGGTATACTTTACAGGCGTTGCTTCTATCTGTTTACTATGGTTCAGTAGAACGCCAGGATCTACTCGCACCTTCGCTACTTTGTACACGACGTCCAGCAACTCTAATTTGAAAGCGGGTGTAGATTCTGCCGACATGATGACAAACAGGACACTGGATCTAAAGAGTTTGATGTAGATGTCTACTCCGTTTATCAGATATTTATCTATATCAAATATGTCTTCCATCAGGTTTCCTTCCAACTCAAAGACTGTACTTTGCTGAGTGTATCCATATAGCAGGACCAATCCAGCATTCCCTCCATTGTATGCATTGGTGTCACCGAGATTTCCCTCGTCTTTAAAGGACCTTGGTGCATGATAACAAAGGTGACAGTAAGCAGCTTTTCAGGGTGGTCAACAAGCTGCTTGGTAGAAATTCAGTCACTCCATTGCCTGCTGACAAATTACCATCAGATCTGGCTGTCATGTTTAGTGACTTTTTTGTACAGAAAATTTCACGTATTCGCAGCTCCATTACATGCGACTACCACCATCCACTTGTAGAACTACCAGCACTCGGAGACGAAACCGAACTTGGTCATTTCCAACATGTTACTATAGATCAAGTAACGAAGTTGATAATGTCATCTGCCAACAAGAGCTGTGAACTTGACCCTCTGCCCACATCTCTTGTGAAGCAAGAGGTCACAACTCTCGCTCCCATCATCACGTCCATCATAAATAAGTCACTTGAGAGTGGTTCCTTCCCAACATCATTTAAAGGAGCTATTGTGACACCACTTCTGAAAAAGGCTTCACTAGACCCTGATGTACCAAAGAACTACCGGCCAGTGTCCAACCTTGCATATGTATCCAAGTTAATTGAGAAGGTTGTAGCAGCACAGATACATACCTACCTCAGTGAGAATGATCTACTCGAGCCATTCCAAAGTGCTTACCGTCAGGGACATAGTACTGAGACGGCACTTCTGCGAGTTCACAATGATGTGGTTTGTGCCACTGGAGAGCAGAAAGCTGTCTTGCTAGTGCAGTTGGACCTATCGGCTGCCTTTGATACTGTGGATCATTCACGCTTGCTACAAATACTCAAGGACCTTGGAATTAAGGACACTGTGCTCATGTGGTTCGCGTCCTATCTTACCAATCGGACCCAGATTGTCAAAGTGAAGGGGGCAAAATCTGGTGCCACTGAGTTGGGCTGCGGTGTCCCCCAGGGATCGGTCCTTGGGCCTGTCCTATTCAACATCTACACATCATCCCTGGGGACCCTTCTCAGAAAGAACAATGTCTTGTACCACATGTATGCTGACGACAATGAATTGTATATCAGCTTTAAAGTTCAACAGGTTGTTCTTGCAGTCAGTCAGATGGAGTCTTGCTTGAGGTCAGTTCAAACCTGGATGGCTCAACATCACCTCAAGATCAACACAGACAAGACCGAGGTGCTAGTAATATCCTCAAAACAAATGGCATCTAAGCTGCACGTACCATCACTGCAAGTAGGAAACGATTCTATCACTCCTGTTGCTAAGGCCAAGGGAGTTGGTGTAACAATTGACCAACACTTAACCATGGAGGCACATATATCATCAGTGTGCAGAGGTGCCTTCATCCACCTTAAGAACCTGAGCCAGCTGAGAAGATATCTAGACAGGGAATCGTTAGAATATGTTGTCCATGCCTTTATAACAACAAAGCTGGACTACTGTAACTCTCTCTTTTGCGGCTTACCATCAACGCAGATCCAGCGGCTTCAATCTATCCAAAATGCTGCTGCCAGAATCATCTCAGGCACCAGCAAATATGACAGAATTACACCTGTACTACGCTCTCTCCATTGGCTTCCAGTTCAGCAAAGAGTCATCTTCAAGACATTGGTGTTGGTGTACAAAACAATACATAACACAGCCCCATCCTATCTGCAAGAACTCATAACACCTTATGCTCCCTCCAGAATACTGCGGTCCAGTGACCAGAGCCTACTACGAGTGCCATTTACCACCTCAACGGTGATTCAAACTCGAGCCTTTAGTGTTGCTGGCCCTAAACTGTGGAACGCTCTTCCGTATGATATCAGAACTGCCACTAGTCTCTGTACCTTCAAATCTAAATTAAAGACTCATCTGTTCACATGCTACAACTAATCTGGGACCTACTATGATCTATTTTTATATACCTCATTTCACTCATTTTATTGTTGTTTAAATAGCGTTTAGAGCAGTATGGACTTTACGCTTTACAAAATAAATTTATTATTATTTATTATTATTTAAAGAACAGTTCGGATTGCTTCTGTGAACCGAGTTCCTCTTTCCCGCTAAACAAAATTGTCTTGAAATAAGCCTTCCACGGATAGTTGTTCGTATTGAAAGAGACTAGTTTGTTGTTCAAGTAGACATCCATCTGGGAAAACATACTTTGAAGTGGTAAATTCACGATACCCGTTTTTTCATTACTGGCCAGAGCCTTTCCATCTGCTTTCAAAATTCGGGCCTTTACGTACAATTTACTTCTTTTAAAATCAATGTATTCTGCTCCCGAACCAGACACTACGATTTCGATGGGTGTATCGGACACTCCTATGCTAGAAATTGGTCTTGCCTCTGTAAAGTACACTTTTTCGACCGCTACCTGATTCGTTGGAGACGCAAAAAGAGACAGTTCCATGGGTTGAGCTATGTCTTTATATCACTGCTTAAAAAGGCCATTTCTACTGTTTAAAGATGTGTTGTAGCTATCAATCTTAAACTCTTTTGTTTTGGTTCTTGATTGTCTTTTCTTGTCTGGTACTCCTCGCTGTTTCTTAAATGACTTCTGCTTCCTTTTTACTGACTTTTTAGGTTGTTTGCAGGCTTAGATGACTTGTTCTTCGGCTTTTGATATGTTGTTGGCTTCAATTTCTTTGAAGGAATGGCAAAAGATTGAGAACGTGGTCTTTTTATACTACCCTGTACCTTGACGAATGGTAAGCCTTCTTTTACATCCTTGGCATGTTCAACCTTGGCTCTTTTCTCCATGGCAGCTACTGGGGGTCATTTGGGTGCTGGTTTTTTATATTGATTCTAATTGTGAGTGGGGTCTCAATGGAATGACGTAAGACTTATAACTTCTCACGCCTCTCCCAATTTGTTTAGGTTTGTATATATAAGAGTTGAACTTTTTCTCTGCCCGAAAAAAGGGGGGGGGGGGGGGTAATGTTACCATGCCTGTTTGAGGGTTGGCATATTTTGATAGTTCCTGGCTGTTACAAATAAAAATGACAGATCTACTTTATAAATGGGCATTACCGTGGTATAAAATAAAAAGGAGAGAAAAATCTGAGAAACAATGGGAGAAAAGAACACGCGACCCTGGCACCACAAGTTAGGTGATCTATCCACTGAACTGCCCTGGCCTATGGAAAAAAAATTGATGATATTACTACATTACATCATTTAAACCCATTATACAAGAATTCTTCACATCGAGGAGATGGAAAAATTTTTGTTAGGGAAATAATAGAAACGTCACGTATTACTACAGAGCGACAAATTAACATAAAGTCAAATAATTGGAGATATCTATTATCAATTCACTTGATGCACGCAACAATTCAATTACATATCTCTTCAAATAATTAATGATATCTTCAATTCTGAATTATTACGTCCACTAACTGAATTAATGTCAGCATTAATCATTCCGCTGAATTGATGCGCGCTCAGCATTAATCATTCCGCCGAATTGATGCGCGCTTTAATTGAATAGTTGCTCTCTTCAAATGAATTAATGATATCTACGAGGGACACTTTTTCAGTTCGTAGAGTAGGGCGGTCTTTCTAAAACCGCTTGAAATATCAACATTTTTTTTTATCTAAGACCTTCGAAATATGCCCCGTCAGTAGTGAGGGGTACAGAACACAGTCAGTATACAGTCAAGATGACGTCATGGGTTTTTCCAGACCCCACCCACATAGGTCATAATTGAGGTCACAGTCAAGGTCAAGGGGGTAGAACACAGTCAAGAGGGTAGTATACAGTCAATGGAGGTGGTTACACTCATGGACATCATGGGTTTTTCCATTTAGATCATATGGGTTCAGAGTCAAGGGGTCCACAGTATCAGTAAAGACCACTGGTCTCCGATCGATTGATAAACTGAAATATTTTCTCACAGTCCGAGCAGGATTCGAATCGATGCTGGCTGATAGTGAAAGAGGTCGTCTTATGAGACCGACACCCTAACCACTCAACCACGGAGGCACCCATAGAATTGTTCTGTTGATACCTTTTACAACTGTGTAGAGACAGGCGCATTAGATCTGAGTTATCTAGGTCACACCAAGTACAGGTATATCCATTCACCACATATGCAAAAGAATTTGTACGTAATTCATTTATTATTCCGATTAAAGCAAAGAGACTCGGTTAATGTTATCAACTGATAAGGAGTTACTGTGATGTGTAATTCATTCAATTCATTCAATACTCATCATCATCAAATACATTAGCCTTCTGTGGTTTATATTATAGAAAATCTGCCTGGAGATGTTTTTCGAGTTGGGGTTGTAGAAACGAGATAGAATGCGAAATTTCACGAAAAAATTATATTTTTCTTCACATCATTCAATAGACATTCATATCATAAACTACAGCAAAAATGCCATTGACTAGTAACTTCCTCTTTTCATCAAAATGGTGTGGTCATTTTCGTTCCGTAAGTGCTTACAGGTGAATGTGAGAATGGCAGCACTTTCGTTTTCATCAAAAGGCGTATCACAATATACATTCAGATGTTATGATCATTTCTAAGAAATTTAGGGTGATTTTAAAATCTTAAAATGATAATTATGCACACGTGCACGAACTTTTGAGTCCAGCTTTGCACATCAACTGACAATCCATGTGCCACCCTGCGAAGGTCGTTAACTTGATCCATATCGAACCGGTTATGAGAAGAGTACCGCAGAAAAATAAGAAAAGACCGAATAAAAACAAAATTTCCCCAAATTTCTTTAGGGATATTGGAATATAAACTGAGTCTTTTGTTTAAATTTGAACATACACATAATCGAGACATACAAAGACACTAATTGATTGCACAAGTTACACATCCTTGTTGAGAGGTGGCGGAAGTATGTTAAAGTTTATCGATATTCCCCCTCACCAAACAAACAAACAAAAACAAACAAACAAAAAACAAAAACAAAAACAAAAACAAAAAAAAAGCAAAATAAAAAAAGAAAAAAAACCAGAGCATTTTCTATTCCTAAAACTTAAAGCAATTAACATAAACCAATTAGAATTTAAAAAAAAATATCTTTTCATAATTAAGTAACAAGCTTACCTAGTCCGTGAAGGGAAAAACCTTGGCTGACTTCCAATCACATGACCAGGGCATACTCATTCAATTTTGCACATTTATCCGTTTACATGGATGTCTTTCGGCAAAGAGAACTGCGCGGTTTTTCCCCCGCAATATTTAACAAGGCATAAAAAAAAAAAAAAAAAAAAAAAAATAAAAAAACCAGTAAGGAAAAATGTTGTGACTTGACAATACGGGGAGGAGACCGCTAAATACTGATTAGCGTACGGTTTATATTTATAGTAACGATCAGATTGCTGATAATGATTTTCTTTCTTTGTTGTATTTTAAATTAAATTTTAAAGTATTTAATCTGATCATTACAACACTATCATTTAATTTGCATCAGATATACATAGACGTGTTAAATGTAACTACTCTGATACCACAGGTAGGCATGTATCATGTATCGTTGTATCATCGGAGGGGGGGGGGGGGGGGGTAGTCGATAAAAACAAGGAAGCTGATTTGATCTTTAGCCCAATCTTCACACCTCTAATTCAGAGAATTAAGTGGATTATGTCTACCGCTAAAAAACATTTTTTCTTCCCAAACGTCCAAACTTCATTTCCTTAAATCCGGGGGGAGGGGGTGAAGTATTTCACTACTTTGCTAAATGGCGGAGGGGGGGGGGGGTCGCCCCAATGTATATTTTATTTTCATTACTAAATAACAAACAATGATCAGCCTAAATATAAATGCCGGAGACCACCATCACCACCATCCGTCCCCCTCCCCAGTTCTACGTGTTTGGCAGGTGCTTGCTTTCAAAAATTCTCCTCCCAATAACAATACTTAACACGTTGTGGGTTTTTTAAAGCTTCATTTTAGTGAAATATCTCTGTAGACTTACTAACTATATCAAATGAGAAAAATCTTCAAAAATAACACAAGGCCTGTCATAAAAAGCATACACTCATTAACATATATAGTGAAAAAGCATAACCACTGGGGGTACTATATATTTTGAAACTCAACAAAAAGATTTAAAAATGACGACGAAAGGGGTGGGGGAGGGGGCGGTCCTATGTTTTAAACCTAGGTGCTTATGGACGGATAGATTACAGCTACAGTGCGTCTCTTTTTAAAAAAAAAAAAAAAAAAAAAGCTGTTGTTTTTAACAAGTTCGTTGCAAGCGTGTGACGGAGAGAAAGAGAGACCTTACTGTCACGTGTATGAAAATTTCTATGTTTAAAAATGATACATATATACTACAGTCAAATGACAAGTGTAACACGGAATGTTGTAAAATATGACAACAATGATGTATCCCAGCCTAGCGGCCCACCTGACCAACAGAACACCACTATAGTACAGAGTCCTGCAGGATGTCTATCTATTGTCAGTGCCTATTTCTATCCGAGACATTTTCTTTCTTTTAACGAATCATTCATCGGTGTATATACTATTTAAAAATCCCGTCAAGACCCATGGGTAAATAAAAGTAGGGTTTAAAACACCTGCACAAAGGATTATAACAACGTTTAATCGATTCATTCTTGGTCACATGATTTTATGGGGCTCAAAATAGCTTTTAAAAAATTACGGACAATTTAGTTTCAACAGCCATATTCATAATTAAGTATGCAAACTAGCGTTATTAACATATGTTTTGATTTATTGTTGCAATTATTTTTAAAGACACACACATATATATATATATGCATATTCTCAAATTCTAGCAGTGCACGAGGTCATTAAATGTAATCTAATTCACAAATAATAGGATTCAGACAAACAGAACAAACCTTCTTGCTTTCCAGTTGTCGCCATTTTCAGCCCTCGTTTAGAATTAGGCCTAATTCCAAGTTTTTACAATTCAGCGTATATAATTCCACTCCGTGGACAGCGAGACCTTGACCTTCAAATCTAACCACGAAACCGATTTGCTGTTATAAACACACCTTAAATCAAAGTACTGAAAGTACGGAAAGGTGTTACTAGCATATTGAAAAAAAAAATTCAATAATTTGCTGCAATTGTCAAGTAATAGAAAGCATAACATATCAGAACACTTTTGTAAGCAATTATAAATGTATATTATACTAGCATTTAAGATGGGGATGTCCCTTATGAAATCAGTTTTTCTATGAAATGGAAGAATGAAAAGGCGGAGATAATGAACAGTGATCAATCTCATAAATCCTGTATGGACTACAAATTAGAGAGTAAGGGAAACACAGACCCCTGGATATACCAAAGGTGGAATCAGATGCTTAGGAGGAGTAAGCATCCCCTGTCGACAGGTCACACCCGTCGTGAGCCCTATATTTTGATCAGGTAAGTGGAGTAATCCGCAGTCAGAATCAGTGTGCCAAGAATGGCCTAACAATTAGTATGACACACGTCTTGCAGCGTCGACCTAATGGAAACTTATATTGGCAAACTGGATCTTTATAACGACCAGAGAATTTGCGAAATGCTGACTTTAAACGAGACTTTTGAAACCCCTGTAATATCAATTTATTTGTCAATAGTCTGACTCGAGAGTTAAAAGTAATCATACGCATATCATACTCTTGCGTATCGAAGGAAATTGACTATATGGAGAAGATGAATTGCCATAAAGTTGAGTTGTTAGTTTGTATGTTCTATAAAATATTCAAATATGAAACGACTTAATATCTTGTAAATGAACAACCCATGTCGTTGTTCGATCCATCGTCGCAAGCCCCGACTGAAATGTACGCTCCTCTCCCTTTTCACCCGTGGCTCTCTGCGTGAATTTGTTTTTTCGTTTCTCATAAATATGCATGACACAATTCGGCTAATCGCTGAGCTATCGAGCACAGGTTAGTCGGGGATTTAAACTGTTTAGAGATTACGAGTAAATTACTATTGACCAATCAGAACGCTTGTTTGTCTACTTCTTCGCTAACCAACCAATACAGAACTCGTATGAATACATATATGGCGATTTCGAATTGAACAGTTTACCAAATGAACAAACAGACGTATTGGGGTATATGATTTCTTGTCAAAGATAGTTTCGTTGCTTGAAGCAAAAGTGTTCTTGGTCGCAGCGATTATTGAGTTAAACGCGGCTACTCTAAAGTTTTAGGCTACGCATGGATTCTGTTGGTCAACGAATTACATCATTCTCGTCAAGCTACGGGTGAAAAGGAAGAAGGGGAGCGTACATTTCAGCCGTGGCTTGTGATGATCTTTTCAATCAAGTTCGATCTTTTATTGTTGATTATGTATTGTTTAACGTCTCGCTTGAGAATGTTTCATTTATATGGAGACGTCACATTGCCGGTGAAGGGCTGCAAAATTTAGGCCTATGCTCAAATATTTAGGGCTATAGTCGGCGCTTACGGCCTTTGAGCAGGGAGGGATCTTTATCGTGCCACACCTGCTTTGCTTTTCACGGGGCCTTAGTTTTTGCGGTCTCATCGAAGGCCCACCACCCCATTTAGTCGCTTCTTACACAAGCAAGGGGTACTGAGGACCTATTCTAATCCGAATCCCAACGGGATCTGACGTGATAAGGTGACCGACATATATAAATGCACAAGATCAAGGTCGCAAGAATTCGTGGCCAATATTAAAACATGGAGGTCAAATATATATTTCAAGGTCACGAGGTCATTAATAATAGTAGAAATCAAAAGGTCTTATCACAAGGAATCATATGACTATGAAACTCTCATCATTTACCATTCAAAATTATATGGCTAATATTATACTTTTGGGGGAGGGCGAACAAACAAGAAAACAAACACATCATGAAATGAACACGCACGCAGCCCTTACAAGGTCAATCCTATATAACGCTCTCTTTAGAATATGGTGGGGTTTTTTTTAAATCGTTTGGGTGCGTTCAGGATCGTAACGGATCAATGAGCGGGTAACACTTTGTCTGAACAAAGGGGAGTATGCGGTGGAGGGGGGGGGGGGGGGGGGGGGGGCGTCGAAATTGGAACAGTTTATACACATACCATTTCTTTTAAAATGGGGAGGAGGGGCAGACTCCCCACACCCATATCCTCATCCGCTCTACACCAAATCCCTGAATGATTTTTTAAAAAAATGTTTAAAATGTATGAAAGAAATGAACTTCAGATTCCAGCAGTTTTTTTTAAAATAATATCCTGGTGAAGCCCTTCCCATGAGTCACACTATACGAAATGGATACCCCCTCCTGTGTCTAATATCGGTCCTTTGAGCTGAAGTCCCCCCCCCCCCCCCCCCCCCCCCCCAATTCACTCGCTTACATGTACCACTCAGGAAAGATTGCAAAGAAGTTAAAAATTTCACAAAGAGGAAAATTATTTACAAGTATTTATCCATATGCAAAATAGATCGCTCAAAACATTAGATTATATCGAGTCACAACTATTTTCCCATTATTACAAGTACAAGTGCCATGTTATGTAAATTTCCAGGCAATAAAATACGCTTATCAAATTTTCATCGACTTCAGACAATCATGCTAATTTTCTTCATAACTTCAACAGATTTGTTAAAGGTTACATCTGCCCACTTCGGTATTTTGGATCCTTGCAATGCTTTAAAGTTTTTAAGTTTGATCAAGTTGTCAAGAAAATTAGCAAATATTTGTCATCTTTTTATCCCCCCCCCCTCCGTTTCTTACCGTATTGTTAATTTACTGTTTATTACGAGATTTATGATCATATAATTGATGTAAATCACATTAAGGAAGATGATGGACACGCATTTTTAAATTGGTTTTGGGGTCCTCATATGTAATTATCTGTAATTCTATTTACACACAAACATCCTTATACAGCTAAGTTGTGCACCAAACTCAAGGCATTTTCAGATACGAACACGTGTAGGTTTGTATTTTTCATGTAATTTTTTGGCATCACGTGTAGCCCTACATGTATATTAATGAGCACGTTTAACTTGTATGAAAATAACCGCTCGCGGTAGCTCAGTGGCTAGAGCGTTTGCTCCGTAACCGGGATGTCGTGAGTTCGAGTCCCGCTCGTGCCATGGTCTCGTCAGATCTAAGACGTAAACACAGGTAGTGATTGCTCCTTCTCCAAACTCTCGGCATTTAGGAGTGAGAATCATGGGTCTTTCGGATATGACTTTAAAAAAAACCGGAGGTCCCGTGTCACAGCAGTCGTTGGCACGTAAAAGAACCCTCAATGCTACGGCCCTGAGCCTGCTAAGCATGGATCTAAATTTGCGGTACTTCACTTACAGCTGGTAACGTCTCAGTATGAGTGAAAAATTCTCGACGGGACGTAAAGCAGACAAATTATCATTATTAATACATGAAAATATACTAACTCCAGCCATAACATTACTTTTCACTGCATATTTATTATTAATTTGTTGGTGTTGTTGTAATTATTGTTACGTATGAAAATTAAATTCAGTCAAGGATGAGAATACGAGCTCTTACACATGCACACTTTGAATACATAACCGACATAAGCCAGACACAAAGACACTTTGTGACGCCGACAAATCCTAAACCATTGATTACACAAGATGTGTATCCTTGTCAAGAGGTAACGGAAGTCCGTCAACTCCTGGTGAACACGTTTGTCAATATTTCTCATCAAAGTCAAAAAAATAATAAAAATAATAATAATAAATAAAACAATAAATAAACTGAGCATTTTATATTCCTCACATTTAAAGCAATTTAAGGAAATTTATCTTATTAAACAAATACGATAAATAAACCTTACCTAACCAGAAGAGAATTTCCTTCGATTTATGGCAACCTTGACATTTTTCCAATTCACATGACTTGAGAAAGACCAGCGTTACACATTTACCCGTCTACACGGCTTTTTGAAGAGGGAATCACACGACTTTCCCCCCGCAATATTCAGCAATGCATGAAAAAATACGATAAGATAAAAAAAATGTTGGACTTGACGATACCAGGAGGAGGCCGGTTTTCGGTTTACATTTATAGTAACGTTCTCGCTGCTAATTAAAGAAAATGCTCAGCAATCTAAACAGGATATGATTTTTCTTTCTTTGTTATTCGATTATTGAATTCGATCGTTACAATACTTGTAATTAGCACCAGCTATACATGGACGTTTTAACAATACTTTTAGAAAAACCGCAGGTACTTGAGTGCTACAAATCCCCTTATAATACACAATGTGGAACTCCGTGTGTTCTGTCTGACTTGATTTTTAATGAAATATTTTTTGAAACAATGTATTAAATAAGAAAAATCCATAACATAAAGCAAAACCTGTCCTGAAAATCAAACACTCGTCAACAGTCACAGAGAGAACCCCTTTCACTGAATATACCTGAATTTATTGCATTCGTTTTACAAAAATTAAATAAGTCAGCGGGGTTGGGTGAGTGGAGCGTGGTGTGTAGTCCTTTATTCAGGCATGTTCTCGGAGAGATATTTGGTTTAAAATGGCTTCACCATCGCCTTTAGAATAGTAGGACGCCCTCACTTTACAGGTTTGGTCAGAGAGAGAGAGAGAGAGAGAGAGAGAGAGAGAGAGAGAGAGAGAGAGAGATGGACTACAGTCTACTGACAAGTGTAACACGGAATGTTGTATAATATTACCGCGACGATGTGTGTTTCAGGTCACCTAGACACCTGACTGACAATGGCCTCCTAGTATGGAATCCTGTGGGGCATTATATATCTTCCTTTCAGACAATTCTACACATTTATATCTGAGGTTACCTTCTTTATTTTTTAACTAATGATTACTAGATCTACTTCATTAAAAAAAATATCCTATCAAGACTCGTGTGAAAATAAAAGTGATGTAAAATTATGTGCAGTGTGTACGTCGCATGAACGTTGCTGGTCGTTTTGATCGATATACGTACGGTAGAAAAAAGATTAAAATATCCTGACAATTTTTTTTTTCTTTAATCGAACAAATTCATAGATTAAAAAAATATCGTCATTTAAAAAAAAATGATCTGCTGACTATTTGCTCTCAATAGCCATTTTCATAATCAAGTATGTAAAAAAAATGCGTATTAACATATATATGCTTAAGAAATGACGTAGAAATTGTCGTACATGATGCAAGATATTCTCCGAGATCGAGAAATGTTCTGAAATATAAAAGCAGAGGTGTTAAAATGACAACGTTTAAGGGAAGCAATCCTGCGTTTTCTTGGAAAACAAGAACTTGATTTTTGTTCTACTGAGTATTATACAGCTGATCGCCTCTTGAATGTCACGTCGTGACGTCATGACGGCTTCCGACAAGGAACACGAAATGAAAGAGGGGTAGCGTGTGATCATTACTGGATCCGTCACTACCATAAAGATATAGTAAGAGCAGTAAAGATGCTTTAAAAAAAGCCAGCCACGCCCACTGTCTCCACCGCGCTGTAAACAACCTTACTTTTTTTCTTTTACCTGCATCAAAGGAATGTTTTAAACTTGATGATTGACAGTTGATTTGTTCCATATGAGTGGTGCATTAATATTGCGAGACCAATTTACGAGAATAAGGGTAATTTATATCTCAAAGTTCTACTGATCTTAAATAGACAAAGTCTAATTAAAGTTTCAGAGAGAACTTTTCAACATTACATCATATTCTATCATTGCAAATCACATCAAATACTCTTATAATTAGGAGGGGGAATCATTTTATGCTCCTTTTTTGCAAAAAAAAAAAAAAAAAAAAAAAAAAAAAAAAAAAAAAAGAGAGAGAGAGAGAGAGAGAGAGAGAGAAAGAAAAAAGAAATTAAACAAATTTCAATACGGTCTGAAAAACAAGTTTATGAAGTAGATCGATTACAAATATTGTACTTACATTGGAAACATGCATATAGGAATTAATATCTATGAAAACAGTCGTGTCTCGTTGTAATGTTTGAGTGTTGCAAGGGGATGACCTGTCGCCGCTTTGTTTCCTGTATACGATCATCAGTATATTGTTAAACAAAGGTATTGTTAGTTCACTAATATTACAACATCTATAATTAGATCACTTTAAAATTCCCTGAATAATGATTCACATGATATATTTAGCGAGTTCTGCGTATATTGTACACAATAGTAGCTCTGTAATAACGCACAAATTACAGATAGGTTTAATTATATATTGATTTAAACAATATCTCATTCACAAGAAAGGTTTTACAATAATTTTATTACACAGTGTGTATTAGAATGTAACACTCTATATAAGGAAATAATATATGGACATTTTGGTATTAACAAAGTCCAAATCTTATTGAATTTCACCATGCAATTATGGTGAACAGAGAAAACACCTTGCGTAGCTTTTCATGTTTATTTGGAAATTATGAAAATACACGAGGGTATGAACTGCGACGCTTCGCTTCTGTATACTTCAAGAAACGCGGTTGAAGCCATTCTTGATCATGAAATTCAGTAAAAAAAACAAAAAAAAACTAATGGTTTTCATGCAGTTTCACACTTTGCTATGTGCAAGTTTGTCTAGACTATCAGATCAAGACGTAGATTGTGAACTTAACACAGATGAAACATGTAGGTATTCTTACATTGTACTATCAGGCTCCAGTACCATCAACTAAGAATAGACTTAACGACACTAAATTTGTTACGAACTTTTTAAAAATGAAAACTAAATTTATGTTTTATAAGCAAAATGATTAAAATTTACCGTATGAAAATTAACGTATTCCAAAGGAAAACAGTGGGAAAAATTTGTAGCTATATAGGGAAGGGTAATATATTTCAACTTTTGAACATCGTAGGAAATTCAAAGGCCCTTTATTTTTTTTCCTTGCATCCATTTTTTTTTGGGGGGGGGGTGTATCAAGTGTCCTGAACTAACCATTCTAACTGATCTAATTCATACTTCTTACATGTATATGATGATATTCATTGGTCAATGAGATTACCCATATTCTGAATATTATTTAAAATGTCAATAAATATTTGTTTAATTCGGTCCAGAATTTGTACATACAAAACTTTACTTATACCTTACATGTGAATCCAATCCCAGTTTACCGTCATAGAGTCAGATTATCTTCAAATACTTGTTTGTAATAGTAACTTGAAATAATTTTTATTACGTTGAAAACAAATTAAGGGTGTAAATGTTATACTGTCTTGAACACAGCTAGTTACTGTTATCAAATTTCTAAATTCATAAAACATAATTACATCATAAAATTTATATATCTGGCTTTTTAAGTGAAAGTCTTAAATTAAGTTTAAAAGGGTACACATTTAGAATGTCCCCCACCCGATAATACAACTGTTCACAATAGATAAGAAAACAACAGAAAATCGTGGAATAACAATCAAAATCCGTTTTGGATTTAGTGTAAGGCAGTAACCGATCGTAACTACCAGGCCATTTCCGAAAGTGATGTAATAATTATTATTTATCGCTCGCAAGTTACGATCAAGTTTGTAACATCCAATTCATTGGGGAGTTTAACAATCACGAACCCTTGTCATTGCTCAAGACTGTTTGTTTATGTCCGTCAGTAATTTGAGTCGGATTTTATCAGAGATACTGATAACAAGGGGTTTAAGAGACACAGATCTGATGAAATTCCTCGGATGGTCACACAAACAATTAGTGCAACAAGGTCAAATCTCGAAAGGAGGCTTAAAAGGGGAGTACGTTCAACCTTGGGTCGAACAAGTGAAAGGTGGTTGTAGTCTCAGGTGTTTGACTCGACCTAAATTTGGAATTTCTATCACAAAGTCATATTTCTAATTCTACTAGTTCTAAATACATTTTGTCCAACTATAGTTGACTTTGTATGCAGAAAATCAAACATAATGCCTCGATTCTAAGCCATGCAGCCCGATCCACACGGACTCGTCACGAACTGACCCATACATTCTCTATGTAGATCCACACGGACTCGTCACGAATTGACCCATACATTCTCTATGTAGATCCACACGGACTCGTCACGAACTGACCCATACATTCTCTATGTAGATCCACACGGACTCGTCACGAATTGACCCATACATTCTCTATGTAGATCCACACGGACTCGTCACGAATTGACCCATACATTCTCTATGTAGATCCACACGGACTCGTCACGAACTGACCCATACATTCTCTATGTAGATCCACACGGACTCGTCACGAATTGACCCATACATTCTCTATGTAGATCCACACGGACTCGTCACGAATTGACCCATACATTCTCTATGTAGATCCACACGGACTCGTCACGAATTGACCCATACATTCTCTATGTAGATGGTGTCAAATTTTAGACGAGCCCCTGTGTCTGAGCCACAAAATCGTAAGCAATTAGTCCCGCATCAAATCCATTACGTTGTATTCTGTTCAACAATGTTCTACCTTAGGTTGGGTTCATCCTGAATTTGAACTCGTGACCCCTGCACTAAATAGCGGCAGAGCAAATGTAAATAATAATGCCTTCAAGATAATGGAACAACGTGTTTATTTTAATTGTACAAAAAAACTTTATAAACTGTGTAGTCCAAATTTTCAAACATGAATCGTTTTAATTTTGCACATTGCTTAATACTAAATCAATGAATATTTATACACAATTAAAATCATCAGTCAATGATATATTATAGATGTTGAAAGACAAATCATAGACTTATACAGAACTTATTATCAACAATCCAGATCATCACAGAGCTGTCAAAGGACGATCAGGTAATTACAGAGCTGTCAAAGGACAATCAGGTAATTACAATGCTGTCAAAGGACGATCAGGTAATTACAATGCTGTCAAAGGACAATCAGGTAATTACAGTGCTGTCAAAGGACAATCAGGTAATTACAATACTGTCAAAGGACAATCAGGTAATTACAATACTGTCAAAGGACAATCAGGTAATTACAGTGCTGTCAAAGGACAATCAGGTAATTACAATGCATATTTACTCTCAATGTCTTGAACATTCGATCTCTCCAAGTTCTCGATTTCTCGAAGTGAAAATTGGGTCCCATAACACATATTTCATTGTTTTTCATTCTCGAAGCGTATACCTATCGTCACTCAAGCGTATAATTATTTCTGCTTGGACCTTACCTGGACGTAGCGGTGTTAATGAGGTGTTCATAAGAAAACACAAAGACAGTGGTTCCTTGTGGGGTGGACAGTTAATTTTTAACTAGTTTTAACTACACCCATGTGCATTGTTTTCATTACAAATTCAACTGTGTCCAACTTGAAGACTAGTTTGGAATTAACAATGAGACGATATTTTTTGAGAGTATGATTTAGAAACATGCCACGGATCGTCATTATTTGCTAGAATCCGTGCTTTGCGTCAAGTGACTGAAAATTGTAACAGTTGTGCGATGGATTTTGCTCCTTGTAGTTAACTGCGAAATTTCCTTATGAATGAAATATTTGTCTTGTAAAGAGAAAAGAGAAGAACAAATACATAGACTTTAAAAAATTTTTTTTATAAAGTTCCAAATACCTGAAAAATGGTAATAAGGGCATTGTGTCTAAACACTGCCAGGATGTTGTAAATATGCACTTCGGTTGCTATAAAATCTGAATCATAATGTCAGACCTTTAATTTCCGGATTTCCGTCAACTTTCGATCACACGAAGTTTTATCAAGGTCCCCGGACTTGGAGTTATCGAGAGTCACCTGTACATGTAATTACAATAAAGGAAAAAAAATGAATGAAATTATGCGCCATTCACAGGTAACACTCAAAAGTTGTCAGCTCTGTTCAAAATCTGACAGTCCTGACTTTCATTTGTTTGATGTTTACTTTACACAAATGATTTACTAATAAAGCCTATATGTTGTTTTTGTTATTTGTACACTGGCTGTTAAAATTAACACGACCACTGGGTTGTCGTATGAAATTTTGTCCCTGCCAGCTGAGAAATAGACATTCTGGGGCAGGCAGATGGACAGTAATTTCCAACCCAGAATTACAGTGCTATCAAACAACAATTTTTGTACAAATATTATCAAAAAATGTCTGACTCTGGGTCAACAGAGTTGACAAATCAAATCCTATCAACTCCCTCTCTATGGTGTGATACAATAACTTAAAATGTCCAATGTAACAATACTCTGGACATAAACTGTCAAGAGTTACATGAAATACTCTGCTCTTTACATCAAACAATTCACAACTTAGCTCATAACTTTGTTGAAAGAATGATTAGATCCATAAAAGCTCTTACGAAAACCTAAACATGCAAATATAGTGTAATACTGTCCCCAGTATAACTCTTATTCACTTGTATGACCATTTATGACACAAAGCAGCATTCTTTAACACTTTTCACCAAACCCTTATGCCCCTTCTTAGAATATTGAGATCAGCACTAGGATAATGGCAACACATGAAGGTTTTCTGTATGCAGAATAATTAAGCAAAGCCTTTTACATGCCTTGAAGATACATGCTTATTAACCAGAGAGCCACTGTTTGTGATTCTGGAAGCTGGACTGCGGACGGCTGGGATGTGCTTTGCCATGGCATCAGCAGGTCTGCTTGACACGCTACACAACAGGTTCATCCCTCAGTCAGTCTTTCATGAAGTCCTTCAATAACATGTCTGCTGCATCTCCCGGGGTTAAGACTCCGTGGGACACTCTCTCCTCCATCGTGGCAATCTTCTCCTTTACCACTGGATGGGAGTGGAATAGGTCCATGATGTTGTCTTTGATGTAGTTCCACATCCAGATTTTCTTCTGATCTGCCCGCTTCCTGTCCAGCTCACCCGCAACAGACATGATCTGTCTGAATTCACACATGCTGTTCCACAGAGACGGAATTCCCATTTTTGTTAGTGATGATATTCTTAAAACCTGTAAAGAAAATCAACATTTTCATTGCACATGGAATGAATGTTTAAAATCTTAGAATACATCTTTCTACCCAAGCATCTGAGAGATGTTGGAATATCCCCATCCCCAGGACACCAGTAAATGATACCTGTGGGCTCCAGTGAGGGTTCATCTTCCTGATAAACTTTAGGGCACTAATGTATTCACTCTGAATAATCTGTGCAGCCTTCACCAGGTCACCATCACATTTATTGACCACTACCAAATCAGCTACTTCCACAATTCCTTTCTTTATACCTGTAATATAGGTAATATCAACCCTTCAGCTCAGGTGACCTAAAAATATCAGTATTCAACTTTTTGATGAGTTTCATTTTAAACAAAAAAAACCCCCAAAAAACAAAACAAATGAAAACATGACATATTAATCTAGCCAGTAACTAGATTATCTCCTTTAAGGTTTATTTCTTTACTTATGAATATGTGTATTTCTTTGAAATTCAGTCACTCTGATTAAATTTTCTATTTGAATCTCCACAATTTTTTTTCAGTTCATATCCTGATCATCTAAAGTAATGAGTTCTTTCTTATCATTCAACTCTTTTAATCCCTTTTCAACTTGACTGGATATATTTCCACTTGACTGGTTATATTTCTACTTGACTGGTTATGTTTCCACTTGACTGGTTATATTTCCACTTGACTGGTTATATTTCTACTTGACTGGTTATATTTCTACTTGACTGGATATATATCCACTTGACTGGTTATATTTCTACTTGAGTGGTTATATTTCTACTTGACTGGTTATATTTCCACTTGACTCGTTATATTTCTACTTGACTGGTTATATTTCCACTTGACTGGTTATATTTCCACTTGACTGGTTATATTTCTACTTGACTGGTTATGTTTCCATTTGACTGGTTATATTTCCACTTGACTGCTTATATTTCCACTTGACTGATTATATTTTCGCCATCTTTTATATTGTACAGACCTTGTAGTTCATCTCCACCAGCAGGGGGAATCAGCAAACAGAAAAGGTCCACCATATCTGCCACAACAAACTCCGTCTGTCCAACTCCTGTCAACAAATAATCCATCATCATCATAGAAATTTGTCTCTGTTTCAGGTTAATTACCACGAGAGGTCCATGGGCCACAATGTTCACCTCAGGCAAATTAATCCACCAATGAATTCTAAACTTTGATCCAAACAGTGTAACAAAAAATGAACTCTACATCAAAAGTAGTAGTTCTATATAAACATTTATTATACAGCAACAATACTAAAATGTTTCCAAATTGAGGTAAAAAATTGCAGCTTTGGTTTATTAAGATTTTCAAAATATATTTCCTGTTGTGGCTCAAACCAGTAACCCTCAAACCTGACCTGAAAGGGAAGGGGCATCATTTGAATACACTCAAAAGTTTGTTTCACTAAATAAATTTTACCTTAATTTCTGAAAGAAATAAAACAATAGTTACCGGTGGTGATGAGTATGTACTAGGTATATCTGTACTACCATGGTACTGTAATAATGAGTATGTACTAGATATATCTGTACTACCACGGTACTGTAATAATGAGTATGTACTAGATATATCTGTACTACCACGGTACTGTAATAATGAGTATGTATTAGGTATATCAGTACTACCATGGTACTGTAATAATGAGTATGTATTAGGTATAACTGTACTACCATGGTAGAGTAATAATGAATATGTACTAGATATATCTATACTACCATGGTCCTGTAATAATTGAAATGTACTAGGTATATCTGTACTACCACGGTACTGTAATAATGAGTATGTACTAGGTATATCTGTACTACCATGGTACTGTAATAATGAGTATGTACTAGGTATATCTGTACTACCACGGTACTGTAATAATGAGTATGTACTAGGTATATCAGTACTACCATGGTACTGTAATAATTGAAATGTACTAGGTATATCTATACTACCATGCTACTGAAATAATGAGTATGTATTAGGTATATCTGTACTACCAAGGTACTGTGATGATACAGATTTGTGAAGAATATAGATATGTAGCAATGTATTTGAATTAAATAATTTAAGCTTAACAAAATCAAATTTTTGTATGTCATCAGAACAAGATCATGGTATCTGATATCACAAATGATAAATTAATTTTACTGAAAATCTTGCGAATAAAACACGAATGGTCATAGTCTCATTTGTCATTAAAGTATTACCAGACTATCAAACATGATTGAAAAAAAAATTTCCACTTCACAAATCCATCGTCCCGTACTGTGTATACTGCACAAATAGAATATATGTATTAATTCATGCTTTCAGTTTACAGACTTCATAAATATTTTTTATTGAAAACTTTTTTTCTAAAAAGACACTTGGCAAACATTTCAGTGTTAAGTATCAATACTAAGTGATTCTACATAAGGTATTTTCATTTGACATACTGTAATCTTGTTTTATAGATTTTAAAGTGGTTTTCCAGCATCTTCTTATGAAAATTTCAGTCCCCTCTGTATCTCACTCTCAGTCCATGAGTTGAACTAACTTTCATCTGAATTCCATACATGTAAAGATGCTTCTGTCGAAGTATTGTAATTCTATATCCAGTAGTTCAGGAGAAAATTTTAACTTAGGGGTCAGTTAATTCTATACCCAGTAGTTCGGGAGAAGATTTTAACTTTGGTCAGTTAAATGTTTGTAAAGAGCATGCGTCCTTGGGGCTAGATAAGTTATTAATATTTATCAAAATTCATGACCAATCAGGCTAGTGAATATTAGAGGTGTGTGCGTTCAGGTTTTTATCACATTCAAAATGATTTCTTGATTTCATTTTCTATTTGTTAAGTTGTACTATGAAGTAACACAATGTAGACAAATTCATGAATGTTTCTATGAACAAGTTGTCTTTAGTGGAGTATACAAACAGCATTCTCGGATGATTCCTCTACGCTTCACACAAAGGTACAAGCCACAGGAGGAGTTCCGAGTTAGTACATTTAAGAACGTGCATCTCTTAAGCTGCAAGTTAGTCTAATTTGAGATGCTTTCGTAATCCATAACATTATGACATTACAATTTCACAAATCACAAAAAAGGCAAAGACGATACTGACTGTTTTCTAAGTTTAAGTAAAAAACATGGATAAGAATTATATTAAGATTCTGATGTTTCATTAAACCCACTGCTGATGCTAGTTTGAATACACTAGATATAGGCTAAATCATGAAAATGTTTCATTATCATTGAATATGTCAGTCATTTTCATATCCACTGGTCCGCAGGGACAACGAAAGTTATCAAATGACCAGTAAAAATTCAAGATGATGACCAGTGAATAAAAATAATTATTTCTAGCCTTGACCAATTTGGGTTGAAAGTGGCCCAGTGGATCTTTAAGATATAACATCCAATTTACACAATCCTCATTTATCTCCCCTTTGAAAAGGCTGTGGCCCTTCCATTGTAAAATTCTAAATCCCTTTTTTCTCAAGATTGCTTTGTGCCAAGCTGGTTGAAATTGACCCAATGGTTTTTGTTAAGAAGATTTTTAAATTCTTACATCCATTTTTTTCCAATTTCTCAATTATCTCCCCTTTGAACAAAGTGTGGCCCTTCATATGAACAAATTTGAATCCCCAACACTCAAGAATGCTTAATGGCATGTTTTGTTGAAATTAGCAAAGCAGTTTCTGAGAAGTTGTAATTATGTGCAAAGTTGACAACACAGACGTCAGACAAATTTCGACCAGAAAAACTCTTTTCAGCCTATGGTCAAGTTAAGCTAAAACTCATTCTTTAAATACGCTTATCCTTTGGATGCTAAGTACATGGATATAGAGTTGTGTATGTTTATTTAATTATTTCTGTATACCACTGAATGTTTAAATTTTTATAAATTCCATAGATGTTAAAATATAACTTTAAACCTTTCCAGTCGAATGTCATTATAAAAGCATTACTAGTGGGAGCAAGATATATACATACACTAAACGAAACGCACACTGTATCCAACACTGATGTCAATGATTTCATTACCATGCAATTCATATATGTATATTACTGACCGATTGTTTCAATAAGGATGATGTCATATCCTGCTGCTTCGCAAACTAACACAGCTTCATTGGTTGTCCTAGTAACCCCTCCCAGAGTTCCTCGTGATGGAGAGGCACGAATAAAAGCATTCATATCTCGAGACAACTCTGGCATTCGGGTTTTATCCCCAAGCAGAGAACCTTGTGGAACAAGAATAATCTTCAGATATAAAATTACAAATAAACTATTTACTTAATCAAATCATCATTATCCCATGTAGACAGTGGGAAAAAAAAATAGCGGAACTATCAATATGCAGATATGTATCACTTAAAGTTCAAAGCAGATTCATTTAATAAACACCATAATAACAGGAAAGGTACTTTTTACCAAGCAAAACTACTCCAGGAGGTACTTATACTCTAACATGCCTACTCCAGGAGGTACTATACTCCAACACGCCTACTCCAGGAGGTACTTATATACTTTAACATGCCTACTCCAGGAGGTACTATACTCTAACAAGCCTACTCCAGGAGGTACTTATATACTTTAACATGCCTACTCCAGGAGGTACTATACTCCAACACGCCTACTCCAGGAGGTACTTATATACTTTAACATGCCTACTCCAGGAGGTACTATACTCTAACAAACCTACTCCATTAGGTACTATACTCTAACATGCCTACTCCAGAGAGTATTTATACTCAAATTTAGTCTATTCCAGGAGGTATTTATACTCAAACAAGCTTACTTGAGTAGGTACTAATACTCAACCAAGTCTACTCCAGGAAGTACTTATACTCCAACAAGCTTACTCCAAGAGGTATTTATACTCCAACAAGCTTACTCCAAGAGGTATTTATACTCCAACAAGCCCACTCAAGATATTTATACTCCAACAAACCTACTCAAGATATTTATACTCCAACAAGCCTACTCAAGATATTTATACTCCAACAAGCCTACTCAAGATATTTATACTCCAACAAGCCTACTCAAGATATTTATACTCCAACAAGCCTACTCAAGATATTTATACTCCAACAAGCCTACTCAAGATATTTATACTCCAACAAGCCTACTCAAGATATTTATACTCCAAGTAGGTACTGATATTCAATCAAGTCTACTCCAGAAGTATTTATACTCAAACTAGCCTATGCAAGGAAGTATTTAAATTCTAACAAACCTACTCCAGGAAATATTTAAACAAGCCTACCCCCTGTCCGTGATGAGGAAGGATCTACAGCCAGAACTGCCACCTTGTGATCTTTGTCAGTAAGAAATTTTCCAAAGGTCTCTATAAAAGTGCTCTTTCCTGTTCCTGGGGGTCCAGAAAGCCCTTTAAGAAAAATACAGTAGATCTAAAAATCAATATACATTTGAATTTACATTATTCCAAAAAAAATTGAATGTGATTTATATGTCTCAACCATTTCATGGCAAGGGTATAAAAATCTTCAAAACAAAACTGGGGGGGGGGGAAAGAAACAGTGGACCATGGGTTACATAACTTGCCTGAGCCACTTTGGCTTGCTGTTGTTGAACTTTTAGGATTTTTAAAAGATTCTTTTTTCTAGACCCAAAAGGTCTTGACATAACTGAACATAAATTTACACAACATGGAGACATATAAATACCAATAACATGATCTCGCTGTTCTGAAGAAGGCGATTATTTTACAAAGATTTTCTTTCCTGTAAACATGCATTATGTAAAATCTGATCAACTCTAAACCCAGGGTAAATAATTTGAAGAAAAAAACTGGAATCCACACAACTTTGAATTGTTTGCATTTTGATATGATCTTGAGTGACCCAGCTATAAAGAATTTGTTTTAATTAACTTCCTGTATGTTCCCGTATCAGACTTTGAGTTCGTATTACTTCTCAGGCCCCTGAATGGAACAAAAACGTGAATTTTAAAACATGAAGATGTTTGCCTATTAACATGACTAATCATCAACTTCTGTTATTGAGATGAAGATTTTTGAGATGTTCCCTATATATTCCCATGTAAAACTTTATCCTACTATTGTGGCCCCATCCTACTCCTGGGGGTCACAATGTGAACAAACCTGAATATGCACTACCAGGATATACTTACATATCAATTTAACTAATCATACTCTTGCTGTTTTCAACAGCATTTTTCTTATGTATATTCCCATGTAAAACTTTAATCCCTTTATGTAGCCCCAGCTTACCTCTAAGGGCCATGATCATTTGAACGAACTATCTCAAGATCTACATATGTCAGGAAGCTGTCATGTAAATTTCAATTTTTCTGGCCCATAGTGCTTCTTTTGATTTTTTATTTAAAGATACACAACCATATATTTACTATTTCTTAATTATTCCCTTTCGAAACGGTATGACCTTCATTTGAACAATTTTTAACTCCCTTTTCCCAAGGATGCTCTATGGCAAGTTGGTTGAAATTTGCCCTGTGTTTTGGGGAAAGAAGTCGAAAAATGTTGAAATTTTACAAACAAACAGACATATGTTGGACAAAAGGTGATCAGAAAAGCTCGATCACTTGAGCTTTCAGCTAAGGTGAGCTAAACACAACTAATATAATGAATTAATTTTTGAAATAAAAATTATCTGATCACCAGCATCAATCCTTTATCAGTAATTCCACGAGAATTATTTCCTATAAAATACAGAAGTCAATAAAAAAATATTTCGGACAAAAACAAACATTGGCAAACCTATTCTGAAAGTCGGCGGACTCTTCAAAGAATGAGCTGCCGAGATTTCCTGATCGTGTAGAATTAAATTCAGCAATGCTTTGGCTTGCACCTTCTTCTGTGTATTGCTAGTCTCTATAAGAGTTATAGCTCTTGCTAAACTTCCTCTGTCCTGATTTTTCAATCCATTAAAGATATTTTTCACATATTCACTGGGCTCAATCATTAAATCTTTTCCCAAAGATTCTGTGTGCAAAAATGATGGGCATGCCAAAAATGCATTTTTTGTCTTCTTTCTGAAATACTTGGTAGAAAAGCTTTCATCTCTTCTTCTTGAGCTATTCTTGAGATCATAATATCTATTTACAGAGTTTGTCAGGGAGCATTTCCATCTTGTTTTTATTGATGCAGGAGTGCATAAAGTTTTGAAAATCTTGGATCCACTTCTGATAACCAGCATCTCAGAAATTTCAGAGTCACTGACACACCATGATGTAAATCTCAGAATCACCGACACACCATGGCATAGTCCCTCCTGCAAATGAAAGAAGAAAGTACGCATTCTTCATTGTTATAAATTTGTAATTACATGCATAATATACTTTAATTATATAGTATTACTTTTCAAAAATCTTGTGACACTAGTTTTATGATTGAATTGTACCCACATAAAATTTACATCAAACGATGCTCTCAATAGAAAAATCCTTATAATATAATACATCTCACTAAATAATGATATTTTTCAAAATTTTAGTATCTAATATAAACATGGAAATGTATATGTGTTGGTAATGTAAATTATATGTACAAAATGTATGTCAGTAGCTCTGCACATGAACTGTATAAATCGTATAGTCATCACGGATATGATATACATTGTGTATAGATATTTCATGACTTGGCATAACTGACAAACATAAACTGTACATTCTGTTGACAGATACACACATAAATCATAAACTGCTGCACCAGCTATCATCGTACAACTTATGGACATCAAGGAAATAGCAATCAGAAATTCTAATGTTCCTCCTTTGGTCTGTCACAATATTTCAATTCGTGGTCTGTCACATTATTTCCACGTGAGGTCTTCCATAATATTTTGTGACATACCAGAGCATAGCCTACTTTTAAATGAATGAATTTAAAGTTCAAGGGTAAAAGTTGTATAATGGGCTTGCATCATTGCGTGCCATGGTTTTGGATCTGCATGTATATGTTCCCAAACCTATAGCTGTTTATCCGCTGAATAGTCAGTCTCGATTCTTGTTAAGAGATGCAGGAATTATATATACATTATTGTCTCATCAATATCTTAATCACATTACTTACTACATTATGTCACATTCTTCAAATAGAAAAAAAAAGATTTTTTTCCACTCTTGTTTTCAGAAAGAGGAATATATCTTGCTTATTCAACACGAGGCCCATGAGCCTTAAAACACACCTGAGTAAAATTCAACAACTCTTCAAAGGACAGGTCAATTCTACAAGGTGATAATCATTTTTATGACAAGACAGTAAATTGTCCGTAGCTTTTAATATTCAGTAGGACAAAAGAGCAAAATAAAAAATTCTGACATGTATTGTATTTTCACCATATAAAAACTGCTCCCTGAAACCTTGTCCAAGGATCACAAATTCCACAATCTTCATAATCATGTACAGGGATTTCAATAAGCACCAGCACCCGGCGAAATGTCGCCGTCTCGATCAACAGAAATCGCCAGCTCATATTTCCTCTAACGTGATGCAACTTGATCCACCTCAAAATTGAAATTCACCTGCTCAGTTATTTCTTATTGAAAACCCTGCATGTACATAGTATTTTGTCACAATGCACTGAAGTACAAACTGAGAATGAGTTTATTAAATAAAATGTATTATTATTTTTTTTTTTACCTTGATCTGCTCTACAGCCTCAATCCCTGGGCCAGGGAAGAGGATTTCAATATTTGGATAGAGCCTCACTGCTGTGCCCTACCCACTATCAGGGCTCCATACTCTTCATGCTATTTATGCATAAAGTATTTACTCAAAATACACAGACATATATGAAAAGAAGAAAATTTTAAAGATTATATGCATTTTCACTACATACATTGTAACCCATGTTGGGTCCTGCCCTAAAGCCTGAAGCCCTAGCCCATGGGTAGGAGATTTCACAGCTTTGTCCTGCCCTAAAGCCTGAAGCCCTAGCCCATGGGTAGGAGATTTCACAGCTTTGTCCTGCCCTAAAGCCTGAAGCCCTAGCCCATGGGTAGGAGATTTCACAGCTTTGTCCTGCCCTAAAGCCTGAAGCCCTAGCCCATGGGTAGGAGATTTCACAGCTTTGTCCTGCCCTAAAGCCTGAAGCCCTAGCCCATGGGTAGGAGATTTCACAGCTTTGTCCTGCCCTAAAGCCTGAAGCCCTAGCCCATGGGTAGGAGATTTCACAGCTTTGTCCTGCCCTAAAGCCTGAAGCCCTAGCCCATGGGTAGGAGATTTCACAGCTTTGTCCTGCCCTAAAGCCTGAAGCCCTAGCCCATGGGTAGGAGATTTCACAGCTTTGTCCTGCCCTAAAGCCTGAAGCCCTAGCCCATGGGTAGGAGATTTCACAGCTTTGATAGATAAATGTTTGTTATATCCATTCACACAATATTTCTTCACATCACTAAATATTTTTTTAAGAATTAAATGAATTTTCCAAACCCCTGGCTCTGTGGTAGAAAATTTTACAATATTCTGGTAGACAGCTTACATGCTTTTTATAACCATGCATACAGCATTTCTTCGTAATAAGGTATTAATTTTTCACTTATATTAAACACCTGTTTGTACCTCAACTTGATACCAGACTCTTGATATCGGACTCTTGATACCGGACTCTTGATACCGAACTCAGTGTTGATGTATTTCACAATTTTGTTCTTTGTAATCATATCTTCAGTTTTTCCTTCAACTTGTGCAAGCCGTTGTGAAGACAATTTTTTTGAAATATGCATTTTTACTTATATGAGCCATAAAAACCCTCCCTAGCATCAAAACTCCTGATCCAGGAGCCACATGGTTGTTTGTTATACATATATGTTTTTGAGTAAAACTTTTAAACACTGCATATTTCAAGTTTTAAATACCTGTCCTAGCACCGGATCCATTTACCCAAGGATTACGTATTTTAACACCTGTCTTAGCACCAGATCCCTTTACTATGAATTTTACAAATTTGGAAGAAGCTTCTCTCCTCATCATTACTACAGTCAAACTCCATCATCTTGTCATCATTACTACAGTCAAACTTCATTATCTAGTCATCATTACTACAGTCAAACTCCATTATCTTGTCATCATTACTACAGTCAAACTCCATCATCTTGTCATCATTACTACAGTCAAACTTCATTATCTAGTCATCATTACTACAGTCAAACTCCATTATCTTGTCATCATTACTACAGTCAAACTCCATTATCGTGTCATCATTACTACAGTCAAACTTCATTATCTTGTCATCATTACTACAGTCAAACTCCATTATCTTGTCATCATTACTACAGTCAAACTCCATCATCTTGTCATCATTACTACAGTCAAACTTCATTATCTAGTCATCATTACTACAGTCAAACTTCATTATCTTGTCATCATTACTACAGTCAAACTCCATTATCGTGTCATCTTACTATAGTCAAACTCCATCATCTTGTCATCATTACTACAGTCAAACTTCATTATCTAGTCATCATTACTACAGTCAAACTTCATTATATAGTCACCATTACTACAGTCAAACTCCATCATCTTGTCATCATTACTACAGTCAAACCTTGTTATCTAGTCATCATTACTACAGTCAAACTCCATTATCTAGTCATCATTACTACAGTCAAACTTCATTATCTAGTCACCATTACTACAGTCAAACTCCATTATCTTATCATCATTACTACAGTCAAACTTCATTATCTAGTCGTCATTGCTACAGTCAAACTTTATTATCTTGTCACCATTACTACAGTCAAACTCCATTATTGTGTCATCATTACTACAGTCAAACTTCATTATCTAATCATCATTACTACAGTCAAACTCCATTATTTAGTCATCATTGCTACAGTCAAACTCCATTATTTAGTCATCATTGCTACAGTCAAACTCCATTATCTAGTCATCATTACTACAGTCAAACTTCATTATCTTGTCATCATTACTACAGTCAAACTCCATTATCTTGTCACCATTACTACAGTCAAACTTCATTATCGTATCATCATTACTACAGTCAAACTCCATTATCGTATCATCATTACTACAGTCAAACTTCATTATTTAGTCATCATTACTACAGTCAAACTTCATTATCTAGTCACAATTACTACAGTCAAACTCCATTATCGTGTCATCATTACTACAGTCAAACTTCATTATCGTATCATCATTACTACAGTCAAACTTCATTATCGTATCATCATTACTACAGTCAAACTCCATTATCTTGTCATCATTACTACAGTCAAACTCCATTATCTTGTCATCATTACTACAGTCAAACTCCATTATCGTGTCATCATTACTACAGTCAAACTTCATTATTTAGTCATCATTACTACAGTCAAACTTCATTATCTAGTCACCATTACTACAGTCAAACTTCATTATCGTGTCATCATTACTACAGTCAAACTTCATTATCTAGTCATCATTACTACAGTCAAACTTCATTATCTTGTCATCATTACTACAGTCAAACTTCATTACATTGTCATCATTACTACAGTCAAACTCCATTATTGTGTCATCATTGCTACAGTCAAACTTCATTATCTTGTCATCATTACTACAGTCAAACTCCATTATCTTGTCATCATTACTACAGTCAAACTCCATTATCGTGTCACCATTACTACAGTCAAACTTCATTACTTTGTCCTCAATGGGACTGAGAAAAAAAGTTTAAAATATCTGACGATTTAAGATATCCAGGGTGAAATATTGACAGAAAAAGCAGTTGAGACTCTCAGATCACTTCGACATATCCATGGTATTTGAGATATCAGTGTTCAAGATATCACAGTTCAACTGTATATCCCTAGTTTGATTTTCAAAAGATTTTTAAAGAAATAACACATTTCACTTAGTAAGCAATAAATTCATTCTTGAACAAAAACCCGCAACCACCTGCAAGAAGCAATGATCAAAGGATTGGTAATTTTGTTGATTTGGTTTTGGTAATGGCTTTTCTTCAGATTATGCTATTTACTTAGTTCGAGATCCATTGTTTGGTGCCCATGAGTCTTCATTATATATGTGCATGAACAGCAAAGCCCACCCTAACAACAGCACCCCTGATCCAGTGGTTTTGAATTTCACAATTTTGGTAAAGGCATCTTTGCCCATCATAACCATAAAATGATTTGTCTCTTTGAGTTAAGAAGATTTTTTTTTAAAGATTGCAACATTTTGTTTTAGGCCCCAAAGGGATGCAGTGACCATAAAATGCACAATTTCAGTTCCCTTTAAATTTACACCGAAAATGATCTATACCAAGTTTGATATAAAAACAAAACAGAAACAAAATAGTCATTCACCTAATGAGAAGAAGTTTATTTATGTTCAGACTTTAACACTATGGACAACTGACCATGGATGATGACGGGCAACAACCAATCTCAGTAGATGTAGGTCATCAATGTAACTTGACCTCACAAATATCTGGATAGTGTCCCTTGTATCTCTTGGAGATTTTTTAATGCCCATAAATTAATGTGTTCTCGCCAGTTGCTGCTTCCTCGGTAATCTAAATGTTTTCTGTTGCCAACAGTCAACTGGTTATCATTCCCTGAAATTTTATTCTGAAGTGGAAAATGCATACGCAAATCAAGCAATCAGCAACTCAAACAACTGTTCAGAAACTCAAACAACTGGTTAGAAACTCAAACAACTGGTCAGAAACTCAAATAACTGGTCAGAAACTCAAACAACTGGTCACCAACTCAAACAACTGGTCACTAACTCAAACAACTGGTCACCAACTCAAACAACTGGTCAGAAACTCAAATAACTGGTCAGAAACTCGAACAACTCGTCACCAACTGAACCAATTGATCAGAAACTCAAACAATTGGTGAGAAACTCAAATAATTGGTCACCAACTCAAACAACTGGTCACCAACTCAAACAACTGGTCACCAACTCAAACAACTGGTCACCAACTCAAACAACTGGTCAGAAACTCAAACAACTGGTTAGAAACTCAAACAATTGGTCAGAAACTCAAACATCTGGTCATCAACTCAAACAACTGGTCACCAACTCAAACAATTGGTCAGAAACTCAAACAACTGGTCACCAACTCAAACAACTGGTCATAAACTCAAACAATTGGTCAGAAACTCAAACAACTGGTCACCAGCTCACACAATTGGTCAGAAACTCAAACTATTGGTCAGAAACTCAAACAACTGATCAGAAAGTCAAACAACTGGTCAGAAACTCAAACAACTGGTTAGAAACTCAAACAACTGCCCAGAAACTCAAACAACTGGTCAGAAACTCAAACAATTGGTCAGAAACTCAAACAACTGGTCACCAACTAAAACAATTGGTCACCAACTCAAACAATTGGTCAGAAACTCAAACAACTGGTCACCAACTAAAACAATTGGTCAGAAACTCAAACAACTGGTCACCAACTCAAACAACTGGTCACCAAATCAAACAACTGGTCAGAAACTCAAGCAACTGGTCACCAACTCAAACAACTGGTCAGAAACTCAAACAACTGCCCAGAAACTCAAACAACTGGTCAGAAACTCAAACAACTGGTCATATATACTGCTGTATTCTTGTATCACATATTTTGATACTTACAAAAAAAAATCCCCACTATATTTCCCCTCCATTTATATCAAGATATACCTTCAAACATTCGAGGAAGTTAGGTCCTCAGCATTTGAGCATAACTGCAGGATGCTGTTGTGTAGGTATTGGTTCAATGCTTATTTCTTAACTTAATTATTTAAATTTATCCAGTACAAAGTTTTTATTCAATTCAAATTTTGAAAGGTTAGGAAAGGACTACTTTTTGAGGAGGAAGGATTGCATAATCAAAAAGCTCTAATTTCACACCTGATCTTACCATTTCTATTTTATCCATTATATATATCATCAATATTTATACCCCTAGACATGTACTTCAGTTTTCATCCACTCCGGAAGCTTAGCATGAATACTCTCTGATTGCGGAACTATACAATTTTCTTTAACAAACAAATAAGCATTTTGAAAACTTCAATGAGATCTGAAATGAAGCAGTCACACGATCAAATCCTGGGAAGCCCAAAGGGTTTTTCGGGACATTTGATAATGAATCCCGACATATTTTATAGTCTAGTGAAGATAAACATGGCTATTTATGACTTAATATAGTGGATAAAACAGGTTAGGGATCGTGGGCATTTTGGTTTGATAAGGTTTTGGGGAGATATTTTTAGTGAAATACCACATATACATGGATTGAGAAAACATTTTATGACTTGAATCCTGTTCACTGTATGCTTCTTCACATTTTGCACGTACTCATGAGCCACATGGTGAAAATGTGGTACCCTTTGGATAGTTGTGTAAGACAGACAATCAGTCAGCAGACATCATAACGTTATTGATAAAGTTAACAGTGATTGAACATGGCTTAAGTAAAGGTATGCCACCACAAAGACGTCATTTACAGGAAAATGAGCGCAATCAAACAATTGGAATACTTCAGGCTGGACAAACCCAGCAAGATATTGCTATCAGGCTTGGTGTGCCGCATCTCTAGACTCTGGACAAGATTTCTGGGGACTGGTACAGTCAATGAGAGGCCTAGGAGTGCCAGACCTGTGCCATAATGCAATGCCAAGGATGGTACATTGTAACGTTGGTCAATGTGCTCCAAGATTGACTCGTAAGTATAATGTTGCCACAGGCCTGCACATTACGTCCCAGATTTGAGAAACAGACTTCATGCTACTAATCACAGGGCTTACAGGCCAGTAGTGCATCCCAGACTTCTCACATGTCATCAACAAACACACTTGAATTTGCACATCAATATGTGAGTTGGGATAGACAAGGTTAGGAGCTGGTACTGTTCACAGATGAGTCCCAATTCTGTCTTGACTTCCACAATGGTCATAGGCATGTGTGGGGAGAAGCCAGACAGAGATGTAGCCAGGCATTGGTGGTTGAATACAACAGTTTGGGGGTGAATCTGTGATGATTTGGGGTGGAACGTCTCTGGCGGGTCGCACTGATATGATAGCCACCAGGAATGGCGCACTGACTGTTCTCTGATACAGGGATGAAATTCTTCATCAGTCATAAGGTTGTTTGCAGGTGCAATCTGGTCAAAGTTCATTCTGATAGACGATAACGCACGTCCTCATAGTGTGTTTCAGGTGTATCTGCAAAGGGAGACTATCGAGTGTATGGAGTGGCCTGCTGTCTCACCGGACCTGAATCCCATCGAGCACGTGTGGCATCAACTTCAGTATCAACTTTCACAGCGTCCAAACCAACCACAGACTTTGGATGACCTTCAAAATGTGTTGAGAGAGAAATGGAACAATCTCCCACAACAGAACATTGTGAATCTCATAATGAATATGCAACGCCCATGCCAAGCTGAACTGAGAACAAACGGGGGTCACACTGAGTATTGATGAAACTCCGAGTCAATTTTGGACATGTTTTGTACACTTCATACCAGATATCTTCACGTTACTTAGTGACATGTTTTGTGCACAATGACCCAAAAATTCAATACATGAAATCAAGATTTCTGATTAAATATTGATGAAAAATGATGTCAGTGTTTGTGTTTCAAATATTCTGCCATGTACGTACAAAGATTTAATTTTAATTTCAATCAATGAAATAGTCCATGATCCCTAACTTATTTTGTCAAGTATATGCATCTGAGACAAACAGGTAATTTTAAAAGGTAACATTTGCTCCATAAACTCATAAAGAGCGAGTTTTTTTTATGACTTTTAACATGAAATAATCAGCTGTGTCTGTTTATAGAAGTTTGTCAATGTAAAGATAACCAGGGAACTGACTTCAATATCAAGTTACTGTAGAGAAAATTCCTTATCAATAAAACATTGCTCTCTGCCTTCACCTTGAAAGAGGAAATGTACCAGCATTTAACAAGTTAGGAACATTTCCCCTGCAACAAAATTTTACCATAAACAGTGTTTTGTTGTTTTGATTAAAAATAATAACAAATCCCATGCAATGCTGAATAAGTGTGACATACTCAACATGGCGCGAATTGCCTCTATACAAACGATAACTGTCAAGAAATTTCACATTGATCAATGTTGCTGCATAAGAGAAAAAGAGGCTGAAATTTAATGCAAATCGTGAGTACTTTTTGTTTTGGTGTATATGTTTGCAGTAGTATCGAACTTCTTGGCGCCTTTTCACGTGAAACAAATAGATTTACTCCTCGGGTGTTTTTCTGGGTTATTTCAAATATAATATACTTAGTGATATACATACTAACACAGAAAGATGGGGAGGTCTTAGTCCGTTCACGAATACGAATGTTGAATGCGAACTGATACCACGGACTACATCGTCAAGCACTGTTAAAAAAATGTATCTTCGTAAAATATGCATGGCGATTACCTGAGACAGTTTCTGTTCCGCTTACTATTAAACCAACTACTGTTTTTATGTTCGAGTTGACCTCGGACCTGCTCTCCCTTCGCACACACTACACCGGATACCGACAAATGGAAACAAATTGCTAAAATGAAAGCAGAATGGCGATTCCCGGGAACCAGAAAGCATGACGAACAGGGGGGGGGGGGGGGGGGGGGGGGGGGGGGGGGGGGGGGGGTGGGGGATGACGTGACAACAGGTATGTCCCCGGGGGTGCAGAATTGAAAAGGGTATACAAATGCATCATTTAATTGTTAGTATTGCCAAAACAATTCAAGATATCTTCAGAGTGGATTCACTCAACCATATACCCTAAGAATCGAAAGGAGTCGTCTACTCCTTAGGATGTACCAGTGTACCAAGTTTCGTGACAATCAATCAAATGATTCTTTAAATATAGGCGACAATATATCACTATATCCAGTTTCGACTCTTGACCTGGATAGGTGGATTGAAATGACAAATGAATACAAAACTGAACATTTAAAGTTAAGGAAGAGTACTACACCCCCCCCCCCCCCCAAAAAAAAAATCAAATTTCCTACTTGAACCTGCGACCTTAAACTTCAGCAGTCGACACGCTAACCCACTGAGCTACTCAGCTATATAGGCAATTTAATCCAAAAGGAATAATCAACCAATCAATGGTCTGTTCTTATAAATGTACAATCAAACATTACAGAGAGGAGGTTGGAAATTACAAATTACTGGATATCAAAGCAACATGTACAGGAATAAATATTCATGTATACACATACAGTGAAAAAAGATGAACAGTACCACGACATCAAGTTTTCGTCTAGTTTACGTACGGTCCACATTTTCCTTTACAACTGATAGAAATGTATATAAACTTTTACAAAATAGTACAGAAAAGTACAGAATTTGACGACGTAGGTATATTTCAGAATTTGATAATATTTGGATACTTAAAATACAGACTTTCTATCAAGTGTTATATTATGTTGTATACACTCAAAAATGTAATGATGTTCGCCTCCTACTTTGTTTTGATTACGTAAACAGCAGGAACGCCATCTTCAAGGGGTATTGTTCCACCCTGCATAACATTACTGCATATTGATGATATAAGTCAGAGAGGTTATTCTCGAATATCAAGGAATCTTTGAAAAAATTTTGGAGAGAGATAAATATTACTCCTCCACTCATGAGTAAATTGGTCAATTAATATTGAGATATTTTGAATAAATCTTGACCCTGAATGAAAGCCTTTATTATAAATTAAATTATATACTTTAACAGATAATTTATCAGTATCACAAGAAAAAAGATAAGTATAAAACATGTTTTAATGATACTGACTACCAAAATAAATAAATAAATAAGTAAATACATAATAACGTTTATAGCGTTTAGAGCAGTATGGACTTTACGATTTACAAAATAAATTTATTAAATTTATTATAACAAATAGATTATAAATAAAGATACATCGGTTGATATGCAATTCTTTGCATATTCTATATCATGGCTATAACATTAGTATAAGTATCAAAACAAATATCAAATTCCTAAAGTTTAAGATACATAAAAACATCGATATCTGTGCTGTTCAAAAGCTGTGATACCGTCTTCTTCTTCTTCCCAATAATGGCCACCATCAACATGTTGATTATTTTGCCATATATATACCCCTTCCTTGTATAACTCT
This sequence comes from Ostrea denselamellosa, assembly GCA_024699665.1. Lineage (NCBI taxonomy): Eukaryota > Metazoa > Mollusca > Bivalvia > Ostreida > Ostreidae > Ostrea > Ostrea denselamellosa. The sequence goes on from JAMZEH010000071.1 coordinate 5,237,921, forward strand.
ACGAAATTTAGACATACCCCACGACATGAAAACTATGGTTTCTATGGTGCGGAAACTATGCGGAAACTTAAGAAAACAAATGGTTTACGCGGGGTTTCAGTTTGGAAACTTCAAGTTTACGAGGGTTTACTGAGTGCGTAAACTTAGGCCGCCCCCGATTTCTGGTGGTTTACGCAGCGGGAACCTGTTGAAACCTGAGGTTTCCACACTGCTGAAACTAGTCGCCACCCCAGGTTTACGCATAGGGCTTTAACAAAATGGATGGTAAAAAAAAGATTCAATTCATTGATATGAAATCTATTCACTTTACTTCTGTAAACATAAATTCAATGTTTAATTCCAACTTTTTGGGGGAATAAAAATGTTTTCAACAGCATTGTATCTTTGTATGATTCTTCAATTACATGCTGTGTGTCCTCCGTTAATAACTTTTTATCTTCCTCTTTGTAACTACAAGGCCAATCATTACCAAGTGTGGTCTGAAGCATATCTACGACAACAGGAATAAAAATTGTGAAATTTATCACCTTACCACCCCTTAAGCTTGGGTCTCATGGGCGTGGTCAACTATGCTAAAAAGGACTATATTTTCGAAAATGTGTTCTACTCCCACACGTTGGAGAAAAACTAAATGCATCGTTATGGTGTCCATGGAACCCTCTGTCGAAATTGTGAAATTTATGACCTGATCTGGGTCAGGGGTTAAGGCCTTAGGGTGGGGCCAATATGGGCATTTAGTAAAATTGCATTAAATCTTAGAAAATCATCATCTTTACGTACTTCAATGTAACTGAGTGAAACTCAGTGCATGATAAAGGTGTCCATGAAGCTCTCTACCTGCAAGTAGTGAAATTCATTTCTACTGGGTCAGGGGTTCACCATTCAGGCCCTAAAGTGGGGTTGATATCACCATATATTGAAAATGTACTATTTCAGAAAACTAATTTTGTACTTCCATATATATTTGACAAAAACTAAATGCATGATTATGATGTCCATGAAGCTCTCTACCAAGTTGTGAAATCCATGGCTGGTTTAAGACTTAAAGGCTAATATGACCATATTAAGAAAATGTATCAAAGTATCTTCTAAATCTTATTTTCTAGTCTCCGATATATATATTTGACAAAAACTAAATGCATAGTTATGATATCCATGAAGCTCTCTACCTAAATTTTGAATAAATGGCTCCTGGGTCAGGGGTTCAGGTCTTTGGGCAGAGCCAACCTTGCCACATAATGAAAATGTATAAAAATAATTTGGGAATGATAAAATGATTCATATGCTTCAAACTTTTCAAATAGGAATTGTATGTCTTTTGAAAGATCATAAATATGTCCATAAAAGACTCCATAGTGAGGCTTATCAGAAATAAGAGACTCCTTGTATGAGCTATGATATTTAGGTGACTGTTAAGACCCGTGGGACTCTTGTTTTTTGAACCAACACTGGTCAAAATATCATTGTTGAGATTCTATATCTTGAGCATCCTCACAACATCAAGGGTCCCAAGTCCCACTCAAGATCGTGAGTGTAAGGATTCTATTAACTTAAGGTCTGAATGTGTGGATCCAGAAATTCCTGAAGGGGGTGAGTGGGTTAAAGGCAAGGGGTCTTCACTGGGGCGCTACATTGAAGCCTTCAGTGGGTCCATGGTGAAACCATGGTGGTGACACATGGCATGAAACCCCCCTAAAACTACCGCACCGAGTTCTGACAAAATAAGACCTGTACACATTCTAGTGTTTTTGGAATATTTCTATAAAAATGGATCACATTTGTGTGGAGATGGTGTTGAGATTGCTGCTGGAGTGTTGGTATCCATGATATACGTAATAAAATGTTCTTAACTAATTATTACTTCTCTTTCACAAAGACTCAATTTATTCTTAGACCAATGGCCAACTTAAAATTATTCCTTTTGATGAATGAAATACTAATAGTTATCCTATATTCTGAACAAAGTCATTACATAGCAGATACATTGGATGTTGTTCTTTAAGGACATCTGCAGTTTTCTCATTAGTATATAATTTTTCCGTGAAATTTCACGTACAATTCACTTACATTCTATCTCGTTTCTACAAAAAAAAAGAAAGAAAAAAGAAAATGAGGTATGTTACCATGCCTGTTTCAGAGTTAGCATATTTTGTTTCCTGGTTGTTGCAAGTAAAAATGCAAGTTCAGCTGTACTTTATAAAGGTGCATTATCATAGTAAAGAAAGAAAAACTTTTGGAGCAATTGGGTATCAAACCCGGGAAGCTTATGTAACAAGTTAGGTGATCTAACAACTGATCTACTTAATACGATGTAAAAAATTTGGTAATATTACTACATTACGAAATCTAAACCTATTATACAAGAACTCTTCATATCAAGGAGATGAAAATATAGATATTAAAGAAAATGTTAGAAATGTCATGTATGTCCTTAAAAATTTGATTACAATGAAACTAAATCTGGGATCTAGAATCTGTGAATATACCTCCAAACATAACTTTGCAAAAACCCAAGATAGCTGAAAATGTTTTTGTCATGTATAAGTAACAAGCAGGATTAGGGGCATTATTTTTTGCGAAAATATTTTGGTCAAATGAGTTATATAGTACCAGAAAACAAAGAAGTGTGATTAAGTCACTGTGTAATCCATGTATTATATTATATCAGAACTGCCACCAGTCTCTGTACCTTCAAATCTAAATTAAAGACTCATCTGTTCACATGCTACAACTAATCTGGGACCTACTACGATCTGTTTTTATATACCTCATTTCACTTATTTTATTGTTGTTTAAATAGCGTTTAGAGCAGTATGGACTTTACGCTTTACAAAATAAATTTATTATTATTTATTATGTATTTTGATTTTTGATTACAACATCGTAGATTTGTGAATCTATATTTCAATGGTTTTCAGGTAATGAAACAAGGGTTAAGACTTTGTCTACTAGAAACACATTTATAAGCTACCGAGTCTCTGTAGCAATATAGACATCATTCGTATTATCACGCCACTGATCATTTCATGCTTACCAAGGAAGATCATGATATAAATAACAATGCTTTGATAAAGCTCTGACAAGATTTTCTGTATTTTGCATCTTTTTCAATTTAAAATAATATTGTTGCAATAAAATTTTTGAAGTAACATCAAAGCATACCTGTGTCTATAAAGCAATGAATTTAATGAATGAGATGCGTTTGTGTAGTACTATGCCCCTACCAAATCTAATGGTGGAAATCTTGACCTGGACAACATCCTTTTGACTTGACATTCTATTGTTTATCCTTTCAATTCACATAAAAAAAAAAAAAGAAAGAAAGGATGAAGACAAACAAAGAACCAAACACAACTCACCCCATATTGTTCATGAAAAATACACTAAAGAATCACTTTTCAAAATCGACAAAATTGTTTGAAGCTCATGGGAATAAAAGAAAGATACTGACTAAGAGTACATACCAAACACATTAAGGAATAAGGAAACAGAAGCTGGAGATACTCTCAGATTTTTATACAATCAATGCTTCAGTTCACATATTAATGCACAAGTCAACCCAAATATGACATGACTATCGACTAACCATCATTGACAATAAACAAGTACAGTAAAACACAGTTATAATGAACATACTTATAATAAATTCACACTTACAGTGAAGTGATTTTCATTTTCTGTACTTTTAAAACATATCATGAACTTAATGGACACAACAAATGACATTTATAACAAATCAAAATTGTTCACTGCCAGCACATCACTATAACCATGTTTTACTGTGACAACTTAAACCATCATCATTGATTTTTATTGTAAGTCCTGTTTACTGCAGCATCTTCATTATAGTTGTTTGCTTATAATGAAATGTTAAAGTGGATCTCCCATTTTTTTGCTTTTTAAATTGCTAATGAGACAGATATCAGGCCTGACACGCAAAAACAGATGTACCTATAACACATATATTTTAAGATACAAAGACAGAAACAGTACCATGTAATGTAATTTTATTCAGACCTAATATGAAAAAAAAAATTGCATGTGTGACTGAAAAAACTAACATTAAGGACGTATCACACTCTGATCAAAATGAATGAAAACCAGAGTATGTATGTAACAAAGTAGTGGTGTCTGAAAATTTTAAAAATTGCTTAATCAAACTACATGTAATCTACAGACTGTCGTTTCAATACAATAATCCACAGAGCTAACTAAACCATCAAATTCCAAAGAATATATTTTTGCCACAAGATAGCATATACCTTCATTTGAAAAATTGTGATGATGTGTTATAAATTGCCTGGTAATCAATAAAATTCTAATGGGATACATTGTTCACAATGCTGCGCGAGTTATTTCCCCCTGAATACAGAGGGCGCGCAGCTCATTGCGGTCCTAAACTGATGGCGTCATGTAAGGAATATATAGAAAATTTACAATTTCTGATTGTAATTATTTGCCAGTTAATGAATCTTTCTAAGAATTAAGAGTAAAGACTAAAACATAGCATGACTGAATAATAATAACTTAGTCAATGATTACATTCAATGTGTCCCTTGTGCGATTTTTTCGCATGCAATGTAGGGTCACGATATACTGAACAAAGTATTAATATTAATTCGTCCTCGACATCTTCAGATCAGGATGTTTTTAGTATATCAACAATTCGTCATCATTGATTTTTATCAATATTTTCGACAACCAAAACACAATTAGTTATGCCCGAGATTACAAGAGCAAACCAACGCATGTACATTATTCTAAAACATCATTTCACACTGGACAAACTACTTGTTGCTAAATGCACATCGGATGCCGAGAAACAGAACATGTTAATTATCTAAAACATTGATATTTCTAGTGAAAGTTTTCTGTTGAAATATGTTTTTTCGCGTGATTCAATCTTTTGAAAATTAAATTCATTGTACGCTCCTCTTGCACTGAAATTACCGAATTATGCACAAAATTAATTATCAGGCACGTAGCAACAATGAGTCTACCCCCTTTTTATCATAACATGCAAAGTTGGTTATATTTACATACAGAAGATAGGGTGGCGCCCCCCTCCCCCACTTTTTAAAGTAACATTGTCGTGAATAATTGTAGTAGAAATGTAAATTTTAACCGATGAACTGAACTGAAAAATCAACCCTTGCCCTCATTACCTACAATTTAGGATTCAGAACTTTGGAATTTTATCCATAATGATTATTTCGCTTGTCAACGATTTTAAGCAATACTGTGAAATCAATTCTTCTGCCCCCCCCCCCCCCCCCCCCCCCCCCAACGATGTTACGTACCTGATTATATCACAGGCTTTCATTGTGCTTTTAATTCCATGTGTCTTTTTTTTTAAACAGTTTACTTCTGAAATTCTTGGTATTAATTGCATTATGACTTGGACAGAAATAAACGACAAATACGACTATAACATTGCCCCCCCCCCCCCCCTTTCTCCAACCCTACAAAATACACATTTTCAAAAGTTTTCTCCATGTAATCGAAGAAACCAAGCCTTGTTTTTGCCATAGATGTAATACAGCCTATTAAAATTCAGCACTATAAAGAGTTTGGTTACGTAAACTTTACTATACACTGTTTGTTAATACTATTTATGTGAAGCTTAGGACCGCAATGGTAAGCGCGCCCCCAACTTCCGGTCTAAGGGGAGTAACTGCAAAAATTTAGGCCATTGCAAATGATATACGACAAAATAAAATCTATCAGTTACAATTGTACTTTAAAAGAAAGTAAACCAGTTATAAAAATAAAAGTACAACATATATCTTTATATTGATCATAATTAATCATTCATATTGCACATATATCACCAATCATTCACTAATTTTTCCTTCCATATACAAATATATTTACCCCATATAAATCTACCTTCTATATACATGAACAAAACTTAGTACACATGTTCAGTGTAGCATTTGTCTATAATTAGCTAATCTATCTAATCCGCCTTTAAGTCTGAAGATTTAGTAGTATCCTCTGTAAATGCGGTGTACAAAAATAGTCCAAGAATAATGTGCACTGTTCCTATGGAAACAAATGCTGCATAGAAAGAGCCGTCTTGACTTGAAATTCCCATCATTCCTGAAATCAAAACAAGGTAAATATTTACATCATCTCTAAATTTAATAACTTGAACAAATTTTATATGCATGTTAGAATGACTGGTTTAAGTTTATTTTTTGTAAAAGCAAACAAACAAAACATAACAAAACTAAGAACCCTTGAATTGTTAAATTGACAATTTTGGTACATTCCTTTCTGCTTTCCCTCAATATGCATTTATCAGAAGAAAAAAACAACAACAACATTCTGAGTGTATTGCTGGTAATACAAAGTACCCTACTCATAGGATAAATCAGTCCAAAGTAGGTCAAAGCATAACAAAAATCAAAATTGATCTATAACTATCCAAGACAAAGCTATGTGTAAAATGTCATTTGTGTATCTTCATCCAATGTGGAGAAAACTCTGGAAAACCTCAAGTGGAATGACAGACACACTAATAGTACCCTTTGGCAATGCCAGTAAGAGACTAATAAAGATTTACATCTTTCAAATGATAAAGACATTAAAATCACTTAAGTCACATCATTTTATCCCTTGGATCATAACGTTTACGATTTTGGTAAAGGGTTACCTTCTTATGAATACCCATTCAGTTTCAATTTTGATAAATAGCATTAAAGAAGTCATTATTTAAATGTTTTACATACAAATACTACTAGTATATGTCAAGTTTGACCTGCCCTAGAGTCAGAATCTCTACCCCTGGGGTCATGAAATTTACAAATTGGTAGAGACTTTCTTGCTCTACATGACAATGCATTTAGTTTTTCTTACAGATATGCAATTTTAGGGAAAAATATTTTTGGAAATTGATCAATTTTTGACTGTTTTTGTCCTGCCCAAGGGTTGCATGAGTCCTGAAATTTGCTTTTAAGTCTCCCTTGTCTCAAAGATGTTTCATGCCAAATTGTAAAGATTTGGAAGTGTAGTTATCAAGAAGTTAAAAATGTTCAATTGTTAATGCATGATGGACAAAACACAATGACCAACAGCACCAGCCTACAGGTCACCTGAGTTTAATGAATATTCCATAACCATTCAATCAGATACAAATTATTTAAACAGTAAGTACAAATCATCTCAAGACACTTTGCATACACATGTATGTATGCATGATTTTTTTCACAATTTAATCATATATCCTATCTTTATGTACATTATTATTTTTAATTTCTTATATAAATTGTAACCACTGTCTATATAACATTGTTTTACTTTAATTCTGTCCAGCTGCCACTAGAAATGCTGCATAGTTAAATCCACACTAACGGTTAAATTTGACAGATCATCGCATGACTTACATGTTAAATGTGGGTAACCTACCTTCAAACAACACACTTTTGGAAAAGAAGTACAAGAAAACCGGGAAGAAGATCATGGACAAACTGAAGAGAATCATGGTCTTCATCACACTGTTTGTCTTCGCCTCATCAGTCATCATCCTAAACAAGAATAATACAATGTATAAACACATGCATGACTTTAACAAAAACGAATAATAAAACCTGTACAGTGTAGTATTTTACAGTTATAAAGTTTCCACTTGTACATTATTTGTGACCTGGGAGTCAAATATGGACCACATCGAATTGATTTTCTGATTTTTTGAGCTTAATATGATGATATTTTCATCCTCTCTGATTTTCAGCAATTTTAGATTTTGCTAAATAAACCAACTTGCCCCTTAGATATAACTGTCTATCCAGAATTAATGTGTACATAATGAGTTCGAGTGTAGTACAGAATTTTTTCTTTCTTTCTAGTTTACTTTCTACTAAAACTGCATTTTATTTCTTGATATAATAACTTTTAAATTTATTGATGAACATATCCACTTTCCATCCATATTGGTGTTCTCTATTAATCCTCCTTAATTTCAAGGATTTTCATTTCATTGTCTTTATTCCACTCTTATTCTCTAGTTGCAATACTATAATGTCAAATTTTTGGAGAGGTGTCAGAATGTTAGTCAGACAGCACTTCATAATTTACAGCAACTATATCTCTTCACTGTAAGCAGATAAAAGGAAAATCTTAGGGTTCAAAGCCCACATGCCTGAGTTTCGAACAATAAATTCAAAATGTTTCTTTGCCTTTGTTTCATCAGAGACATAGCTAAAATATTGCTTCTACATGTTTTATGTAGCAATTCATTATGTGTTCTCTTTTCAACTTTGAGTTGAGGTGGAATTGGTTAAAACAGAAGTATCAAGACTGTGAATGGCAATTATAATCAACCTGCACAAAATATCTATGTATTTCTATGTATTTCAATTAGTAGCAAGCTAGCACTGGTAAATACTGTGAGCTCTTACGAAGCATGCAAATAAGTCCACGATGAAGTTACACAATCATCTAAAAAAAAAATATTTGCCACAATCTCCGAAGTCCCTAATCAAAAATCAGAGTTACATTGATCTCATATTACGAACATACGAAATTATGTCAATTTCATTCAAGTCTTCTGGTCCCCAATACAATGCAGTTCACCACATTAAGCCTAATATACACAAAGAAGTGTATATACCACAGCAAGACAATGTGTGTTGCCACAGGCAACAGTCTCCGTTTTTACAGTCACATCATAATACAACTTAAGCAGTGGCGGATCTAAATTAGAAGGTGAAGAGGTGGGTTTGCATGTATACACACACATGTGACGATGAAAATCAACCTTGCCACTTCTACTATGACTGAGAAATTCATTATTGTACAAAACTTTTGGTATTAAATAATTATAATCAACTTGATTATTTCTGGTATATGGCTTGTGAAATGGATTTCAATATATTTACATTTCAAATGATTTTTACCCTTGATATCTTAAAGTTTACAAATTGAAATATAAGCCATTACCTCATGAATGTGAACAATGTGCATATGAATCTTAATGATAAATACAGTACTTATACTACTATTTTGATGACTATGAATCTGAATGCTACAGCAGAAAAATTTGATGTAGATGAAAAGTGGGGGATATGTGCATGACTTCCAAATTTACAACAACAAAAAAAAAACTTTTAGTAGAATGTAATCTGAAAAAAAATAAGAAACCCCAACTGGACTTGAACCCACAATCTACACTTCAGCAGTCAACATGCTAACCTACTGAGCTACTCAGCTCGGCAATTAAATTTAAAGGAACAGACAAATATTGCTGATATTTATATTTCCATTCATGTTTTAAAAGGAAGTCAGCCATTATGACAATGCAGTATACACCCCTTACCAGAAATGAAAGTAATGTAAATATAAAAATTTGAAACAGCCACACTTCACACCAGCATATTTTCATGAAGTGTTAACGTTAACATATGAATGAACTGTAGGAAATGTAAAAGCTAATAAAATTGTTACAACTGGATGACTGGTGATACTTTAAATGTACAGAGCGGCAGTGATCACACTCGTCACCAAATTCATGTACCATGATATTTTGTTTTACTATTTTCTGAAACTCCATAACTTTTCCCATTTTTTCACCGTGTACATAGACCGATGACCCAACTGCAGATATGTGGCATAAAGTTAATCATACAAGCTATATAAATCGATAGTTCATTAAAATGTTTACCCTACCATTTTGTTTTAGTATTAGTCGTATTAATTTTATGTTTAAGGAAGCACTGTAGATTTTATCATCTTATCAATCTTGGCCTAGATAGAAAATAAATATATTTCACTATATGTATGCACTTCAAGTATGCTAACCCATAGTTTTTAAAAGCAACACTTTATATCCACTCGAATTTCCTCTACACGCGCAAACATCAGTGAGTTTTTTTTATTGTATTTCACCAACACTTGTTCAAATACAAGATATGTACATAAAAGAAATATATATACATAACTTATAATCGTTCAACTATTTAAAAAAACAAAACAATGGTTCATAGTCACCTGCTTCGGAGATCGTCTGCCATGTTTTAGTCAATTCGTACATCTAATGGTGTCGCTAAAACGCGGAACACAAAGTGCAAAAAGCCTTTTTAAAAGACCAAATCTAACTAAAGAATTAACCTCTAAGGTGGCTCGTTACAGCAAAATTTTATTTAATGGCTCGTTAAAACACCTAGCAGAGGTATGTTTTCACTATCGAAAGAGTGATCAAACCTATTTAATATGAATTCTTGTGATTTTTCCGAAAAAAAAAAACACCAAAAAACCAAACAAACAAATAAAAAAAAAAAAACCCCAAAAAAACCAAAACACCAGTTTGCTTGCAAATAAGAGATTTTGGAGTGTAAACATCGCTGTAAATCGATGCATGGCATAAAATATGCCCAAAAGATTCAGATATTTAAATAAAAAATATTTATGAAAATTGAAAACGCTATATGTTAATATTTTTTAAATATACGGATAATATCTACAAAAAGTTGGGAAGTTTGAGATATCGTATGAATGGATTTTTAAATGAAATAAAAATTTTTCGAAAATTCAGAAATATTGCAATTTTTCACATTTAAACCAAGCCCGATTGGATAATATTATAATATTGTTTCCTTTATAAATTCAAGGGCATGTTTGTTTTGGTTTTTTTTGTTTTGTTTTTGTTTTTTGTTGTTGTTGTTGTTTTGTTTTAAATTCCGTTACAGTAAATGTTCTACTAAACCCCTATTTATGCTCCTCACAGAAATATCAAATGCTTCGAAGGATAAACTTTTGATGTACTATAACGTATGCGAGAAGCTGTGTAAATCACCTGTGGATTCTAAAAAAGATTCGAAAGACGTTTTCGTAAATTTAAAGTCACAAAACATTTCCCAAATTAGCAGCGACAAAACGTATGGCTTGTCAACGCTTTACAAGACTCACGATAATTAAAGGTTAGGCTTTTTGACATCATAAACAGCTGCTTTTTCAATAAAAATGAAACACGGGTATATTCATATCTTGTGATCAGCCATTCAAAACTTTACTTTGTTAATTAGTACCACCTGATTGTACGCACATGCACTCTGAAACTGATCTTTAAAAGTGCTGGAGTTTCTCGTTGACTAACGTATATATGTGGTCTTTGGTGATCAGCTAGTTATGTTTTGTTGTTTGTCAAATTTATTTTACGTCCCGTCGAGAATTTTTCACTCATATTGAGACACCATTAGTTGTAGCTGTAGGTAAAGTAACTCAAATTTAGACCTATTCTTAGCACTGAAGGCCGTAGCAGTGGCGGTTCTCTGACATGCCAACGACATGGGACCCCGTTTCTGAAATCATATCCGAAGGGCCCGTGATTCTTATTTTTAAATACCGAACGTTTGATGAAGGAGCAATCACTACGTTTGTTTACGTCTTATCATTTCAGCTCAAACTCGTGACTTCCGAAGTGAACGCTCTACCACTGAGCTACCGTGACTGGTCTATAGTTACCAAACAATATTCCTTTAGTACCTGCATGCGGTGTTTTGGTCTCTCAGCTGATTCTATACAGGCATGTACAGAATGTTCTGTGTGTGAATTTTAACTCGAGACAGCCTACTGACAAATAAATTGATATTGCAGGGGTTTTAATAGTTTCGTTTGAAGTAAGATTTTCGCAAATTTATTATGGCCGTTACAATGATCTTATCTGCAAATACAACCTGTCGTTTGTTCGAATGTTGTCTGTTTCATATCAATTGTTAGACCGAACTTTACATACTGAATTGTCTATGAATTACTCCATATTCCTGATCAAGATAGATGGTTCACGGAGGGTGTGACTTGTCAATAGGGGATGCTTACTCCTCCTAGATACCCGATTCCACTTCTGGTGTGTCCAAAGGTGTGTCTAAATTTGTATTCTTTACAAGATTTATGAGACGTTATCTTTTATCTATCTATCTATCTATCTATCTATCTACCTATGTATGTATCTATCTGTCTGTCTGTCTGTCTGCCCCCCGTCAGTCCGGCCGTCCATCCATCCATCCATCCATCTATCTATCTATAAGGGTCACATTCACCCTCTGCTCCCCGTTTTTTTGTCCTAAGCCCGTGACATCCCATGACCAGAAAACATGAGATAGAATACGCAAATTTTCTTCTTTCTGAAACAGAAAATAATCTTACTGATTCTGCAAGAGAAAAGTGAGAATGACATTTATTTTCTCAGAACTAAATGGCGTTAAACAAAACTGTAAACATGAACCGCATTGTTTTTTTTTCAAAGTTTAAGGATTCAGTAATTCTGAATCATGCTTTAGAGAAATGGTGAGGGAAGAAAACTTAAAAGATTTATACATTATGCTCTATTGGTGTTGTCGGATATCTTTTTCACATCCCGGAATTCGTAGCATTACAGTTTGAAAGAACTACGCATGGTATCTTTGGATTTCCGCCTACATTTTCAACTCGTATATTTTAAAAAGTTTTGTTAGTGAGATGTTTTTAATGCAAAGTAGAAATCATTAATAACTGAATATTGACTTTAATACCAGAGTTAATTAATTAATTACTCTTAATTATAACTCCTTTTGATTGGGGGAGGGGGTTAGAAAAATATGCTCCATGAAATCAGGCTTTAAAACGTCTTATAGTTTAAAATGCTTATTGATATAAATAAATAACAATTCCAGTTTTCAAATTATAGTATATTGTTGAGTAATATATCTATGGTTAATCTTCAGTTTTCATAGTTACATGTAACTTATTTGCAGATGATCTCAAGATGAACATTTTCGTCGTGTTTCGGTATGTAAACACATGTTCCCCACAGTGAAACAACAAAAGATTTGGGATAAATTTGCTAAATGACAATTTATAACACCTGTAGAAAGGAATTTTTTTTCACGAGAGAGAGAGAGAGAGAGAGAGAGAGAGAGAGAGTTTGTGTGTGTGTGTGTGTATGTTTTAAAAATATTTTCCGTTTTCCATTGATATCTGTAGTGAAATACTTAATTTTAACCTAAATTACAGTTATTTCTCTTTGTTTCGGCAAAGAATTCAGTTTTCATTAAGATTTATATAGATATCTTTTTGACCTTAAAAAATGATTTAAAAAACCTACTTTCGTTTTGATGTACAACCCCGAAATAGCAGAGGTAATTTCGCTTTGGCGGATTTTATTTCGAGAAAACCAGTGATTTTTTTTTTTTTTTTTTATAAAAATGAAAAGGTGAATATTACAAACAGTAATCAATCTCACAATACAAAATTAACAGTAGGACAAAAACAGACCCCTGCACATACCAGAGGTGGGATCAGGTGCCTAAGAGGAGTAAGCAATCGCTGTTGACCGGTCACACTAACCGTGAGCCCTATATCTTGATAGGTTAAATGGAGTAATCCGTAGTCCAAATCAGTGCAAAAAACGGCCTCAATTGGTATGAAACATGTCAGATAGCATTTTATCCAATGGCAGGTTGTATTAATTTGGTAAATTAGATCGTTATAATGACCATAGAATTTGCAAAACGCTGACTTTAAAAGAGACCGCTGAAACCCCTGTGACATCAATTTATTTTCAGTAGCCCGTCTCGATTTAAAAAAAAAAAACATACGCAGAACATGCGTATGCTTTTCGAATCAGCTGTGGCACATTGAAACCATATGCAGGTGATAATGATATATTGCTACATACATATAGGGATTTGACGATGTAGAAGCTGAATTCATCTCGTTTATCATATACAAAGTTGAGTTGTTAGTTTGTTGTTAGCATCTATGTTCACTAAAACATTCAGGTATGAAGCAAATGTGGAAGACTCTGATGTGTCTTTGATTTCGAGCTCACTGGGATTTATCAAGTCAGTATATACATGACAATGAACATTGTTAATGAAAGTTAAATAGATAAAACGGCGTCGAGAACTAAATGCCACAGGAAGCGATTGCTTCTTCTCATATGTAGATGGTTTTAAATATAAATTCGGCCTCGTACGTTTAGAAATAGGTCCGCTAACAATGAAGTAAATATATGTTTATCGAATCAAATTTTGATCTCGCAGAATTTTTGTAAAAGGAAATTGTCTCTTTGTAGCACACACACGCTACTCTCACCAGAGACTGCTGTCAACCGAAAACGAAAGTAGAGTATCACAGACTCGTGTTAGTTATCTAACTTTAACCAAAAATTTTGAAATTTTAGACCAGCTCAACGCATTTTGAAAAAAAAAATAAAGAGGGTAAAAAAAAAATTAACAAAGATTCAAAAAACATAATTAATTGCATGTACATTAATTTGATGGCATCAAAATCTTTATCATTTTGCTAATACGCATTTCAGAGTTGGACTTTGAACAACACATATCAGGTTCATTTACAAACTACGTAAAGTGTTTATTTAATTTAAGTTCTGATTTAAACTGAAATGATCATCCACCTTTCAAAACTACAATCAATGATCTGTACTAAGCCGAATTAATAACAGGAGGCAACGCGAGTTTATCGAAAGTGAAACACATCACAATCAGCTGTCTTGAAAGTCAACACAAGAGCACTATATAGTACGAAAATAAAATACTCAATATCAACATAACAGCACATTAGTACGAAAATAAAATACTCAATATCAACATAACAGCACATTAGTACGAAAATAAAATACTCCATGTCAACATAATCAAAGCTGACCTAAAACTGAGCTTTTCTGTATCCTGTGTTTGCTAAAATGTTACATCATTTATTAAGCATGTATTTGGCATTCGTCACAAAGTTATATAAATTTGAACTCCGACAGTGTACACACACGTGAATTATTTTTAAGTTACGGTATTGTTCTCCCGGTGAAAAATAAAATATTGAAAATTCGTCAGGGAATGAACTGCGGAATATGACATGGGTATTCTTAAGATTGAATGGAAGTAGGTTAGATTTTGTGGTCGATAAATTTTAGTTTAAACGCATTGAATGTTTATAAGTCTTAATTTAACAAATTGATTGTTATTTCAATAAATTGATGGGTCAGCAGGATTGTTCTATACGCGCGCTCTTCCCTAATGATCAAATAAGATGTGTCCATGTACATCTGTAAAAATTGTAACATATTTAATTGATATGGGGTCTACATGTATATAAAAAGCTTATATTTGTGTACTATATAAATATAAATATAGTATTGATAGTACCAGTTGTACACATTCGTAAAAATATATAATATGCATTCAATATAGTATACCTAAATCTTTGGTAATTGCAATAAATGTGCAAAAATTGGGAAAAAAAGGTTTATTATTTTTGTCCAAATCAACATCAGGATTTCCAAATAATGATAAATTAGTAGGTATGCGTGTAGCAGTCTCTGACGTCATTGCTTTTAGATTATGAAGAAGTTCATGTCTATAATTATCATCAGCAGAACATTAAAAAGAGTAATGATTTGTATCCTCAGAGGGTGCATCGCAATTAGTACGGAAGAGTCTGACAAGTATTGGGAAAAAAGATCCGAGTTCAAATTACTGGCATTATATATAATATTGTATTTTTTTTATCACCAATATTAAAATATTCAATCCTACTCCTTAAAAAATCAGCATTTCATTTTATTAAAAACTATTATTTTTGGAATATCGGAACATTGGGGACATTTTCAATGTTCTCCGTAAGATCGTTAGCTAATTGTACCAAAGATGGAAGTTTTCAATTTTCGTGACTGTCCTTATCTGAGAAATCCTAAAGGTGTTATTGATATTTCTAAGATTGTACGAATATAAGTGATGTATAGGGGTATGGGAATCTAATAGCTGCAATAATGTAGCCCTCTCCCATATTTTCTTTTGTAGGAAAGGGCTACAACTCCAAAGGATCTCTGTAATGATGCAAGTGCGGGGGTTATTCACTCCACTCCCGCAACGAATTTGGCTCAAACCATCACTAAGTGTTAATAACAATTGCTTTTCTTAAATGAATTAAAAAATGTAGTTGTGAAGGACATAGATTAATCCAACCATATTAAGTACTGTCCATATATTTGGTTATTTTTCGTGTATGTCAACATCACAACTATTTTTAACAAATTCTACTTGGTCAAGAGTCTTTAGTGAAAGCATTGGGTGTAATATATCAGACTTAGGAACATTTGGATGTGATTATGCAATGCAAATTAGTAGAAAAACTAGCAACATTTTTTTTTAAAGAGGTACTATCTGATTATTATGATTTTATAAATATACTAGAAAGTAAAAGTGTATGTGATATATTGCAAGAACCACTGTGGTATAACAGCAAAATCAAGATACAGAACAAGAGTATTCTGTACAAATCAATGTTTGATAAAGGTTTTCATATAGTATCAGATCTGTTTGATATTCATTTCAATTTTATTCCAAATGAATGTCTACAACATTATTACTCTGTAGTTATTCCTTTTACTATGTATGAAGGCTTGAAACATTGTATTTTACTTCAATGGCCTCAGATAAGAAGTCTCTCAAATACAATATCAAATATGGAAGTACAGGTGTGCAGACCAAAGGTCATTAAGCTTTTACTTCAAAATAACTCGGGTTCCAAAATAATGTATGACTTGTTTATTTCAAATATGAAGTATAAACCTATATGCGAAATAAAGTGAAGTGTAGACTTCATTTGACTGGGGGAAAAATACATGGGAACTTAAAAGGTTTAACAAATGATACAAAACTGTTATAGTTTCAATATAGGATTTTACACAGAATCTTGTGCACCAATAAACTGCTATTCATGTTAGAAATAAGTGGAAGTCCATTTTGTTCAATCTGCAATGTAACTGCAGAAACTATTTCTCATCTTTTTTATTATTGTCCAGTGGTCATAAACATTTGGCAATGTGTTGAAGATTGGAGTTTACAAAGTACTTGCAATTCTGTCAGCTTGGATGCTTTAACTGTCTTGCTATGTTTGCCAGGAAAAAAACAATATTGGATTAAACCTTATTATTTTATTGGTCAAGTATCATATATATCAATGTTCTAGACAAAATAAGCCGATACAAGTCAAGAACTTTAAACAATATATATATAATCACTACGCTTTTGAGAAAAAGATTTTCGAAATGAATATGAATATGTGTCTCTTTCAAAAGAAGTGGGATAAATGGGAGACTCTTTTTGACAAACTTTGATTTTACACTGTCTTAATCTTCCATATCTCTCATTGTTTGTATGTATTGTAATACCTTATATGTGTAGATCATTCTATTAGATGCAAGAAATATTTCTGTTCATATGCATAATCTATTACAAGTCCTTCCCTGATGATGCTGTGTGGGTGGATGTGAGAGAGGGTGTGAATGCAGTAATGCAAATGTTTATTTTTTATTGTTGAGTTTGAATGCAATAAACAATAAAATAAAAAAAAAACAACACATCACAACTTGAATTTGCCCGCCATGTTTACTTACCTTGATCGACTTTATTTTGGGACATCCAATGAGAATCAGGAACGGATCTTGAAATGAATATAGGAATTCCCCTATTTTAAACATAAATAATGCGGTAAATATGGAATTTTTATCATGGACGCTTTTCTGTAATGATGGTTTAGTGATAGAATGAGGCAAGTCCGCTTATCTACACTAATATTTACTTTATCAAGCCAATATAAACTCCAAGCGTACGTTCCTCTAAAATCACGCACGAGCAGTCATGGCTGCTGAAAAAGACGACCGGAATCATGCTAGTGTATTTTATGTGGTGTTGATTTATAAAGGGTTTACTCAGCAAAGAGTTTTTTTCATCATGAATAAAAAAAAAAAAAACACAAAAAAAAAAACAAAACAAAACAAAACAAAAGCAAAAAAAACCAATTGTATTATCTGAAGGATTTCTAACTTAAAAACGATCTTTTAAGAATGAAGTCAGCCGCGAAAAAAAAGTAATTTTGCACCATTACGGAGATCTTATGGAATTGTAGCCCTCTCCAGAAAAACATCATATAAAAAAATCGGAGAGGGCTATATTAGTGCAGCTAGGGATCTAAAAGATCCGTAAGATGTTGAGGTGAGTAGTCATCTATTATTGAAAAATACTATTGTATTAAAAAAAATTCTTCTAATATTAAGACCCCATCCTAGTTCGTATAGACATGAAGGAGAAGAATTATATCTTAGGCCAGTAATTACTAACAGCTTCTGCTAGAATGTCTCTTAATAGCTTGACATCTCTAGCGGTGCACCTATCCCAAATTACATCAGCACATTTTGATAGGCGACGGATAAAAGAAAAATGGAAACTGATTAGTGTCTTGCGATTTATCTTGCCGGAATTTTAACATTTCTATTAAGTTCAGTCCAGATGATGCATTTTCATGGATTGTATTTGGATTTGATCAGGGAATTGAGTTTTTTTAGACAGATTTACATTTACAGATTTAAAAAGGTTAAAGTCTACTGCCCAATTATCTGTCCCGTTCTTTGTAAGTTGTAGGTCGAAAATTAAGAAGGATGTTTTGCGAGATAAGTCATTTTCAATGATAGCAGAGAGAGAGAGAGAGAGAGAGAGAGAGAGAGAGAGAGAGAGAGAGAGAGAGAGAGAGAGAGAGAGAGAGAGAGGGGGGGGTCATCCGAAAACAGTCTTATATATCATTACGGAGATATCAGCGATATCACTAATGTACAATAAGAACAAGAAAGCGCCAAGGACAGAGCCTTGTGGCACCCCTGCACTTGTTGTTTAAATAAAGGAAGAGAACCTATTAATAACTATTTTATTTTGTCTGTAAGGTACTGCACTACGCACTGGACAATATTACTACAGATTTCATAATTATATAGCATGTGTTTAAGTCCTTTGTACCATACTCTATCAAAAGCTTTTGAAATGTCATCAGAATAAATCTCACTTCTTTACCTTCATCTAAGTTTGAAATAATATCATTGTATATATATCAACTAGTTGGTGACAGTTGAGTCACCAGGCTGAAATCCAGACTGATATCTAAATAATACGTTTTTATCAATAACAAAATTGTAAAGGTGTTTGAAGAGAATTTTATCCATGGCTTTACATATTACACTTGTTAAGGACTTGTGTACTAGTAAATCGATAGTTCGATGCATATTCGGAATCCCTCTTATTCTTATACACTCGAGTTATAACAGATAATTTCCAAATATTTTGGATTTTTATATTCATGTGTAAGATTGAAGAACTTTGCCAGTGGTATTTTGATTGAGCATGACACTGGTTTTGATATTCGAGGAGAAATGTGATCAAGTATCCGCATCTGCTACTTATTGTTCCTTGATAGTTAGATAATCCAACGTGTAAGACGATGATGTATCTAGGGGTGGGTCGGGTTCATATAGAGGTAGCTCAGTTGTTTTGATACATTAGGCAAATATATGTGAGGTTTGTTTTATCAACAGGATGAAAAGTAATGATTGTCGTTGTATCTGAGAGGAGGCATAACTTTGTATGACTTATCTAATTAGTAGGGGATTGAATAACTTTACTCCACTTTCCTGGGGTATGTTTATGTCCCTAGACTTTCCTATATTTTCAATGAAATAGCTTCTTGAATCTCTATATACAAAAGTATCTGTACGTTTCCCTTTGTGGTGTTCTGTATTTCTCTTCATTCGTCTTATTTTATTGTTTTATCTCCGTGACCCAATAATACATATTGTTTTTAGGAATATGTTTATTAATATTTGAATTTAGTGTAGAGAAAAACGTCGAATATCTCATCAATTATTCCATTTGAAATCAAGGAGATCAGCACTGTGGACTTGATAATCTGCATGCTCTTGATAAGATGCCTTAAGGGGAAATTCCGTGTTTTTCCTTTTCCACTTTTAATTGCAGGTGTGTGCTATTTAATTCTGTTTTATTTTATTTATGACATTGATACTATCATTCTTATTATTATTATTTTTTTTTACATTAATCATTCCAACCAACACGGCGTAAAACCCCAATCAATCAATCAATCAATCAATAAATATTCCACGATCGTCATTTAATTAACTCTAGATGACATAAGTGACAATTAAAAACAGATTTAAATGAGTTCTTTATTGTATATTCATATACTCATTACTGACTTTGCTGAGAGGGGTTCGCAAGAGCTGTGTTCTACAAAAACTTAATGTGTATCAGCATGACACACAGTCACATTGTAAAAATCATCAAACTGGACATTAAAATGTCCACACATCCTGTTCTTTCCAGATATTATAGATTATGGCTGGAAAATTAAGACCGAATTTTATTTTAATAATTTATATGCATTTTGTTTTTTGCATCATTTGTATAGTTCTTAATGGAAGCTCATTATTGAATCAAACTTTCAGCATACATGTCAACTATATATGGTAAATGTCGAAGTGTGCAAAGTGAAATATTTTTATTTCATCTAGGGACACGTTTAAGAAAATCTTGTCAAAAAATGTTTATTTACAGAATAGAATTAGGATCGTGGCGACATTATTCAGCGACTAATTCCAAAGAATCGTGTATCAACCAGGATGATAATCATTTTATGGGCTTAATATTTGGTGTTAAGCCTGTTACTTAATCTACAAACAAGACAACAAAAGTATGTCGTTCACTGCATAAAGATAAAGTCTTGTTTTGATTAATTGTTAAAATAAGCGACATATCGATATGTTGATGAGCTACGTAAACGTTTCCGCACTTCACAGATTATTATATCGACTTGCCAGATTCTCAGAACATTATCTCGATTTGTCAGTCACTGATGTCGACTTTTCGGTAAGAAATTTCATTATCTTTTAATTCTGATATCAAAGGAAACATTTAACTGCCACCTCTTGTTCTCTAACATCAATATATCGACATCAAGAAGTCGATATGTCACCGATTTTAACAAAGGCTAAGATAAATACCAGTATTCAATCTCATAAATCCTATAGAAAATACAAATCAGAGAGATGGACAAATACGGACCTCTGGACATACCAGAGGTGAAATCAGGTGTCTAGGAGGAGTATGCATCCAATGTCGACCGGCCACACCCGCCGTAAGCCATACATTCCAATCAGGTAGACGGAACAATCCATATTCAGCATCATTGTGCTAAGAACGGCCTAACAATTGATATGAAACACGTCAGATATCTTTTGACCCAATGGAAAGCTGTATTGGCAAACTAGATCGTTATAACGACCATAAAATGTGCGAAATGCTGAGTTTAGACGAGATTGTACAAACCCCTGTAAAGGGCCTCCGTGGCCGAGTGGTTAGTGCATCACGCCGGTTCGAATCTCGCTCGCGTCGATATATGTGAGAAAGTTTGCCAGCTTACCTTCGAAAGGTTGATCGTCTCTTCCCAGGTGTATTTTATCTGGGTTCTCTCCTCCACCAATAGAAACTGGACGCCACCAGATAACTGAAAAATTGTTGAGTGTGGCGGAAATCAACAAACAATCAATAAACAATACAAACCCCTGTAACATCAACTTGTTTGTCAGTAGCCTGCCTCGATTGAAAATCATTATAATAATAATTATTATTATTAGAACAAGCTCTTGCGTATCGAATCAGTTGGTAGATATAGACACCATATGCAGGAGATGATGGAATATTGCCACTTAGATGAGGGAAATTGACGATGGAGAAATTGAAATCATCCTGTTTGTCATAAAGTTGAGTTGTTAGTTTGCCACCAGCATCTATTTTCAGTTAAATATCTGAGTATGAAGCAGATGTGGAAGACTCTCTGGTGTCTTTTATTTCAAGTTCATAAAAATGATCATTGGCTTTTTTTATTAAACGTCATCTAAATTTTGAATTGAAGGCCACAACAAGAGATTTATTCTTCTTATGTAGAAGCTTTTAAATGAATTATGTTTCATTAAAATATAAAAATAGGTCAGGTAACAAAAGAGCACAATTTGTGCCCATGGAAATTCCAACAGACTGTTGGAAAACCCGATCACCAAAGACTACGAAAATATTGTCAATGAGGAACTCCAGCATCTTTTCAATATCAACTTCAGAGTACTTGTACCTGGATTCAGAGTGGTGTTAACAAAATAATTTTTGGGATGGCCGATCACTAGATATAAATATTTCTTTTTGTCATTTTTGTTGACAAAGCAAGTGTCTGTGATGTTTGTTTGTTTGTTTGTTTTACGTCCCGTCGAGAATTTTTCACTCATATTGAGACGTCACCAGCTGTAGGTGAAGTACCACAAATTTAGACCTATGCTTAGCGCTCAGGGCCGTAGCAGTGAGGGTTCTTTAACGTGTCAACCCCTACCGTGACACGGGACCTCCGTTTTTAAGGTTATATCCGAAAGACTCGTGATTCTCACTTCTAATTGCCGAGCGTTTGACGAAGGAGCAATCACTACCTATTTTTCGTCTTAGGTTTGACGCGGCCATGGCACGAGCGGGGCTCGAACTCACGACCTCCCTGCTACGAAGCGAACGCTCTAACCACTGAGCTACCGCGACCGGTTGCAAGTGTCTATGATGTCAAAATCTCTCGTCGTTAATGTTTTGTGATGTATGGTCATGTAACTTGTTGTAAAATCATACGTCTTAATGTAGTTAATTTGAGAAACGTTTTGTGAATTTCTAAGAATCCGCATTTGATATCCATCACTTTTGGCATATGTAATGGCACAGTACGTTTGAAGTTTCTCCTTCACAGCAGTTAATATTTTCGTAAGGAGCAAAGATAGGGGCTTGGTAGAACATTTACCAGATCCAGCAATGCATCTTTGTTTGTAAGGGTTTTGTGGAGTTTGGGGATCCTGTAGAAGTACGGTAACTCATATTCATCCGCTCCATTGACTGGGATATTAAATGTATTTAAAACTGAAGCATGGTTTTATCTTTTGAATGAATCTTAGTCCGATTGCTAAATGTGGAATTAATGCCCAGTTTGTTAATTGATTGATTGTTTGTTTTTCAATTTTTCAGTTATCTGGTGGCGTCCAGTTTTTGTAGGTGGAGGAGAAAACCCAGATACAATGTATCCGGGAAGAGATCACCGACCTTTCGAAAGTAAACTGGCAAACTTTCTCGCATATATGCGAACCCGCGCCGACTAGAGGTGAGAGGCCTTGTGATTTTGAGCGCAATGCTTTAACCACTCGGCCACGGAGTTTGTTAAGAATGCAGTTGTAATAATCAGTCTTACAAATTAATACAATGTTGTTGCAAGCTTTGCCAGCTGGAACCAAAACATATTTCTCATGTAACCTATCCAACTCTTTTATCACTTCTGGTTTACTGAACACAGAAGGATAGATGGTACACATTTTTGTTTTGACATGTCTGATACAGGATTTAAGTATTCATCTTATACTTTTTATCCATTTTCAAGCCAAGTTCCTGTTTTTCAGTTTAACCCATCATCTGGCATAATCGTCAATATAATTCACAATAGAGATGAAGTTCTGTGGCCAAGGTTCACTGAATTTAGGACCTTTTAAAGTACGTGATTGTAGTTCTTCACTTTTAACTGTATCAACATCAAAAGACATGTCGAGCTGGACAATAGTTAAAAGAAGAACAAGAACACGTAGGTGGATTGAGTATAAGATGATCTATATCTAGGCACTGCAAAGTTTGTTTGTAGTTAAAATGTTAGGATGCAATAGTGGAACTATATCTGTAGGAAGTGTAGACGTGATCTTGAAATACTCTGGAATACAAGACTGAACTTTTTTATGACGATGAATGCTGATTATGTTGACATCAATTTACTTGATAGTAAATTTGTGTTTCAGGAACTGGCGGCTAGTTTCGGAAGTAATATCATCCAAAACCCACGGTGGTTTAAAGAGCCTGTGATGAGCAACATCCATAATCATAGAACTTAGCCTATATTTTGGTGTGGAAAAATCCACGTACGGACTAGTTTTGGTTTCTTCGAATGGTGTATTGAAAACTCTCAATGGAACAGAGTGATTTTGTGTGCAAATATGATGTGGACTTAATTGCCTGTTGACGTAAGATAAAAGCGGGTCAAGTGTGACATCGTGTATACTAGGTCTTTTATATGAAGGATGTCCATGGCTGCGTTTACGTCTATGTGTAGTTGGAAAAAGTCCCATCACATTCACGTTATATCCTAGTGGACTAGTCAACTTCCCTACATTAGATATGTTATCGTTCTATTCATATGGAAAAGCAGTACCTAGAATTTTAATCCAGTGACCTCGTTGTCTATGGAAAGGGGTACTCAAACTAGGATTGTTTCTATGATGGTAAGGTTTTTCCAGAATTCGGAGCCTCATAGACAAGATGGAATGATCTGGAGAATTAAAATGTTTGTAGAGAACAAGTAAACGACTTCTTGAAACTCAGTTAATGCACTGAATGCAAGTTTTGTTATTTGATAAGTAGACAAAGTCAAATCATCTGATGACTAATATAATTGACAAGTCGACATACAGTAATTATGTAACGAGTGTTAACAGGCATATGCCATCATAGCAATGTGATCACTATATTTTGTAATCTAAAGTAATAATGTCATATCGTGATTGTCGAATTTACCGGTTAGGTATAAATACAAAAATATGACAAAACTGTAATTTTTGCATTTACACCCACCCAATATATCTATAAATTACAATATTTTTCCTTCAGAGATTTCAAGTTCGAATTTTATTCAATCACTACAAACTAGACAACCTTGGTCACTGTGAGAGAGCAGCGCCGCACATCGCGTGTTTGCTGGTGCCTCGCCGGCTGAACAATACTACCCCAGTGCCGATACAATTACACATGTTAGCCCCGTCGATGCACTCGATACTCTCGCCCACCTTGAAGATCCTTCCCCCTTCAGTACATGTATCTGAGAAATGCAAAATAACAGTAAATTTCTGAGGATCTCCTATTCAGGAGTGGCGGATCTAGGAATATTTCAGAAGATGATACGTACCCGGACAGATGGGGCAGGTATTCCACGGCTGGGTAACTTGCTGATCTGCGGGACAGTTGGGGGGACTCTCACTGCCATGTCTTGCAGTAATAAATGTCATCCATATCCTGGATGCAGTAAGCATTTTCCTTTGGAATATCTTTTTTATTTGAGTAGATACTGCATTTATAGAATTTGTTTATGTTCCGACGTTCCTGCTGAAATGTTTTAAAAGAATTAAAAAGTTACTAGTTGTGCGAGATACTAGTATATACGTTATCTGGAACATTCATTTGTAATGATTGTCGATTGCACAAGTTATATAATGAAACTTCACGGTGACCACGGGAATATATATTGCCCAGGATTCTTCATGATCAGGAATTGTTTTCTAAAACAAAATGAAATAAACACTATCTACACTAAATTTACAATCACGACTTAAGCGTATAGAAATAAGTTTGGAGCACATGCTCATTAGTGAGATCTTCAAAGTAAAGAAAATAGGCAGCATTCTTTTAATGGATATTTTACGCTTCTAATTATTTTCATTTAAAAAGTAGTTACTGGTCATGAGTGATGTAAACAAACAAAAAGCATAAATAGGTTATAAATATTTTATAGTCATGAGTAACGTAAAATAGGCATGACTAGTTGATGATCAGAATATTAAACATAAGCGGTACCAATGTTGATGCCCCAGATGTGCATTTCGACAAACAATGATTTTTCAGTGATGCTCAAGTCAAAAAATGTTGGAAATTCGAAATAAGAAAAAATCTTGGAAAAATACCAAATACTGGAACCAAATACGGTTAAGGAACAGAGTTATGCATGAGGGAGATAATCCTTAATTTTGAAATGAATTTCTTAATTTTATCACGGCAAATCTTTATTCATATATCATGTTAGTACCGAAGTACTTAGCAACTGGGTAAGTGATGTAAAATAAAAGCATAAATAGTTAATAGTTAGAAGTGATGTAAAAAAAAACAAAAAAAAACAAAAAACAAAAAAAAAACAAAAACAAAAACAAAAAACACCAACCCCCCCCCCCCCCCCCCCCAAAAAAAACCCAACTAGTTAATGGTCATGAGTAATGCAAAAAACAAAAACAAAAAAAAAACACACAAACAAACAAAAAACAAAAAAAACCAAAAAACAAAACAAACAAAAAAAAAAAAACAAAAAAAAAAAAACCCAAAAAAACTCCTAACTAGTTAATGGACATACGTAACGTAAAAAGGCATGACTAGTTGATGATTATAAGTGATGTAAATAAAAGCATGAATATTTAATAGTTATAAGTGATGAAAAAGCATAACTAGTTAATGGTCATTTGTGATTGAGAATGTAGTGTTATATGGCTATACGTATCATTCCATGATCCATTGTCTTTGAAAAAAACAAAATTTTAACGGGAGAAGTTTCATACGTGTAAACTATAAAATAGAAATACATAATGAAAACTTTATTTACATTGAAATCAGAATAACTTTCCTAGCCCTTTATAAGATTTACAAGTACTCACGCGCATACGACAGGGAATGAGACAGTTTAGCTTACCCGTTATTAAATCGAGACACACTGAAACCAGGCAAGTGACCAAAAGTGATAGCCAGATCTTCATTATCTGAAATAATTATAGCTGTAATTCAAGATCAGTAAATTGGCCCGGGAGATGAGGTGGAATGGGATAGTATTCTGCTGTCGAAAAATTAACGGCTTTAAATCATCACTCGTACACCAGTCATAGTTACCGCGCTCGTCGAAACCGCGAGTTCACGTGTTTCATTCTCGATCCCAATGCCGCGTCAATCAAAGTTAAGATGTTTAGCATAGTGGCAAACCCACGGCATTAAAAGTGAAAGTCATGGTGTTTTTTAAATGAGATGTAACCTTAAATATGGAAGTCCCTTTTTGTGGTCCCGTGGGAATCCGGGTTAGAATAGGTCCTCAGTATCCCCTTGCTTGCGGTAGGAGGCGACTAAATTGGGGTGGTCCTTCATATGAGATTGGAAAAATTTGAGACACGGTGTCACAGCAGGTGAAGATAAAGATCCCTCCCTGCACAAACGCCGTAAGCGCCGAACAAAAGCCTAAATTTGGCAGCCCTTCACCGGTAATGATGACGTCTCCATATGAGTGAAAAATTCTCGAGCGGGACATTAAACAATTTACTACCAACCTTATGGTAGGTGTTGAAACGGTAAAGGATCTTGCTTGCCACAGGAATAAGAGCCAAGCATAAATCAAATTAGCATTTTCTTAAAGTTAGTGATATCTACAGTCCCTGAAAAGTTCTACTATCCCACTTGAACGTTGCACGCACGCACGGTGAACGCACGGTGAGGGAACGGTGACGCACGGTAAACGGATGCAGAGCGAACGGTGAACGAACAATGAACGCAAAGTGAACGGTGAACGCACAGTGAACGCAAGGTGATCTAATTTATTTGGAACATATGGATTTTCCCCTGGATTATATTCATTCATAATCAGATAAGAAAAATGATATGCATAATCTAATGAATAAATAATAGAATAACACGGAATCTGGAAACTGCATCTTCTACAGTTCTGAATATATTTAGTCTAAACAAAGCATACTACATTTTAGTATAAGTACTAAATGTATATTTCTCATGAAATGATTGTAAATTATAAAAATCAATGCACGCAGCAATCATACACAAAAAAAAGCAAATTTCATATGTACATTGTGTGCAGTATTACATGTAGAGATATATGTGTACATGTAAAGGCAGAAAAAGTGCATGTTTGGTATCATCTTGATAGGTATTATTAAACAGAGTATCCTAAAGTACTTTAGAATACCCTGTTAAAATTTCATAATTTCTTGCAATTTGATTGTTTATTTATAGCTATACCACTTACGGAAACATAAAATAATGTTGCAATATTTGCCAAAAGTATTTGTTTCTAGCGACATTTTGACACGAAATCAACATTTATGAAAGAGTTTTGGCATCCTTATCCCAAATGATATTATTTTATTTCGCGGAAGAATTGAGTGATGTGACACATTATATCAACAGTTAATCCCATCTACATGTATGGTTGATTGTTACTTCTATACACATTCTTTTTTCATTTTCTCCTTTCACTGATTATCACTCATTTTCGCATTGATATTCCGAATGACATTGCAAAGACTAAATGATGAAAGCAGGGTGAAGGTTTTGTGAACGGTGAGCGCACACTGAATGATTTGTAAACGCAATACTGTGACTGGAGAGTACACGGTGAGAGCACGCTGAATGATTTGTAAACGCAATACTGTGACTGGAGAGTACACGGTGAGAGCACGCTGAACGAACGGTGAACGCACGATGAATGCACAGTGAGCGAAAGGAAATTGTAGAGTAGAACGCTTCAGGGACTGTATGTAGAATGAGAAATTCTCGAATAAGACGTAAGCTAAAATATACTAAAACTTCACTTACTGTCAGCAAGTTGATAGGCAACTGTGGACGCTATAAAAAGAGATGTGGGGATCGCAAAAAAAAAAAAAGGTTTTTATTAAACTGTTGACAGATGGTGTAAACCGCAGGGCAGGGGTTTATAAAATGTGAACAACTTAAATAATCATCGCCAGGAGGCGATACTATTTCATGCGGGTACGTACGACGTTGTTAAACAGCGGTTGAAGTATGTATTATACTATGGCATTCGAGTATCCCCGTCTGTTCGTTAGTTCTTTCGTGTCCGGCGGCTGAGAACCAAAATACTATGAGGCCTAGAATCATCAAACCTTGTCAGATGACACATCTGGGGTAGAAGGTGTCCTCATCTATCTTGTGGAGCTGGGTTTGCATTTATTTTCTTTGCTTTATCTTGTTTTATATGTTAAGTCCTTTAGGGTAATTATGTTATTAGATAAAACGCTATATAAGTGTAGCATGATAATAATCATGGATTTCACTTTAAAGTTAGGCAACTTGTAACGAGTACAAACCGGTAAGCAATTGCTCAAAATGTTTCCCAAATTCAATCAAAGACAATTTGCAAACATTATTACTGATGAGGAAACATGGGTTCACTATTTCAAACAAGTAAGAAAAATTGGAAACAAAATGTGGCTAACTAAACACGATAGACGTCCTGTGGTTGCCAAGAAAAAAAAAACATAAGCACAAAGAAGGATTTTTATTGCATATTCTTCTCACGTGATGGTATAACCATACAAATTGCGGTGCCGAAGGGTAAACGTGTTACAGGTCGGTATGTAGGGCTCATGACTGGTTTGACCAGACGATACAGGATACTTACTCCTCCTAGTCACCTGATCTCACCTCTAGTATGTCCAGGGACCAGTGTTTGCCCATTTCTCTGATTTGTATTTGTTATAGGAATTACGAGATTGAATACTGCCAGTTATCTTTACTTTTACATTATCATAAACGACTCTCTGCGTTTGGATTTAGGCATGTTCGTCTAATTCATGATAATGCTCCATCACATACGCTTGAGCTTGTGAGGCAATTTTTAAAGTTGGAGAAGGTTACCGTCTTGCCACACCAACCATACTCCCCAGATCTAGCCCCATGCGATTTTTTCCTTTATCCGAAACGTAAATGTTCGTATCTGGTCGTCGTTACAAGTCCCTACAAACCCTTGGCTCAACCGTCAGTCAGTGCCTTAGAGGTCTACCTAAATCAGCGTACCGTGACACATTTCAGATATGGAATCAGAGATTGAAATTATGTATTTCAAACCGCGGAGAATACATTGAAGAGATATAATATAATTTCACAATTTGCGTCAAATGCTTTTTAAATATCGAACACACATTACATATCGAACACCCTTCGTACCTGTACAGATGGGACAGGTCTCCAGCTCCTCGGTAGCGTTTAATCTGTGGTGTCTGTTATCTATTTTTATTCTATTTTATTTATGATTATAATACTATCAAAATGTTTGCAAATAGTATAAATTCCAAATAGTCCATGATCGTTATTTAATTCAACACCAGATGACAAATTTGACAATCAAAAACGCACATAAATGGGTTATTTATTGTATCCTCGTATTATCGTTAGTGACGTTGCAGAAAGGAATCTGGAACAGCTGTGTTCTAAAATAAAGTATGTCAGCATGACACATGGTTACATTGGGAAAACCATCAAACTGCATGTTAAAACTGGACATTAAAATGTCCACACATTATGGATGGAAAATTAAGATCGAATTTTATTTTAATAATTTATAAATATTTTTGCTTCGTTTCTACATTTCTTAATGGAAGCTCATTTTTGAATCAAACTTTCAGCATAAATGTCCACTATATATAATAAGTGTCGAAGTGTGTAAAGTGACATATTTTTGTCATTTAGAGAAACGTTTAAGAATATATTGTCAAAAAGTATTTATTTACAGAATAAAATTAGGATCTTGTCGACATTTTTCAGCGACTAATAACAAAAAGTCGTGTATTAAACAGGATGATAATCATTTTATTGGCTTAATATTTGGTGTTAAGCATGTGCCGTAATCTACAAACAAGACAAGAAAAATATGCATGTCCTTCCCTGCATAAAGATAAGTCTTGTTTTGATTCTCAAAATCAGCGACATATCGACATGTTGATTAGGCACTTCAACGTTTCCGTACTTCTCAGATAATTATATCGACTTGCCAGATTGTTAGAACATTATGTTGACTTGTCAGTCAATGATGTCGACTTTTCGGTAAGAAATTGCATTATCTTTTTACTTCTGATATCAAAGGAAACATTTAAGTGCCTCCTCGTGTTCTCTAACATCAACATATCGAAATCCAGAAGTGGATTTAAACAAGTAACGACTTTTTGAAACTCTATAAATGCACTGAATGTTCAAGTGTCTTGCCTTCAATAAACATGAAAATGTCAATATGAATGAAAACATTTTTACAGTTATGTTTAATTTTTGTATTATTTGATAAGTGGACATATTCAAATCATCTGAGTCGATATGATTAACTGACAAGTCGACATACAGTAATTATGTCACAAGTGGTAACAGAAATGTGTCACCATAAGAACGTGACCACTGCACTTTATATTATGTAATCTGAACGTAATAATGCCATTCAGTAATTTCCGAATTTACCTGTTAGGTGTAAATACAAAAATATGGCAAAACTGCAATTTTTGCATTTACATCCACCCAATAAATCTATAAATTACAATATGGCAATGTTTCTCCTTCAGAGATAGAACAGTAATTTGAAGTTCGAATTTTTATTCCATAACTACAAAATAGACAGTCTTGATTACTGTGGGAGAGGAACGTCGCACAACCAGTATTTGTTAGTCCCTCGCCTGGTGGAAATTACTGTCCCAGTATCAATACAACTACACCTGTTTGACCCGTCTGCGCACTCAATAACCTCGCCTACCTTGAAGATCCTACCTCCGTTGGTACATGTATCTGAGAAATGCAAAATAACAGTAAATCTCTAAGACATCTCCTATTTAGGAGTGGCGGATCTAGGAATATTTCAGAAGATGATACGTACCTGGACAGATGGGGCAGGTATCTCGCTCCTGGGTAACTTGCTGATCTGCGGGACAGTTGGGGGACTCGCACTGCCATGTCTTGCAGTAATAAAGGTCATCCATATCCTGGATGCAGTAAGCATTTTCCTTTGGAATATCTTCCACATTCGAGTAGGTACTGCAGTTATAGAACTTGTTATGTTCCGAAATTCTTGCTGAAATATTTTAAAGAATTAAAGAGAAATCACTAACTGTGTAAGCAGTTAGTATATATTTTATCTGTAACATTCATTGGTAATGATTGTCGATTGCACAAGGTATAAAATAAAACTTCACGATGAAACAAGCATTCTGAGTGTATTGCAAGCAATACAAAGTCCCTTACAGGTAGGGTGATTCAGTCAAGAGTAGGTCAAGCGTTACAAAACTCAAACTTGATTTCTAACTATCCAAGCCAAAGCTACAGCGTCGTGCCAAAAGTATTCGCGGAAAATGGCCGTCGCGGTGCGAGAGTTGTTGCCCTTCACATAGAAAAGTGATCGTTATCAAGTCAATACAAAACGAAAGTTAACTTTGAGACAATCCCTGAAATCAGTAATAATCCCCGGATGAGTGACGTATGAGAATCGTCTGCTGTATTAAAATTGTGCTGCTGAATTGTAATGTAAACAAAGATGGGTCGGAAGTCAAAAGAATTGTCACCGGACAAGAAAGAAGTGATTGTGAAATTGAAAGATGATGGATTTAAGATCAGTGAGATTTCAAGGATGTTAGAAGTACCTGAGTCGACTTGCAGATCTATTTTGAAGACTTTCCGAGTACGGGGTAGCTTCTTGAAGGCAAAACGAATGGGGCGGCCGAAAAAAGTGTCCCATCGTGGGGAAACAAGGTTATTGCGGTTGGTGAAACGGAGCAGAGGAAAAGTGTTGAAGGATATCACAACTGAATTCAATGTCGGAAATGATTTAGTTAATGTCAGTAAGCGGACTGTGCAGCGGATATTGCATAAAAATCAGATTTATCGGAGAGTTGTCAGGAAACGCATGGTTGTGAAAGAGGTCAACAGAAAAAAGAGACTTGCATGGTGCTTGCAAAAACGGAGATTAACTGTAAACCAATATTGGCGAAACATTATCTTCAGTCACGAGTCACAAGTTGTTATAGGTCAAAATAATAGAGTCTATGTGTGGCGATCCGCTCATGAAGCTTACAAACCGGAGTGCATGTTTGCAGAATACAAGCCCAAGGTATCCGTAATGGTCTGGGGATGTATCACCTGGTATGGCCCTGGTACTCTGTGCAAGGTAAACGGCAATATAAATGCTGAGAAATATATTTGCCCGTCATTTCCCCGATAATTCGTACACCTTTCAGGATGACAATGCCCCCGTGCATCGCGCCCGTGTTGTAGAGAGATACAAGCATGAAAACAACATCCGTGGAATGATTTGGCCAGCCCAATCACCAGACATAAACATTATTGAAAACTGTTGGCATCGGGTAAAGAGAGATTTACAAAATCGGACTGACGATATAGCAAACCCAGATCAGCTGTTCGAAGCTATTCTAGATATTTGGCAGAACTTCTCCGTAGAATACATCAGGAATCTTTATCAGTCCTTACCACGAAGAGTTCTTGCATGCATTCGTTCTAAGGGACACCTTACAAAGTATTAAAGGTATGTGTACTTCATTATTTTGTCCAAAACGGCGAATTTGTAATGCTAAGCGAGATAACTCTCATTTGACGTCGGCCATTTTTCCGCGAATACTTTTGGCACGACGCTGTACGTATCACATTTCACATCTTCATCCAGTACGGGGAAATATCCGGAAAACCTCAAGCATTCATCAAGGGGCACAATTCAGTTAAACGTAGGTCAAACGTAACGAAACTTCAACCTAGTCTGTAACTATTCAAGGCAAAGTCATAATCTTACATAGTTCTGAAGAAATTTAAAAGGTTACAATTTCTTATAAGGTGAAATTCCAAGGTCAAAGGTCATATTATGAAATTAGTGATTGACTGATTGTTGTTTTCCGCCACACTATGAAATATGAGGTCTGCCATAAGAAATCTATATACGAAATATGAAAGATCTACGTTAAATAGTGGTAGGTAAAAGATCCCTCCCCGCTCAAAGACCCATAAGCGCCGAGCATAGGCCTATATTTGCAGCTCTTCACCGGCAATGGTGACGTCTCCAGATGAGTGAAAGATTCTCGAGTGGGACGTTAAACAATATAAAGTAACTTTCATGAGATCGTTAATAGATCAGTTTTTAAAAAGTAAGTCCTACTCCAAGGCAAGGTCACAAGGTCAAATTTCACCAAATAATGAAGTCTTGCATAAAGAATTTATACACAAAATATAAAAGCCCTACTTAAATTAGTTTGAGAAATAGATATTGGGTTGTTTGTTTTTTTTTTTGTCATAAAAGTTCAAGGTCAAAGACTATGATATAAAATAAACGGTCTTGCCATACGAAATCTATATACAAGATATGAAAGATCTACCTTTAATGATTCAGCACATATTGTATTGATCACGCTTTTATTGAAACTAAGTCAAACTTTAAGGTCAATTTTTCACTCCTATGGAGACGTCACCGTTGCCGTTGAAGGGCTTCAGAATTTACGCCTATGTTCGGCAATCTTATTTAGTCGTCACTTACAATAAGGAAGGGGTACTGAGGACCTATTGTAACTCGGATCCCCACAAGATTCATGAGTGATGCAATTTTTCTTTCATTGGTGTTATAAAAAGAGCATAACCAGTTAATGGTCATGAGTTTTATGTAAAAATAAAAAGCATAACTAGAATATAATAATGAGTGATGTGAAAAAGCATAACTAGTTAACAGTTATGTGTGGCGTAAAAAAAATATATCTAGTTAATAATTATGTGTAGCGTAAAAAGCATATCTAGTTAATAGTTATGTGTGGCGTAAAAAGCATATCTAGTTAATAGTTATGTGTGGCGTAAAAAGCATATCTAGTTAATAGTTATGTGTGGCGTAAAAAGCATGTCTAGTTAATAGTTATGTGTGGCGTAAAAAGCATATCTAGTTAATAATTATGTGTAGCGTAAAAAGCATATCTAGTTAATAGTTATGTGTGGCGTAAAAAGCATATCTAGTTAATAGTTATGTGTGGCGTAAAAAGCATATCTAGTTAATAATTATGTGTAGCGTAAAAAGCATATCTAGTTAATAGTTATGTGTGGCGTAAAAAGCATATCTAGTTAATAGTTATGTGTGGCGTAAAAAGCATATCTAGTTAATAGTTATGTGTGGCGTAAAAAGCATGTCTAGTTAATAGTTATGTGTAATGTAAATACAAAGTATGACTAGTTAATGGTCATGAACGGTGTAAAAACAGGGACAGAACTAGTTAACAATCATGAGTGATGTAAAAACATATTGAGTTAATGGTCATGAATGATGTAAAAAAAACATAACTAATTCATATTAATGAGTGATATATATATATATATATATATATATATATATATATATATATATATGGTCACGAATGATACACGGAAAACTCAAACAGTTAACATCGTAATACAGGTACTGTAAAACAGATATAGATAATGAAAACTTTATTTAAACTGAAATCTGAACAACTTTTCTCTTTACAGGATTTACAAGCACTCACGTACAGACAACAGGGAATGGTAATGTTAAGCTTACCGTGGCACAATGAAACCAGGCAAGTGACCAAAACTGATATCCAGATCTTCATTGTCTGAAAGAATTATAGGTGTAGTTCTAGATCAGTATATTGACCCGGAAGTGAGGTGGGATGGGAATTGTATTATCATTATTATCATGTACCAAACTCTTGAGCACTTTTTTCTTGTATAAAACACGTTCAAAAGTACTTTACATCATAATAAAATGCCATATCATATAAAAATACCAAACATATAAAAAATTTTTTTTTAAGATAAGTAATATTAAATGAGTCCATAAATTACTCTACAACCTAAAACAGTTTAAAATTGTTAAACACAGTGCTAGATATTGCATGTAGTAAAATCAGTTTGAATAAAATTGTATTCTGCTGTTGAGAAATTAAACGCTTTTAATCATCACATACAGCCGTGGTTACTACATGTTTTACACCTCGAACAAACGATTGCTGCCTATACCAAACCAGTTGGTACACCCAAAGTCCACACTTCGTGTTTGGATAACCATGCCATTGTATGTATAAGTATTAAAGAGGCATGGGCACGATATGAGCTGAAAAGTTTTCAAATTTCCTTTATCCATTTTCAATGTTTACAATACTTAACTACGATATTTCTAATGCTCAGCAACTATTTGAATGTCAGGTGTCGCGGGACAGCACTTGCAATTCTTTGTTATGTAAACAAGGCCCGTGCGTGTTTTTGTTTACATATAGATTGCTTAATAGAAAAATATCATAGTTAAAACAAAATTAGATGTGTCAAACACTAAAAACTACTTAACTGTGTTCAGAATTAACTTGTAAATCGAAAACAAAAACTGCTTTAGACGTAACGTTTACTAGTATATTTAATTTTTGTGAAGGAAAACATGGCATGTTTATATACGATGGGTGAGCTCTGTACCTTATAGCTTTCTTATAACTCGACAACCGACATTCAAATTTTTCTGACCATTAAAAATACTTAATTAAGCATTGTAAACATTAAAAATGGAAAAATAAAATCTACAAATTTTGAGCTCAAATCGTGTTCATGTCCCTTTCAACCGATAGTTATCAATGACTGTTAACAATCAAGACTAGGGATGGTTGTATGTTGTTTAATGTACCGCTCGAGAATTTCTTTTTTACTTTTATGGAGACGTCAACATTGCCGTTGAAGGGCTGCAAAATTTAGGCCTATGCTCGGTGCTTATGGCCTTGGAGCAGGGAGGGATCTTAATTCGTATTGTGCCAAACCTGCTGTGACCTCGTTTTTGCGGTGATCTCTCATCCGAAAGCAAGCAAGAGTACTGAGGACCTATTCTTACCGGGATCCCCACAGGGCG
This sequence comes from Ostrea denselamellosa, assembly GCA_024699665.1. Taxonomy (NCBI): domain Eukaryota; kingdom Metazoa; phylum Mollusca; class Bivalvia; order Ostreida; family Ostreidae; genus Ostrea; species Ostrea denselamellosa. The sequence continues at coordinate 5,274,290 of JAMZEH010000071.1, forward strand.
TCGCCTTTTATGAATCCGGTGTTTCAGTCAACAAAATTTAATAATAAATAATAATTTCAAAACAAAGGTGGTTTGGACTAAAAAGAAATAGTAATAAAAATAAAAAAAAAAACCCAGAAGATCAGACATGCTGATAGAGGGATATCTTCAATGTATTTACTCTCTCTCTCTCTCTCTCTCTCTCTCTCTCTCTCTCTCTCTCTCTCTCTCTCTCTCTCATGTATCTATTATAACTCATCACTGATACTTCATCATGAAATTAGTATAAAATTTGCACTCACTATCCTTTTCTTTTCAGGCTTCAGTCACAAAGCGACACAACCAGCAATCTAACTCGTTATGTGAAACAAATTTAAAAGACAATGGACAGTTTTATATATCACTCGCTCAGCATCTCTAAACCGTTTCTGTTGGGTCGCCCACATAATCTCTGTTTTCAAGATCAGTTTAAAAAGTGATATCTGGAAAACGCATGGAAGTTTTTTCCATCATGCCCGAAAAGGTCTAAAAGAAAGCCATGAAAGATACTATTGAAACTTGGATAAAGATATTTTGAATGTGTGGAAACAAAACTTAGTTATTCTTGAAAACTGCTCACAGTGGACCTAATTATGAAAACCCAATGAAGACCCAACCGATACAAAATTGCACCAATGAGGAACCAACCGGAACAAAATTGCACTAATGTAGACTCAACCAGTACAAAATTGCACCAATGAAGATCCATTCAGTACAAAATTGCACTAATGAAGACCCAATCGGTACAAATTGCACCAATGAAGATCCAACCAGTACAAAATTGCACCAATGAAGATCCAACCAGTACAAAATTGCACCAATGAAGACCCAACCAGTACAAAATTGCACCTATGAAGACCCAACCGGTACAAAATTGCACCAATGAAGAGAAACACTGATGATCGTGTTTAAAGGATAAAAGACACAGAAGGGTTATCAAAACATCAAACAGAAACCACAAGGAGTTTAATCACTCGTATGAAACTTGTCCCACGTACGTTGTTAAACTTTCCTCTCGCCACTGGATTTTGTCCCTTGCTTCGGTTAGCACCAGCCCCGTGGGGATCCGGGTACAATAGATCCTCAGTACGCCTTGCTTGTCGTAAGAGGCGATTAAATGAGACCGCAAAAATCGAGCCCCGTGTCACAGTAGGTGTGGCACGATAAAGATCCCTCCCTGCTCAAAACCCGTATCGCTAAACATAGGCCTAAATTTTGCAGCCCTTCACCGGCAATGGTGACGCCTCCATGTGAGTGAAAGATTATCAAGAGGGACGTTAAGCAATATAAATTTACAATCAATCGGTTGGCACCACATCTCTTGGTATTCGAGAAACGTTTACCAACATATACTTACTTCGTGACCGGGAGACCCATGTTGTTTGATTCTCGAGTAACATAGGTAGTGACTGTTCCTTGGCCAAACGCCCGGCAATAAAAATTGGATTCTCTCTCTCTCTCTCTCTCTCTCTCATATAACCTTAAGTTATGAAGCCTTTTTATGGTGACGATAAACAGGATCTTGGCTACATAGGTCAGATTTTTACCACTTTACTTAAAGCTAATGGCATATATCTGTAGAGTGAAAAATTCTCGAACACATAAAACTTTACATAGAAAATAACTAAAACTTCACTTACTGTCAGCAAGCTGATAGGCAACTGAACGCTATAAACAAGTGATGTGTAGATCACTTGAAATTAAGGTTTTTATCAAAAGCTGTCGACGGATGGTCTCGGCTGGAGCCAGGAATCACAAAATGTCAGCGACTTATATATAATCATGGCATGGAGGTTCTCTAATTCCACGTCATTATACACGATTTTTTTTATCATTATCCAGGATTTGAAAGAATGCTGTCTACTGTTCAAATGTGCGACATCACCTACTCAAAATGAGCAGGTGATATGACATGTCAAATCGTGCAATATTGAATATTGTCCATTTTTGTTGTTTAATATTTTCTTTGTATTGCATATTTTCCACTTATATTGAATAATTTTTCATTTGTATTGTATAATTTTCTATTTGTATTCCATAGTTTCTATTTGTATTGTATTTTTTCATTATTTGTGGTCCCGTGGGGATTCAGGTTGAGATAGGTCCTCAGTGTCCCTTGCTTGTTATAAAAGCCATTAAATGGGGCTGTCCATCGGATGAGACCGCAAAAACCGAAGTCCCATATCACAGCAGGTGTGGCACAATAAAGATCCCCTCCTGCTCAAAGGTCTTAGCAATATTTAGAGAAAATATTTACCGTTGAGATACCTTGCAGGTGGCTGCATTCGACTTTTCTGTTGCACTACAGTTTGCAAAGGATTGCTATGGGATACATGAAAAGGCTAAGATAACGAACAGTATTCAATGTCATAATTCCTACAGAAAATACAATATCATAGAGATGGGACAACACGGACCCCTGGACATATAGAGGTGGGATCAGGTGCCTAGGAGGAGTAAACATCCCATGTCGACATCTCACACCCGACGTGAGTCCTACATCTTGATAAGGTAAACGGAGTAATTCTCAGTCATAATCTGTATACCAAGAACGACCTAACACTTGGTTTGAAACACGTCGGACAGCATTTGCAAAATGAAAGGTTGCAATTAGTTTGAAAGACAAAATAGATACAGACATTTAAATCTTTATATGACGATAATAACGCCATGGCTAATTCACTTTCTTTTTGCTTTTGCCATTTTAGAAGTTCTAGAAGAAATTCGGTCAACAACATCCGATATGTAAACTCGATCATACAGGACAGGTCGCGGTAACTCAGTGGTTAGAGCGTTCGCTTCGTAACCTGGAGGTCGTGAGTTCGAGCCTCGCTTGTGCCATGGCCGCGTCAAACCTAAGATGAAAAAAGGTAGTGATTGATCCTTCGCAAAACGATCGGCATTTAGAAGTGAGAATCACGAGTCTTTCAGATATGACCTTAGAAACGGAGATCCCGTGTCACGTTAGGCGTTGGCACGTTAAAGAACCCTCACTGCTACGGCCCTGAGCGCCAAGCATAGGTCTAGATGTGTGGTACTTCACTTACAGCTGGTAACGTCTCAATATGAGTGAAAAATTCCTCACGGGACGTAAAAACAAATAAACAATCAATCAATTAATCAACCGATCATGCAGGATCAAGTAAAGAAGCTACAGTTGTGTAAAAAGTATATCTAATTGCTTTTTTAATATAGAGAGCACAAGTGTGAAGATTTTACACATGGGCCAACTACAGGGTGTGGACGTGCGAGTTCACAAAATAAAAACGTGGTATTTTCAACGTTATCGATTTTGACGTCACAATGGAAAACGTCGAAATGCGATGATCGTTGTTTTTCCAATGCTAAATAATAGAACAAGTCACACATTGTGTGTGACAAGCTAAACAAAACTGTGTTACAAAAAGTAGATACAAGAAATATCTTCCAGTTTTTGAAAGTTGGTAAGATGATAAAGGCCTACATTGAGCCTCTTCACACCAGCATATTTTACATGGAGCGCATTTGCACTCCGTTCACGCTATGTGAAATGACTCAAAGTATATCATATAAGACATAAACGGTACAAATTTTGATGCACCAGGTGCGGATTTCAGTGATGCTCAAGTCAAAAATGTTGGAAATCCGAAACAGAAAAAACTTGCAAGAGCTAAAAGAATCAAAACATACCAAATACTGGAACCAAATCCGGCTAAGGATCAGAACTATACATGAGGGAGATAATCCTTAATTTTGAAATGATTTTTTTAATTCTATCACAGCCATCAGCTTTCAAAATCTGAAAGACACTTCTCACATATTCCAGTAATACCCACCCAAGTATTTTCAGTAATCAATACTAAATCAAACGTTCGTCCAGGACACTGGTAACTTGACTGAAATATGGTTTGTTAAAAACTCAACCTATCGTCTTTACCAGCTATGTCATCTAATTTACATTACGTCTCGCAGCGTTATACACGTAACTATTTCTACATTGTGACGTCACAGTGATAAGCCCGAGAAAATCGCTGAGGCGTGATGTTTTCTTTCTTTTATTTTTCTTGAATTTCCTCGTCAATTTCCTTCAAAACTGAAAAAATATAATAAGAACTAGTAATATCCACACTCAAGTGCTTTCCCTTAAATATACTCTCCGTTGTATGAAGTGACAAAGTAACATAAACTCAAATAATGAAGCGATCTTTAATTATTTGAAGACATTGCCAATTCATTTGATGCGCACAGCAATTGAATTAAAGATATATTCAAATTATTAACAATATCTTCCATTCTGAATTATTGTGCGCATTGAATTGATAATGACATTGATATGCGCTACAACTGAATTGTTGCTCTTTTCAAATGAATCATTGATATCAAAAACTGAATTTATGCGCGCTACGATTCATTTGAAGAGAGCAATTATTCATTTAATGCGTTCATCAATTCAATTAATGCGAGCAATAATTTAATTATTGCTTATTCAATTGAATTAATGATATCATCACTTTAATTGATGTGTGCAGTAAATGAATTATTGCTCTCTTTAAATGAATTAATGATATCATTAATTCATTTTATGCATGCAGTAATTCTTTTAGGGAGAGTAGATATATAATTGGAGATATCTTCAATTCAACATATCCACAAATGAATTAATGATCTCTTTAATTGAATTGTTGTTCTCTTTAATAGAATTAATGTTTTCTTTAATAGAATTGATGTTCTCTTTAATAGAATTGATGCGCGCATTAAGTCCTTACACAAAAGCGTTGTAAATAAATTGAAGGTATCTTCAAATAAATTAAAGAAATCAAATCATTAAAACCGAGATCTAAATTAATTTTTTGCGAGCAATATTTTTCACCCCATAGGTGCTCTCTTGTATACAATGATATAAAATGCTAACATCTGCCGTCAGCCCTATATCTTCATCAGGTAAAGACGTCTCCATATGAGTGAAAGATTCTCGAGTGGGACGTTAAACAATATATAATGAATCAATCATCAGGTAAAGGGAGTGATCCGTAGTCAAATTCGGTATTCATTTAGAGTGTATGAAACGCGTTAAACAGTGTTCAACATAATAACGGATTGTGTCAATAATTTTTTACTTTAAACAAGACTGCTGAAACCCTCGTAACAACAACTTATAAAAATTTGTTAGTACATTAAAACTTAATCATACGCAAAACATGGTCTCGCGCAGCGAATCAGTTAATGGATATAAACACCATTTACAGGTGATAATGGAATATTCTATCTATCCGAGATGCAACTTTGAGAGATTTCCGGCATATTTAAGAGGAATTCTGGGCATAGCGTTACACACATTTTGTAGATGAATATACAGCTCCCGTTCGGACTTTTTTTGTGTGTGTGTGCAATACAATGTGAACTGCGCAAAGTTCTGCGAAATATGAGGAAATTTAGTAGAGTATATCTGTATCTGCCATTCTAGAAGAATGAACAATTTGATCGACTCCGATTCCAGTTTAAATTAAGAATTATGGTTATGTACAGCACTCCAGGTACGATTTAAACTAGTTTTGGTTGATATTTTGTACTCGTTTCAATTACCAATACCGCAAAATACATAAGCTGTTACCATAATGGTCATTTCCCACATACAAATAGCTAGGTTACTCAGTTGTTCTCTGTCCTCATGAAAACTGAATTACGGTTTGATTATCATATCAATCACCGAACAGCAGCTGGACGTAATCTGAAACAGATGTATTTCGTTTTTTGTTTTTTTTAGTTGTAAAAAGCATTTAATTGATAATGTAATATTTTGAATAATAACACGTGTTCATGCCTCATTATTGCTATTTTTTTTTAGTTGAAACAGAATCTTTTTATTCAGACAACATATGCACGGAAATAACGACACGCATAATGACGTTGTACATTTCAGCGAAATAAAATTCATTTTTCCACTCGTTGAATAGACTGTTCAAGTGAGCTTTGAAACCGTACCTACAACCTTTCAGATCACCTGCCAGACCTTTCATACGTGTGTCAGAACTATCCTGGAGATCGAAAAATGTGTCCATACCCCAGTGTCACTTTTCAAATGGATTCTGATTATCAACAATCAAAACCTGCTCAAATTTGTTATTTCTAATGCATGAAAATAATTAATGCATATTGAGTTAAGATGATTTAAAAAAAAAAATCTTACTCGGATTTTTGTAGAATCTCTTCATTATTACTGTTTACTTAGTGTTAATATTCATAGTCCAGGAGTCAAGGAGATTTTTAAAGAAATCGCATCGCTAATATATTGGCCATAAAGCCGACCTAGCACCAGGCCCCCTGACTCTGGCACCATGAATTTCACAACGTTGGTTGTTTTCCCATCATCATCAATATGGAGTCAGTTTGGATGATTGATGTCCAGCACTCCACAAGATATTTAATTTTTAAATAAATGTCTCATTGTATCCCATCTTCGCATCATAACCCTGGAACATGAATTTCACAATTTTGGTAAATAGCTTTTCTTATTTATATATACTCAGATTAGTTGTTTAATGTGCAAAAGTCACTCTAAGATTTTAAAAGGAAATATTGCATTTTATTACGTCCGCCATAAATCCCACTCTAGCATCAAACCCCAGACGCAAGGATCCTGAATTTTACCACCCCACCATCAAACCCCAGACGCACGGATCCTGAATTTTACCACCCCACCATCAAACCCCAGACGCACGGATCCTGAATTTTACCACCCCACCATCAAACCCCAGACGCACCGGCCCTGAATTTTACCACCCCACCATCAAACCCCAGACGCACGGGCCCTGAATTTCACCACACCACCATCAAACCCCAGGCGCACGGATCCTGAATTTCACCATCCCACCCCAGACGCACGGATCCTGAATTTTACCACCCCATCAAACCCCAGACGCACGGATCCTGAATTTTACCACCCCACCATCAAACCCCAAACGCACCGGCCCTGAATTTTACCACCCCACCATCAAACCCCAGACGCACGGGCCCTGAATTTTACCACCCCACCATCAAACCCCAGACACACGGATCCTGAATTTTACCACCCCACCATCAAACCCCAGACGCACGGATCCTGAATTTTACCACCCCACCATCAAACCCCAGACGCACGGATCCTGAATTTTACCACCCCACCATCAAACCCCAGACGCACGGATCCTGAATTTCACCACCCCACCATCAAACCCCAGACGCACGGATCCTGAATTTTACCACCCCACCATCAAACCCCAGACGCACGGATCCTGAATTTCACCACCCCACCATCAAACCCCAGACGCACGGATCCTGAATTTCACAATTATTTTGGTAGAAAATATCCCTGGTCACCATGTTTATAGTTACTGCTTGTCTGATATATGACCCTGACCAACAAGGCTACATGCCAATTTTGCTAAAATGTAGACGTTCATATGACCTACAAAGCAGTACATTATGTACGACAGTGGTTTTCATATAGCCTTGCTGTTAGAGACATCAATATTCATACAACCTGTCTGGACTTCCTGTTGGAGACATGAATATTCATACAACCTGTCTGGGTTTACTGTTGGAGACATGAATATTCATACAACCTGTCTGGGCTTACTGTTGGAGACATGAATATTCATATAACCTGTCTGGGCTTACTGTTGGAGACATCAATATTCATACAACCTGTCTGGGCTTACTGTTGGAGACATCAATATTCATACAACCTGTCTGGGCTTACTGTTGGAGACATGAATATTCATACAACCTGTCTGGGCTTACTGTTGGAGACATTAATATTCATACAACCTGTCTGGGCTTACTGTTGGAGACATCAATATTCATACAACCTGTCTGGGCTTACTGTTGGAGACATCAATATTCATACAACCTGTCTGGGCTTACTGTTGGAGACATCAATATTCATACAACCTGTCTGGGCTTACTGTTGGAGACATGAATATTCATACAACCTGTCTGGGCTTACTGTTGGAATACAATAATAACTACACAAATATTTGTAGTACTCATTTTATATACATCTGCTATTCAAATTAAAAAAAAGGAAATTCCCTTCACTTTAATTATCTATTTTCATAACGAATAATTATGTAATGTGAATTCAGCTACACTAATTGGATGCACAAACATAAATAACAACTTACAGTAAAACCCCAGTTAACTACTAAATGTCGTACAGAACGCATGGCGCCAAACAACAAACCATTACCTTATAAATGACACTTTTGTTCTGATTAGAAAACACTTTAATTAAAATTTGTCTCAAAGATAATTAAAGTCACATATACCCTAAATATACAATAACTGCAAGGTTTAAATGTTTAATTAAGAAAACGATTTTTCTGAGATTACCAGCTGACTGATTTTCATAGCAACTGCAACTGCTACACTAATCCAAACACCAACGAATGATGATAAAATAATTTATATTTCTAATTATATGAACAAAAAATTATCAAAATTCAATGTGACATGTGCATCGGGCAGTGTATATCACAAGCTAGGACTTAAATAAAGTTACATACAGCTGTTTCACCTCGACTACAGACTTAGCCAAAGTTTGTCAAGTCATTCCTGACTTAGCCAAAGTTTGTTAAGTCATTCCTGACTTAGCCAAAGTTTGTCAAGTCATTACTGACTTAGCCAGAGTTTGTCAAGTCACTTCTCATGACTTAGCCAAAGTTTGTCAAGTCACTTCTCATGACCTAGCCAAAATTAGTCAAGTCACTTCTCATGACCTAGCCAAAATTAGTCAAGTCACTTCTCATGACTTAGCCAAAGTTAGTCAAGTCATTCCTGACTTAGCCAAAGATAGTCATGTTACTGGGACTTTTGTCTGTTCCACACACATTCACCAGCTATGTAAGTACACAGCACTCTCAGATCATCGTCCAGAAAAATAAAGTCAGCATCGGAACCAAAGTCCAGAGTTCCTTTCTTGTCTGTGATTCCCAGAAGTTGGGCAGGATGGAGAGTGGCTGCTTCCAGGGCCTTTACTGTACCACAAGCTGTCAAAAATACATTGACATATAAATCATCAGATCCTCTCTAGTAAATGTTGTTTCATTTAATATGATATTCCTTATTACTGAAAAACTATTTTAGTTTATCACTGCAAGCCGAGGAATTTCTGTCCACTCTGCACCCCACTTTGTTGGAGCTTAAAAATGGAGATGAGTGTGAACGTATTGGTAACTAATATCTAACACGTCAATGTGCTTTGTACTTAGGCCCTTTAGTCCTGTAATAATGGAACAAAAATTCTAGTTTACAGGTAAATTATGTATGTGATATTATATACACTATCTATGCATCAGCCTATGGTCATGGGTAAATTTGACCTTAAATTGCATTTAGGTGACTGACCTTGAACATGTTTTCACCTTGACCTATTAATTTACCTATTGAAAATGATTTTTAAAAGTATGAACAAAATTAAGTTGCATTCAAATAGAGAGAGATCAAAAACAATGTTCTAAGAAACTATCAAACAAAAACAATATAATTGTAATTATAAAATAAATGGAATGTAAATAATAGTATTTAAACAATGATGTACAATTATTGCTTTTTAGGAGGGAGTCGTCATAAATGACTAGGTCTGAACAGATTTATATCCCATTGCCACTGGCACCTGGCCAGTCACGGGACTTACAGCTTTATTCAGAGCCTCTGAATGTACAATGTACCTTGAGTGCAAAACTGTGTGTAAAATTATAAAACCGTTCAAAGTGTTAATTGCAGCTCGCACGCATGTAAGGAAAACAACTTTTATATGTATTTTAGATAGAGAGATAGAGATGCATATGTATTGTTTGAGAAAACCACATCACACAAGATGCTATATCTCTTTATAAGTCTATAATGGTGTCATCTTTTACTGCAGTACAAGACATCACAGTTATTGACCTTCCAGTGACCTTGATGCAATCTTGATGATAGTTTTATCTTCTAAGGAAGTTTACAACCAAAGATATCACAGTAACATGCATCTCTCAACACATGACAAGCTTTTAACCTTCTGAAAGTACATGAGAGTATGAACTGTGACTCTTCACACAGGCATACTTCAAGAGGCATATTAGCTCTTCATGAAAAGTATCCCTGTGGGAAATGTTGCTGTTTTTATACCCTCACAGGGCTTAAAACTAACTTGTCAGCTTGCCAGTCAAACCGGACTGACAGACAACAATTTTTATCAGTCCGCAGAGAAATTATTCAGTCCGCCACTTAAACTGAAAACTGAGATAAATGACAAAAATGAAACAATACAAGACATTTATGATTTAATAAAAACACAATTTAATTATATACACTGTAAATGATGATGTAATGTTCACACAAGGAACAAAACATTAACTGGTTCTCCTGGTCATACAGCAACCACTTACAGTGATTACCCCGAAAACTTTTTGATTGTTTCTCATTTTCATAAACCCTGTCAAGGTCTTTGTTGCTTTCATCAGAATCTTTCCGTTATAATGAGTGTTGTGATGGTTTTGAACACGGTGAACATCTTTTATGTATCGCCCACCTCAAATTCGTTTTTATTTCAGTAGCACTTAAGTTAACACTGTTACAACATCAATATCGTAAATGCTTTAACAAAACAGATTGAATAATCCTATTAATAAAATTCGTGACTTTCCAAAAACAAAGTTAGTCAATCAGGATGAATTTTAAAATCGATCATTCTACCCTTGCCTTTGGATTTTAAAATCATTTTATACATTTCACGGAGAGAAGTTTTTGAGATTCTGAAACAGATATATCAGTCCGAATGTACAAATTCAGACTGATAGGGAAAGAAATCAATATGTCTGCCATGATTTTTATCAGTCACGGACTGACAGACATGTGTTAGTTTTGAGCCCTGCCCTACTTCATATCTGTTGAAACTTTCAACTATTAAAAGTATCTGTATTTTGTAATGCATTGTTTACAAATGCAGCACATTCTTGAGGAAATGTCTGTCATTACAATTTATCGAGATATAAAAGTCAAACACATTGTAAATATTAACAAATGGTACCTGTTGATTTCCTTAGATGCTGTACACACATATCCATGGTTGCTATGCTGTTAAAAAAAAACAATTACACAATGTAGTTTAACATCTGTAAACTTTCTGTTAATACATATACATGTAAAACTGCACAAAGTTTAAAAATTGAGTTTTTCTGCAGGCACAGTCTCAGTCACTTACATGCATTTTAGCTCCTATTGTTTTTCAAGCTTACAGGCAATATTCTGAACAATAGAATGATTTCTATATACAGTGTATGTGTATTTTTGAGAGTTTAATCACCACTTTATTTCAATCATGGCAACCATGATGGATCAGATTCATGAAGATCTTTAAAACACATATAGAACTTTTTTTTTTCTGATACATGTTCAATGAAATGATTGACCCCCTAATCTTACCTGTAAACACTTACTTACATAACCTGTCACCCCCACCCCCAAACTCTACCTGCAACCCACTAACTTTACCTGCTACCCTCCTAATACTACCTGCCACCCTCCCCAACACTACCTGCCATCCCTCCTAACACTACCTGCCACCCTCCCCAACACTACCTGCCATTCCTCCTAACACTACCTGCCATCACTCCTAAGACTACCTGCCATCCCATTAACACTACCTGCCATCCCATTAACACTACCTACCACCATCCTAACTGCACCTGTTACCACCCAACCCCACTCCTATTGCCACAACCCAAACAACCTGCCACCAACCTAACCTTATCTGACATCACATTAATCCTACCTGCCACCACTCAAACCCTATCTGCAACCCCTCTAACCCTACCTGCCACCACTCTAACCCTATCTGTGACCCCTCTAACCCTACCTGCCACCACTCTAACCCTATCTGTGACCCCTCTAACCCTACCTGCCACCATTCTAACCCTACCTGACACCACTCTAACCCTACCTGCCACCCCTCTAATCCTACCTGCCACCCCTCTAACTGTACCTGCCACAGAGTGTTTGAGTTCCCTTGATGACCGCGCGGTTTCCACTTATCTCCATTGTCTGAGACCCAAATCTGTGTTCTCCATCAGGAAGGCCCATAGCTGATATTGCATCCGTGACGAGAACCATTCCTCCTGGGTCCACTCTGTAACATTGACATATTTAAAATCTATACATACCCTTGTTTTATCTCTGATACACATGTAAAAATCTGACACCAAAGTCTATATGCTGAGAAAACAGCGTCATCTGGTAATGAACAGGTAAACTTAATTAGACCTAGATCAACTGAGAGTCTTTAAACACACTGGTTAACAAGAGTAATACACACAGTAGTTATGATATACAGCATGTATTAAATACACAGCCAAAATGTTTGTCGGTTATATTGACTGGTTTTCTCCAGCTTAGATTCTTTATTCTTTTCAATTCACATAAAAACCCCCCAAAAAAAACCAAAAAAAAAAAACCTCGAAAATAATAATAATAATAAAAGAAACCATGAGGCAAAATTGTCAAGATTTTTGTGAACATTTCTAAAAAATGTGAATGAGAATTAAAAAAGCCTGGAACTTTGACTGGTGAGTATAGAACTCTGACTGATGAATATAGATCTTTGACTGATGAATATAAAACTCTGACTGATGAATATAGATCTTTGACTGATGAATATAGATCTTTGACTGATGAATATAGAACTCTGACTGATGAATATAGATCTTTGACTGATGAGTATAGAACTCTGACTGATGAATATAGATCTTTGACTGATGAGTATAGAACTTTGACTGGTGAGTATAGAACTTTGACTGATGAGTATAGAACTTTGACTGATGAGTATAGAACTTTGACTGATGATTATAGAACTTTAACTGATGAATATAGATCTTTGACTGGTGAGTATAGAACTTTGACTGATGAGTATAGAACTTTGACTGATGATTATAGATCTTTGACTGGTGAGTATAGAACTCTGACTGGTGAATATAGATCTTTGAATGGCGAGTATAGAACTTTGACTGATGAATATAGAACTCTGACTGGTGATTATAGAACTTTGAATGGCGAGTATAGAACTTTGACTGGTGAGTATAGAACTTTGACTGATAATTATAGAACTTTGACTGATGAGTATAGAACTTTGACTGATGATTATAGAACTCTGACTGGTGATTATAGAACTTTGACTGGTGAGTATAATAGAACTTTGACTGATGAGTATAGAACTTTGACTGATGATTATAGAACTTTGACTGATGAGTATAGAACTTTGACTGATGATTATAGAACTTTAACTGATGATTATAGAACTTTGACTGATGATTATAGAACTTTGACTGATGAGTATAGAACTTTGATGAGTATATAACTTTGACTGATAAGTATAGAACTTTGACTGATGAGTATAAAACTTGTGGGATTTGTTTCTTTCATCATCCTCTGAAAGTTTTTCAAAATTAGTTTAAACATCAAAGTTCAGAGAGAAAGAATGCAATCATGTATAACATAACTCCAGCTACCTAGAGACTGAGTGGTGATATTAACAGGACTATGTATATTTTTCTCTTCATCACAGTTTATTTTCATCCGCTTTCATTTTGTTTTGATTTCAGTTTTTTCAATGTTGAGATACATATTGGGATGTGTCCTTTCCTTGTAGGAGTAGAGATAACATGATTGTTTGTTTTACATCCCTTCCTGAATTTTCACTCATATTGATACGTCCCCAGTTGAAGGTGAAGTACCACAAATTTAGACCTACGCTTAGTGTTTAGAGCTGTAAGAATGAGGACCAACATCTGTCGAGACACAGGAATCCATTTTTAAGGTCATATTTGAAAGACCCATGATTCTCACTTTTAAATGCCGAGCGTTTGGCAAAAGTGCAATCACTACCTATGTTTAAGTCTTAGGTTTGAAGCGGCTATGGCACAAGCTGGGCTCAAACTCACACCCTCCCGGATACAAAGTGATGCTCTACCAATGAGCTACCATGAATAGTTAAGATAACATGAAAGACTAAGACTCCAAATGTTTGAAGAGCGTATATGAAGTAATATACTAAAACACTACAATATAGCAGTCACACCACCAGAAACTGCTGTCAAAGCCAATCTGTAAAGAGCAATATGAAATAAAACCTAGCAATATGATAGAAACTGAAATGTTAAACCTGTATGCAATCCTGAGTGCTGCTGGGTGTGTGTGAATGCCATCTGATATTACACCATAGAGGGGAATGTTACTTGGGACTTTCTTACTGGTCAACAGGCCAATCAGCCCAGGATCACGGTGGTGAAACTAATTACAGGAAAGAGAGGTGATATTTCAGTGGTGCAAATATATATTATATATAAAAACAAGATTTAAGGAAATAAGAAATGCAACACTGTACAAATAAAATGTTACTAACAATGAACATTACAATTTATACATTGTGTGTGTGTGTGATTGTGTGTGTGTGATTGTGTGTGTGTGTGTGTGTGTGTGTGATTGTGTGTGTGTGTGATTGTGTGTGTGTGTGATTGTATGTGTGTTTGTGTGTGTTTGTGATTGTGTGTGTGATTGTATGTGTGTTTGTGTGTGTGTGTGATTGTGTGTGTGTGATTGTATGTGTGTGTATGTGTGATTGTGTGTGTTTGTGTGTGTGATTGTATGTGTGTGTGTGATTATATGTGTGTGTGTGATTGTGTGTGTGTGATTGTATGTGTGCAATTGTGTGTGTGTGATTGTATATATGTGTGTGTTTATGTGTGTGTGTTATTGTGTGTGTGCGTGTGTGTGTGATTGTATGTTTGTGTGTGTGATTGTATATATGTGTGTGTTTGTGTGTGTGTGTTGTGTGTGTGATTGTATGTGTGTGTGTGTGTGTTTGTATGTGTGTGTGTGTGATTGTATGTGTGTATGTGTGTGATTGTGTGTGTGTGTGATTGTATGTGTGTGTGTGTGATTGTATGTACGTGTGTGTGTGTGATTGTATATTTGTGTGTGTTATTGTGTGTGTGTGTTTCTGTGTGCATGTGATTGTGTGTGTATGTGTGATTGTGTGTGTGTGTGTGATTGTGTGTGTACACATGTGCTTGCGTGTGTGAGAGTGTGCGTAGTGTTCTTACCGGAAGCATAGCATTAAATAAATGTGTGATAAATGTAGCTCCTGAGTTGACTGCCTCTTCTCCTTGAATCAAATTTGCTACCGAGTGACCTGAAATCAACACCACACACACATACACTCATTACCACTGCATAATTATAGCAGTATCACAAATGTCTGCTTTTGAAGTTATTTTCCACAAATAGGGATCACATCTATCAGTACTGACAATAGTTTTCCCCAAAATATTCATATACAATTACACCACATTTAAATTGTACACAAATAATGGAAACGTACATAAAATTCTATCTATACACACCAACAGAAACTTTAATTCCTCTGCTAACCAATTCTCTGATAACTTCCGACGATTTTTCCAGCTCTGGAGCCAGGGTTACTATAGCAACATTAGTAAGGTCTTCTCCGTAACACTTTGTTACATCAGACATGCCATTGTTAAATGTCTGTATTAAATTGACATCGTGGGCACCTTTCTTCTCTTTGCTGATAAATGGACCCTCTAAATGCAGACCTTCAAAACGAAGTAAATGAAGCCTAACTTTTACTTATTCTCCATCAAGAAAATATATCCAACATTTAGTTTTGTGTGATTCAGATTTTACTGTGATGTTCTATCATTATGGTGTGATTCAGATTTTACTGTAATGTTCTATCATTGTGGTGTGATTCAGATTTTACTGTAATGTTCTATCATTATGTTGTGATTCAGATTTTACTGTAATGTTTTATCATTATGTTGTGATTCAGATTTTACTGTAATGTTCTATCATTATGTTGTGATTCAGATTTTACTGTAATGTTTTATCATTATGTTTTGATTCAGATTTTACTGTAATGTTCTATCATTATGTTGTGATTCAGACTTTGCTGTAAGTTTTACCCTTCTGGTGTGATTCAGATTTTACTGTAGTGTTTTATCATTATCTTGTGTCATTTTTTTTCTCAGCCCAACTGAGTTTGAGATAACAAGGTTTAACTGTACATATATCAGAGATAAATGCATTCATGTATTTATATTTTTAACCATCATGATGTCAGTGCTAGGCATTACCTAACACTCCAGCACCCTCTTTACTGCCATTTCTCTTCTTCACTCTAGGAACAATCTGAAACACAGTAACTTGATAACAACAAATATAACACTTTTTCATCCTAGATTATTCCAAAGTTTAAAGAAAAAGATATTTTTGATATGCGGTTTGGGAGATGATAAAATTAATGATACCTATAAACATGAAAACTAATGTATCAAAAAATCCACTTTAATTACAATAAGAATGATCCTCTGATCTGGTCAATTAGGTCAGTCCTATGTAATGATCTAAGTGAGTGGATCAAATGATGTAATGTTAATCAAATGACTGTAGCCTTCACTTTTAAAGACCAATGCTTATACCCTCACAAATCTGGTCATCTCTCTTATGTAGATCAATTTATAACCAGACCCGATTTTGATTACATGAACACAGTATATTGATTTATATTTCCAATGGTTTCGTCTTTTGATATCTTTACAAATTGTAATGAGAGCCATTTCCTCATTAATGTATTGCAGTTGAGAGTAATGTGGCTATGAATGTTGATAAATATAGTATGTCTATTTTAATGGCTGGGAATTCTGACAGAAAGAAAAGTAGAATGTAAATGTAAAAGCACATTTCATTTTTGAAAATACATGATGGTATGAACTGCAATGCTTCATGCCAGCGTACTTTTCATGAAGCACTAACACACTTTATTAAGTATGCCGATGTGAAGTATTGCAATTCATACCCTCATGTATTTTTGAAAATGAAATTTATTTCTTAATTATTTTTTGTGTACTTGTCAGTAAGTACCTCTTACTATATATTTATGGACTATAAATGCACAAGAATTTGTACATACTGTCATAGTACATCTGTTTGTATGTACTGTCAGAGTACATCTGTTTGTATGTACTGTCAGAGTGCATCTGTTTGTATGTACTGTCAGAGTGCATCTGTTTGTATGTACTGTCAGTGTGCACATGTTTGTATTTACTGTCAGTGTGCACTTGTTTGTATGTACTTTCAGAGTGTATGTTTGTATGTACTGTCAGAGTACAATTGCTTGTATGTATTGTCACTGTGTATTTTATGCCAGATTGCACCTGTCTGTATAGTGTGCATTTGTTTGTATGTTAAGTCAGATTGCACCTGTGTGTATAGTGTACATTTGTTTGTATGTTAAGTCAGATTGCACCTGTGTGTATAGTGTGCATTTGTTTGTATGTTATATCAGATTGCACCTGTCTGTATAGTGTGCATTTGTTTGTATGTTAAGTCAGATTGCACCTGTGTGTATAGTGTACATTTGCTTGTATGTTATATCAGAGTGCGTCTATTTGTATGTACTGTAGAGTACACCTGTTTGTAAGTTTCCTCGGTAGAGGTCACAATGGTAGGACAGAAGGAGGTCACTCCATGCTCTAGAATACCAAGGGCAACTTCTGACACACAGTCCTGAATATTGTCTGTATTTACGGCAAAATCTACACCAAATGCTCCTACAATAAAGTGTATAAGTAATGTTTAGTATAGAAATTAATCTACTGCATGCTCATTTGCAGACTGTAAAGTGTAAAATGTCCCAGAACAGGATACATTGTAAAAACTGATTACACAAGTACAAAAGCAGTACAAACTTAAGTAGGGTGTTTTTTTGTAATCCATTTTACTAAAGGTAGTATCAGCCATCATCAAGCTGTGACATACTTAGTTCTGCATCGTATGAATAAGAGGTTCCATCTTAAAACTGACAGGAGGTAAACAGACAAAAGTGCATGTAAATATTTCTCCAAATTTGACCAACTCCAACAACATGTAATTTTTTCAATCAGGAAAGAAAACTAGAAAAGTTCAGAATCAAAATCCTTGCAATATGCACATAGAATCTTCAAGTTATTTACATTTTGGATTTAACTTGAAAATTGTGACAGTCAAAAAACTTGTAATTTTCTTAAGAACTGTACATTTTCAGTACCCACACATACACTCTGTAAAAAAGGTCATCACTTGATAACTGTCAGAAAAGTTACACAAACAAATCATGTCTTATCTTTGCAATATTTCCACAAAACTGAGTAAGTTCAGCAAAAATTTTATTTTCTCAAAAATGAAAGAAAATCAAAATCCTTGCCACATGCACATCTTCCAATACCTATACAAATATTCTGTAAAATAAGGCCCTCACTTAAAAACTGTAAAGGTGCTAGATAGACAAATTGTGTACCGTCCATTAAACATTAAAATTCAAATCAAGGGGAAATACTCCTGCAAGATCAAAAGTGCATCCTGACCTAGAGTGACCCACACAGAAGCTACATTTGTGAGCTTCAGTTTGACATGCAGTAGAGCAATGAATCTAGTAGCAGATGAAAAAAAAAACCAAACAGATGGACAGACACTGCTATTATACTATATTTATCAAAGACATGCAAACAAAAACCGAGAAAAATACTCACACATACATTGGACTTGGGTGTTGAAGTTACTTACCATTGATCTGCACATCTATAAACCCTGGACATAAGATATTTCCCTTGCAATCTTCTATCACATCTGCAGAGACTCTCTCTCCGAAAAAGATTTCCTCACGATTGACAATTTTGCCATCTCTGACCCAAAGATCATCCTTAATCAGGACACCGTTTTGGACAAGGCGACAGTTTGTAAACTTGTGAAGGCATCCAGAAGTATTCATTTTACTCTAAAACAAATCAAAGGTTAAACCTATGTGACTCCTCTCTGTCAACATGTACAAGTAATATTATCTTGAAACAATTGCCTCATCTCTTCAGTACTTCACCATACTAAGACCAAGACATTAAAGATTTTTTGCATGGTGACAGATAGGCGTCCCATGGTAAATCAATCAAATGCATGCCTTAACACTAATACACTTCTGCTGACATAAATGTGTTATTTGCAACTTGTAAGGAAGAACTTTCAAGAAATATTGTCACACGGTCACATGAAATTGTGAGCCAGCTGATCGTTGACAACTGTTGTTAACTCGTACTCAAAATATTCGATTTCAAGGTTGAAGTAAGAACTTTTTAAAAGTTGCAATGATTGTTTACGACATCATGTTTTCTAAGTATTGAACAATAAGATAGGAACTTTAATTTATTATAAAGTTAACAATTATATTGTTAAAAATATTGGGATTTGGTTGTACCGTCCTTTTTGCGTTACTAACAAATGCTAAAGTGAAAGTGAAAGAAACAAAGTGAAAGTATGCCAAAGGTGCCCGAACCGCTATGGAAAAATTGGAGAGGTTACTGGTTGCCAGTGTTAATTGCTCTCGGATTTGTGGGATTCAATAGAATATTGGCTAATAAGTATGTCCATTTTATAAATATTCATTGAATGTAACTGCTTCTGTACAGCACACAGACATATCGAGCTTGCGAAGTCGATCACTCTATGATTCTCGTTTAGTTTTATTCAGACAGAACATCATTTATAGGCTTATATAACAGATCATTTGGATATTACAAATAAGTTAATACGTATAACAATTGCATAATAATACTAGCATAGCAGATGTTATCACAGTGAATTTATCACATACCAGTGGACTTATCACAGGGTTGTTACCACATATACAAAGTATTTCACAGCTGCGTCATGTACAAATCACAGTCTACCTAGGATAACCCATTAAAGCAAAAGATTATTGCTTATTGAGGATTCATTAATGTAAAATTCAAATAATATATAAGTAAACAAAGAAGTTACAAGTGGGTGGCGTGGACTGCAATGTGTAGATATTTAGAGTAAAGGAATGATATCAAATAAGGTAATGCACCATGAGGTGACTGTTGAGATTACTGAGATATTTGCCACCATGCAATAATGTCATTACTTATTTCACATATTTGATATTACTTCAACCCACACAACATAAATATTAATAAATTTATTACATTATGTACAATGAATTTTAAAAAAAATTATTTGGTGTGAAATTAAATTTTTATGTATGGTGTAGGCATTGATCAACTCATTGTTTTGACCAGGACAGAATTTGCCTAAAGATCTATACTCTTAATAAATATGACATAATTTGGTATTCACATTGTGCAAGACTTCAGAAAAATTCAAACAACCCGTACCACACGTACAGAAAAATTCAAACAACCCATTCCACACGTACAGAAAAAATTCAAACAACCCATTCCACACGTACAGAAAAATTCAAACAGCCCGTACCACACGTACAGAAAAATTCAAACAACCCATTCCACACGTACAGAAAAATTCAAACAGCCCGTACCACACGTACAGAAAAATTCAAACAACCTGTATCACACGTACAGAAAAATTCAAACAAACCGTACCACACGTACAGAAAAATTCAAACAATCTGTACCACACGTACAGAAAAATTCAAACTATCTGTACCACTCGTACAGAAAAATTCAAACTATCTGTACCACTCGTACAGAAAAATTCAAACTATCTGTACCACACGTACAGAAAAATTCAAACAATCTGTACCATTCGTACAGAAAAATTCAAACAACCTGTATCACACATACAGAAAAATTCAAACAATCTGTGCTGCACATGCCCCCATTTAGTCGCCTCTTATAACAAGCAAGGGATACTGAGGACCTATTCTAACCTGTGTTCCCTCGAGATCATCAAATTTGGACCAGATATTGAAAGCAGATTATTGATCATGCTGTTTGTAGACATATATTTGTTTTCTCCATAACTTCTTTATAGTAACATTCCTTACTACTTTTATATGCCTATCTGAGATGTGACATATTATGTTACGGCAATCATGTCCATCCATCTCTCCCTCTCCATGTAACTTAAATACTATGAGACCTAGAATAATCACACTTTGTCACATGATACATCTTGGGCAGAAGATGGGTTGCACTTTGAAGTTAGATCACTGTGACAAATGATTTAAGACAATATATACAAATATAGCAAAGTCCACTCTGACTCATAACTGGACAATTATTTGGTCATGAATCATCAAATTTGGTCAGTTAATGCATATGTGGAAGAAGGTGTGTAACATCCTAAATCAAGGTCACTGTGACCTGTAATTAAGATAATAAAGCCAGATAAGTCATAACCTTTTTTTTGAGCTCTTATAGATTTGAGTCCTCGAATCAACAAACCTGTCAATTTGTGCATCTGTAGAGACATGTAAATTGTAGCGTAAAATCAGGTCATTAAAACTTTTTAAATGGTACGTATTAAAAAAGAACTATGTTAAAAGGGAGGTAATTTTTACAGTAAGAGAGTGATTCAGTAGTAATAACATAAAAAAATACACTTTTTTTTCAGAAAATGTGCTACATAACAATTAATATTAATAGTTATTAATGATATAAATATATGCAGTATTGTACTACAAAAATTGCGAAGACTTAACAAGCACATCACAGATCAGAGGAATTGTCTCATGGGAATGATTATTTAAGCTATGTTTCAGCAGTGTAATCTGTCTGTGCAATTAAGATTTAATTAGTCCCTTGGGAGTAAGCCATTTCAAAGTTCAAATGGAGATTCAAATTTCATTTTGATAAGAACTAAATTACATCAGTAGAGTTAAAGATTAATTAATGAGTATAATGCGAGAAGGCAGCCTGGGACATTCTCTGTACAACACCAAAAAAAAGTAATTCATACCATGTGAGAGAAATTTTCTAAATTTATGAAAATATGTCTTGGAATGTTTATGTAGTTATACAAACAATTCAAGAGATACATCAACAAGTTAAATACAATGTGCAATAGACACATTACCAAGAATAACCTTGATTGTACCCCAGACATAAAATCAAAGATACTGGTGCAGTCTTTGCACCAATGAAGTTTGACATGATTTTGTGTCATGCACTTTTATCTGCTTATTATGAATAAACATCTGACGGACGTATCATGTGTCGTGGCGGTGCACTTTATTAGTTTAACGTATGGATTTTAATCTTCTCCCTCTCTACAGTTTAACATATAGAATTTAATTCCCTACCTCTTTATAGTTTAACGTAAGGATTTTAAATGCCTACCTCTCTACAGGTTAACGTACGGATTTTAGTTCCGTACCTCTCTCCAGTTGACGTATGGATTATAGTTCCCTACCTCTCTACAGGTTAACGTACGGATTTTAGTTCCGTACCTCTCTCCAGTTGACGTATGGATTATAGTTCCCTACCTCTCTACAGGTTAACGTACGGATTTTAGTTCCGTACCTCTCTCCAGTTGACGTATGGATTTTAGTTCCCTACCTCTTTGGGTTGCCGGAGTATTGATAACGGCGTGCTCTGTTCTTCTCGGGAAGGAGCTTTCCTGTCTAGAAGTGATATTAAGGTCCGCCGCCGCTGTCTGTACAACGCCATTGTCGCATTTCTTAAATCTCTACTCTGCAAGTTCTCCTCTTTCAATTCCGATCTGATAATGGCAGCAGGTCGTTTTGAATAGTCATCATAATGCTTTCTGAGACGTACTCGAAGTTGCCTGGCTTCTGTTTTTCGCGAATTGGGCCCATTTTCACAGGTGTGGTGATTCCTAACTTTCACTATGCACTTGCCTTCAGAGTCGGTCGTCATCGACTTCTTACAGTTTTTAGAAACACTACAAATGTACACAATGTCTCCGTTTTTCAGAACATTTATCTTCCTATAAACATATCCATCAACGATTATAGCTTTATTCCCTCTGTTTGTTTCTGTGTGTTTTACCTCCATTTTCCTACAGTCAAATGTGAATAATGTAATATAAGAATATATGAGGAAATAACCAGTTTACAATGTATACTTTTTCATGAAAACAGCTATTGATTTCCGGAAATGTATTTATTTCCGGAAATTAAAAAATATATATTTTCGGGAAATTTCAGTGCTGGTATTGATTTCATAGTGGAACAGTTAAAAAAAATATGACGAGGGGGCGCCCCAGTGGAGCCAGGTTGGTAAGATACCACTTGTTCTTTGTGCTGATGACGGGCACTTTTTCTGCTGTAGATCATTTCCATCCAACCGTATCCCTAAAAATTTCGGATTTTTTCCCGTAAAATCGACAAATTCAAAACTAGGTATTTTATACTTGAAGTCCTTTTTCCCTACTTTTAAACGTAACAAATAAATTAGGGTGAAGGGCACGCTGACAATCTCGTTAAACATGACAGTTCTTGCAGAGAGTGAATTTCACATGAGATTAAAATAAAGGAACTTATAAAATTTAAGAAAGCAAGGTAAAATGATCTATTATTCTCACCCATCTTATACAATGTATGATTGATTGATTGATTGTTTGTTTGTTGCCCGTCGATCATTTTTCACTCATATTGAGACGTCATCAACTGTAGGTGAAGTACTACAAATTTAGACCTATGCTTAGCGCTCAGGGCCGTAGCAGTGAAGGTTCTTTAACGTGCCAACGCCTACCGTGACTCGGGACCTCAGGTTTTAAGGTCATATCCGAAAGACCCGTGATTCTTACCTAAATGCCGAGTGTTTGGCGAAGGAGCCATCACTACTTATTTTTGCGTCTTAAGTTTGACACGACCATGGGACGAGCGGGGCTCGAACTCACGACCTCCCGGTTAAGAAGCGAACGCTCTAACCATTGAGCTACCGTGACCGGTACAATGTATATTTTACATTGCCACAAGGTTAAATTTTCTTTGGTTGTGGGTTGGTTGGTTTTTTGTACGTCCCGTCGAGAATTTTTCACTCATACTGAGACATCACCAACGTTACGTCAAGTACCACATGCTTAGCGCTTATGGCAGTGAGGGTTCTGACTGCAAAGGCCTGTCGCAACATGGGGTCCAAAATTAAGTAAATAGATTTTTTAAAAGAAGAGTTAAAAACCCAATAATTTTCACTTGTAAATACTGAAGGAGTAATCACTACTTCTTTTACGTCGTAGGCTTGATGCGACGTGGTACGAACGGAAATGGAACTCAAGAACTTTCATTGGGTGAAGATATTAAACTGAAATTTTATACATGACATTGTCTTGAATAGTTACAGCTCAAGGTAGAGTTTCGTTACGATTGATCAACTTTCGACTGAATTATGCTCCTTGATGAACTGTAAGAATACGTTTTCCGGGATTTTTTCCGCAATTGAATTATCATACTGATAAGGGACTTTGTATTGCCTGCAATGCACTCAGAGTGTTTGTTTTTTAAATTCACTAGACAAGTAAACACATGACAGGTACATGGTAGTAAATGTGGCAGTTCCGTGGTGCTCCGGGTTAGAATATATCCTCGGTACCCCTTGTTTGTCGTAAGAGGTGACTAAATGGGACGGCCCTTCAGATGACCGCAAAAAACAGAAGCCCCATGTCCCAGCAGGTGTATAAATACCTCTCCCTGCTCAAAGGCCATAAGCGGCGAGCAAAAGCCTAAATTTTGCAGCCTTTCACTGGTAGTGGTGATGTCTCCATTTGGGATGGACGCAAAATAATATACAACCAACCAAATACTTGGCACTAATTTCGTCCTCTTAACATAGCAATCCCTAGCTGTATGTAATACAAACCTGTATAACTTATTTTTTCAGGGATAAAGTTTTTCGACCGATGTTTCCGGAAATGTTTGAGGAGCGGTCCAAAATTGACGAAACAGGGATCAGAAAATATCAAGAGGGGTATCTTGATCGTATGAAGAAACAAGTGATTGACGAAAAGCTGAAACAGAATACGGACTGATTATTATAATGGACGTTATTGTGAGGACGCGTGTGGACAGTGAACGGTCAACTGTGATAATGGTAGAATGTGTGCATTAAAATTCAGTATTGCAGTGAGAGTTTTCGGTAACATTTGCAGTTGTGATTTCATTTGATGTATGTGTCAATCTGTAAAATAAAAACAACTTGCATTTACCGTAATAGTTCTACATCTTCCTGTAGGAGCGAAATACTATTTCCGGTGTTAAAACTTCATCTGGAGAGTGCGTGCCGCTTAATGTGCTCATTATTAGATCGTACAATGATCGATTTCCTATTTATGATAACAGTCATATTATATTTAAGGACATACGCGACATGATCTCTCCTGTAGAAATCTGACAAGTACCTAGAAATTTTTGTGTTGTATTCACAAGATGGTTATCTCGTAATTATTTACAAGATGATTATTTCGTAATTATTTACGAGTTATTATCTCGTAATTATTTACGAGTTACGATCTCGTAATAAAAAAGATTCCGTTGTTGACTGGCGTGCTCAATTCTGTGATCTCAAAACTGTTTTGCTGATAGACTGTTTGTTTATCATTGACATGTTTGTCGCAGCATGCATGAATTTAGGGATGAAGAACTACAAACAGCGGGGTTAGAGGTGGAACTACGCTACTCATTGATTGC
This sequence comes from Ostrea denselamellosa, assembly GCA_024699665.1. NCBI lineage: Eukaryota > Metazoa > Mollusca > Bivalvia > Ostreida > Ostreidae > Ostrea > Ostrea denselamellosa. The sequence continues at coordinate 5,299,779 of JAMZEH010000071.1, forward strand.
TTAGAGAGAACTGATATCTTCTCTATTCTTCTGATTGTTCGTTTAGAGAGAACTGATATCTTGGGTCTAAATGGTATACTCATTCTCAATGTTAAATAGGGGCCTCCGTGGCCGAGTGGTTAGAGCATCGGGCTCAAAATCACAAAGCCTCTCACCTCTGTGGCGCGTGTTCGAATCTCGGCTGCGGCGTTATGTGAGCAAGTTTGCCAGTTTACTTGCGGAGGGTCGGTGATATCTTCCCAGGTACATTGTATCTGGGTTCTCTCCTCCACCAACAAAAATTGGACGCCACCAGATAACTGAAAAATAAAGTTTATCTGCAATATTAGCAGGTTAAGAGCTATTTTGTGATTATGAATAAGGTTTTTGCTAATGAAGTGTCATTACTGAGTCGTATTTGGTGGCAGATTTAGAGCGCCCTCTTTTTTTCTTTTCTTTCTCTTTTTGTGACCAGTATTGAAAATAGTTAGAACAGCCATGATGTAGGATTTGACATGCATGCATAAAGAAGAACAAATTATGTGTCGTTATTTACTGATTTTATTATGTATAAAGTATAGCAAGAATAACCCATAAAAGAAACCTAAAAGCCTCAAAACCCTGCAGCCCCCAGCCTATCCACACCTTTCAGATCCACCACTGGTACTACTACACGTATAAGTGTCACCGTGCTGCTTAGTGGTTAGTGTAATAGCGAAAGACGTCAAGAGTTCGATATAGATTATAGTCATTTAGAGAAACTGTACATCAAATTTGCTTGGCACGTGATTAATTTGTTTTTCTGTTTTATTTCTGTTTAAGTGATTCAGATTAAAGTTCTGCTTATGGATACGTTTTATCAAATGGTACTCACTGAAGAAAACCTTCGTTTATGAAAGTGTTATTATTTCATTTCGTAATAGACAGGCTTTTGGTGATCACAGAGCAGGTGCTTTTACTTCGGTTGATATGGATTTCATAGAGAATTGCCTGAATAAAACAATGTCTAGCTTATTTTACATAGCTACACACATATTCTTACTCTCTTTGAAAGTTATTTTATTTTTATCTTTCCTATCCACCCACCCGTGGATACTTTTCTACTGGTATGGTAGCAATACTAGGGAAAGATGTCCCTACATATGCTACAGTAAAAAGGTGGATGGCGGAATTTAACTGCGGCAGGCAGAGCCTTGAGTATTACCCCCGTCCTGGAAGGCCTGTCATTGTTGCAACCCCAGAAATGGTCAATAAAGTTCATGATATTGTTATAATTGACAGGCGAGTTACAGAAAGGTATTTAACCAGTACAGTTGGCATTTCACAGGAAAGACAGAGGATCTTGCAATGAGAAATCTTTCAGCCCGTTAGGTGCCAAGACTTCTGTCAGCTGATCAGAAGCACACCAGGTGCATTTTGTCGCGTGCTAATCTAAACCTTTTAGAGGTAGATCCTGCTAACTTTCTTCAGAGATTTGTTACTATGGATGAAATGTGGGTCCATCATTTCACACCAGAGGCCAAACAACAGTCTAAACAGTGGTTCAGGCCCGGCAAGGACTGTTCCATTAGCTGAAAAGGTCATTGTCACGAATGGCCCAGGCTCGCCTCTGATCAGAAAATACAAAGATTTTTTTTTAATATCCTTGCCTACTAAGACGTTCTCAGCAAAGGAAGGGCAGAGTTTCCGAGTGCTGCATTGGTGTTTTGCACTGGAGCTATGAGATGGCTTAACAGCATATAGCATAGAACGAGGTCTTGATTCCTTCACGGTCTATCAAATATGGACAGTTAAACATTACACTCTATCCATGTTGTATATACTGTAATTTTTCACATTTTCGACTTCTTCTCTAGAACCACTAGTCCAGTTTCAACCAAACTTTGCAGAAAGCATCCTTGGGTAAAGGGGATTCCAGTTTCTACAAATAAAGGACTATGACCTTCTACAAGGGTAGATGATAATGAAATAGCAAAATACATTGACAAATTTGAAATTCTTCTCCAGAACCAGCTGACCAATTTAAATCGCTCTTGGTACAAATCATCGTTGAGTGAAGTGGATACAAGTTTATTTAAATGAAGGGCCATATCCCCTTCAGATGGGAGATAATTACAAAAATGCACAAATAAGGTGGAGTAATTTAAAAATCTTCTCAAGAACTACTGGAACCACTGAGCCAGAAAAATTCAAATTTACATGGCAGTTTTCTGACATAGTGCAGATTCAAATGTGTTAAAAGCATGTTTCATGGGGTAAGGTGACAATATAGGGGAAAATCTTTAAAAGTCTTCTTTCTCCAGAACCACTGGGTAAATTTCAATCAAACTTCGTACATATCATCCTTTGGAAACAAGGATTCAAATTTATTCAAATGAAAGTCCTTACATCTTCAAATGGGAGATAATCACAAATACAAAAACAGGGTGGGATCGTTTATAAATCTCAAGAAACACTTGACCAGAAAAGTTCAAATTTACATGGAAACTGTCTGACATAGTGTTGATTCAAATTTGTTCAAATCATGACTCGCGAGTGTAGGGTGGGGCCACAATATTGGATCAAAGTTTTACATAAAAAAATATAGGAATTTTTAAATATCCTCATCTCAAGAACCGCTGAGCCAGAAAAGTTCAAATTTACATGGCAGTTTTCTGACATAATGCAAATTCAAGTTTGTTAAAATCCTGGCCCCCGGGATAGGATGAGGCCACAATGGGGGATCAATATTTTACATGCGAATATATAGGAAGAATCTTTAGATATGGGCCAAAGTGACTCAGGTGAGTATTGTGGCCCATGAACCTCTTGTTTTCATTTTCACTTGTGATAATTTGAAGTTCTTTTTCTGAAATTTGTGTTCTACTTTGATATATAAGCGTCTTCTTTTGCCAATAGGTTCAGTTCAAAGTAAAAAATAAAAAAAATGATTAATTATATTGAAAGTGTAAGACTACAATACGTTTGTGTGGCTATTGAAGTGAGATAGACTACAATACATTTGTGTGGCTATTGGAGTGAAATAGACTACGATACGTTTATGTGGCTATTGGAGTGAGATAGACTACAATGCGTTTGTGTGGCTATTGTATGTGGCTATTGGAGTGAGATAGACTACGATACGTTTGTGTGGCTATTGGAATGAGATAGACTACGATACGTTTGTGTGGCTATTGTATGTGGCTATTGGAGTGAGATAGACAACGATACGTTTGTGTGGCTAATGGAGTAAGATAGACTACGATACGTTTATGTGGCTATTTGAGTGAGATAGACTACAATACGTTTGTGTGGCTATTGTATGTGGCTATTGGAGTGAGATAGACTACAATGCGTTTGTGTGGCTATTGTATGTAGCTATTGGAGTAAGATAGACTACGATACGTTTGTGTGGCTATTGGAATGAGATAGACTACGATACGTTTGTGTGGCTATTGAAGTAACATAGACTACAATACGTTTATGTGGCTATTTGAGTGAGATAGACTACGATACGTTTGTGTGGCTATTAGAGTAAGATAGACTACGATACGTTTATGTGGCTATTTGAGTGAGATAGACTACAATACGTTTGTATGGCTATTTGAGTGAGATAGACTACGATACGTTTGTATGGCTATTTGAGTGAGATAGACTACGATACGTTTGTGTGGCTATTTGAGTGAGATAGACTACAATACGTTTATGTGGCTATTTGAGTGAGATAGACTACGATACGTTTATGTGGCTATTTGAGTGAGATAGACTACGATACGTTTGTATGGCTATTGGAGTGAGATAGACTACAATACATTTATGTGGCTATTTGAGTGAGATAGACTACGATACGTTTGTATGGCTATTGGAGTGAGATAGACTACGATACGTTTGTGTGGCTATTGGAATGAGATAGACTACGATACGTTTGTGTGGCTATTGAAGTAACATAGACTACGATACGTTTATGTGGCTATTTGAGTGAGATAGACTACGATACGTTTGTGTGGCTATTAGAGTAAGATAGACTACGATACGTTTATGTGGCTATTTGAGTGAGATAGACTACAATACGTTTGTATGGCTATTTGAGTGAGATAGACTACGATACGTTTGTATGGCTATTTGAGTGAGATAGACTACGATACGTTTGTGTGGCTATTTGAGTGAGATAGACTACAATACGTTTATGTGGCTATTTGAGTGAGATAGACTACGATACGTTTATGTGGCTATTTGAGTGAGATAGACTACGATACGTTTGTATGGCTATTGGAGTGAGATAGACTACAATACATTTATGTGGCTATTTGAGTGAGATAGACTACGATACGTTTGTATGGCTATTGGAGTGAGATAGACTACGATACGTTTATGTGGCTATTTGAGTGAGATAGACTACGATACGTTTATGTGGCTATTTGAGTGAGATAGACTACGATACCTTTATGTGGCTATTGGAGTGAGATAGACAACGATACGTTTGTGTGGCTAATGGAGTAAGATAGACTACGATACGTTTATGTGGCTATTTGACTGAGATAGACTACAATACGTTTGTATGGCTATTGTATGTGGCTATTGGAGTGAGATAGACTACGATACGTTTGTATGGCTATTGGAGTGGGATAGACTACGATACGTTTATGTGGCTATTTGAGTGAGATAGACTACGATACGTTTATGTGGCTATTTGAGTGAGATAGACTACGATACCTTTATGTGGCTATTTGAGTGAGATAGACTACGATACGTTTGTGTGGCTAATGGAGTGAGATAGACTACGATACGTTTATGTGGCTATTTGAGTGAGATAGACTACAATACGTTTGTATGGCTATTGTATGTGGCTATTGGAGTGAGATAGACTACGATACGTTTATGGGGCTATTTGAGTGAGATAGACTACGATACGTTTATGTGGCTATTTGAGTGAGATACACTACGATACGTTTGTGTGGCTATTTGAGTGAGATAGACTACAATACGTTTGTATGGCTATTGGAGTGAGATAGACTACGATACGTTTATGTGGCTATTTGAGTGAGATAGACTACGATACGTTTATGTGGCTATTTGAGTGAGATAGACTACGATACCTTTATGTGGCTATTTGAGTGAGATAGACTACGATACGTTTGTGTGGCTATTAGAGTAAGATAGACTACGATACGTTTGTATGGCTATTGGAGTGAGATAGACTACGATACGTTTGTGTGGCTATTTGAGTGCGATAGACTACGATACGTTTGTATGGCTATTGTATGTGGCTATTGGAGTGAGATAGACTACGATACGTTTATGTGGCTATTTGAGTGAGATAGACTACGATACCTTTATGTGGCTATTTGAGTGAGATAGACTACAATACGTTTGTGTGGCTATTGTATGTGGCTATTGGAGTGAGATAGACTACGATACCTTTATGTGGCTATTGGAGTAAGATAGACTACAATACGTTTGTGTGGCTATTGTATGTGGCTATTGGAGTGAGATAGACTACGATACGTTTATGTGGCTATTGGAGTAAGATAGACTACAATACGTTTGTGTGGCTATTGTATGTAGCTATTGGAGTGAGATAGACTACGATACGTTTATGTGGCTATTTGAGTGAGATAGACTACAATACGTTTGTATGGCTATTGGAGTGAGATAGACTACGATACGTTTGTGTGGCTATTGTATGTGGCTATTGGAGTGAGATAGACTACGATACGTTTGTGTGGCTATTGTATGTGGCTATTGGAGTGAGATAGACTACGATACGTTTGTGTGGCTATTGAAGTGAGATAGACTACAATACGTTTGTGTGGCTATTGGAGTGAGATAGACTACGATACGTTTGTATGGCTATTGGAGTGAGATAGACTACGATACGTTTGTGTGGCTATTGTATGTGGCTATTGGAGTGAGATAGACTACAATACGTTTGTATGGCTATTGTATGTGGCTATTGGAGTGAGATAGACTACGATACGTTTATGTTGCTATTGGAGTAAGATAGACTACAATACGTTTGTATGGCTATTGGAGTGAGATAGACTACGATACGTTTATGTGGCTATTTGAGTGAGATAGCCTACGATACGTTTTTGTGGCTATTTGAGTGAGATAGACTACGATACGTTTGTATGGCTATTGAAGTGAGATAGACTACAATACGTTTGTGTGGCTATTGGAGTGAGATAGACTACGATACGTTTGTGTGGCTATTGGAGTGAGGTAGACTACGATACGTTTGTGTGACTATTGGAGTGAGGTAGACTACGATACGTTTGTGTGGCTATTGGAGTGAGGTAGACTACGATACGTTTGTATGGCTATTGGAGTGAGATAGACTACGATACGTTTGTGTGGCTATTGGAGTGAGATAGACTACGATACGTTTGTGTGGCTATTGGAGTGAGATAGACTACGATACGTCTGTAAAGTCTATTGGGGTGAGATAGACTATATAATACGTTTAAGTGACCTAAACTACATTTGAAAAAATGTGTTCTGCACACTGGGTGTTCACAGTTTAGCATTTTAATTCACTGGTCCATAGGACCATTAACCATTCAAAGTTACTGGTCATGTATGGAAAACCACTGGGGTCAAAATTTTACCCCAGTAACAATTTGTTAGTAACCACGCAATGCGCCATTCGTTCATAGTAAATGTAGACATGTTAATTTAAACATAACTGTAGAAATGTTACATGTAACTTGACAACTGCAGTAACTATTGTAGTACAATGTTAATTCAGTGAGTTGGAATGATTGCAAACGTTGCTAATCAATACATTTTCCTTAGAAAGTTTAGGTAGAAATGCGTATTTGAACCTTTTAACTTGTCAGTCTGTAATTCGTTTTGTTTTGTTTTTTTTTGATGAGTATAAATGTAACTCTTGTGTCGTGGTACATGTAAATCCGTCATTTGTTCTTTCAACCTTCGATATTAAATAATCCTAGTCTGTTATCAATTGTTTACACAGCCCTAAATGTGCCGCATGTAACACGTGACTTCATTATTCGTTCGATATTAATGCAACATTTGTAAGCGGCAGTGCTCCATTATGACGACTGGGCGCGCTGTGCATCAGAAATGCACTATAATTTTTCGGAACTCCTCTAGGCTTACTTCGTAGCTGCATTCTTTAGTAAGCAAGATTTAAAAAAAAACAATGAAAATAGCCGAAGGTATATATTCAGGCATACAGCATCGTTTTTCAGGGAGGGAGGGAGGCTGTTGGAAGGGAAGAAAATCAAAAGGTTAAAAACCTAACTAGTACGTTTGCTAAATAAATTTCTACATCGGTTGGGGAGGGGGGGGGGGGTGGGTGGAAGAAAAGGTAGTTGACGACTCAAAAAATTCAACAAGAAAAAATAAATAAATAGATAGATAAAAAAGAAGGAATGATTGACCCCCGTAATACAAATTTGAAAAGAATTATAGACTTATATAATTTAATTTATTGATTGATTGTTGTTTTATTCCGTTTTGGCAATATTTCAGCCATGTTTTACGGCGAGACCATTCAATTAATAGTATTGCCAAAACAATTCAAGATAATGAGCATACAATATTTTCCTCCGTCCAGAGTGGAATGACCCTTTACCTTTGACCCCATGACCTCAAAATCAATAAGGATCATCTACACCTTACGTTGTACCAGTGAACCAGGTTTGGTGTCAATGAAGCAAATGAGTATCAAAATACAGAGAAAATATATTACTTTTGTTTTAGTTGATACAGTCAATATTTTTTTGGGGTCTGTTATATTTTTAGATATGGTTTATGTCGCCTGTATTGCTAGCTGAAAGAGATTTGTGTCTCCAGACCAGTACAGAGGATTATTGTACCGCCCGCCACCTTCTACAGGCATCGGTGTCTCCTGTGGGAACCCACAGCTCTCGATGTGGTCTATGAGGTGAACCCTTTCTCTTCGTAAGTCCTCCTTCATCATCTCCACAATCATGGGCCCAACCTTGTTTGTATTCTGTTGTAAGCAGTTGACTGGGGGGGGGGGGGGGTGGACAGTTGGGGGCGTGGAAAATTCCCTGCAGTTCTGTTCCCATGATTGAGTTGTCCAGTAGGACTACCCACAATTTTCGGTTTGATTTGGCTGGCTTGGGTCCACGTTTTCCAGTGCCCTCTGGCTGGGATAAGTGCAGTAACTGCACCATAGACTCTCTATCCAACAAATCCCCTTTTTGTTGGTCAGCATGGTAGTCAAACTAAAGAATGGTTGGACAGTTTGAGCTCTCTGGATGATGCTGGTGGTAAGCTAGTTAAACATTTCACACAGGTTTCCCATGAGAAATAGTCTAAAGGTGTTCTTGTCATTGTCAGGGATGCAGGTATTTCTGTCCGGTTGCAGGTGCCCTCGGCCGCAGTTGTATGGTGGTGTTTGGAGGCTGCGTACTGTGTGTATGGTCTTGTAATATCCTATTACTGACTTTCTCCAGTGTGTTTCTTAATGTTCTTTATCTTTCTTTCTCTTGTCTCCCATGGGCTGACCCTCTGGGGTGCAACCTGCACCTCATAAAAGCTTAGAGGAGTTATAGTACGTTGTTGATAAATCAAATCACACGCCCCCCTATCCAAATTGAGGTACTACAACCTCCGAATGTTGAATCTACATTGAACGAAAGATGAATTGACGTGTTACATCCGGAACATTTAGAACTGTGTAAACAATGATTGCAAAGTAGAACGATTCCGTTGCAAACGTTGATAGAACAAATGATGAATTTACCTTTACCTCAAAACAAATTTTACCTTGATAATATTTAAAAAGAACAAATTACAGACTGGCAATATAAGTTTCGAATACACATTTCTATCTTAACATTCTAAGAATAATGCATTACGTAACGTTATAAGCTATACACAGTCGTTCCATCCCACTAGATTGATATCGCACTATACGTAATGCAATTATGGAGTTACGTTTAACACTTTTTCATTTACGTTTAACATTTCTATATTTACATTTAACATTCCATATTTACCTTGAATGAATGGAGCATTACGTAGTTACAAATCACCAGTTACAGGTGTAGAATTTTGCACCTGTTGGCTTTCCTCGGTCCTTTACCAGATTTCTCTGTCCTTCTAGTGAGTAGTGTATTACTGATTTTACTAACAAGGTATTAAAATGCAAAAATCAACACGATCATTGATTTTGATTGATTCATAAATATTAGACAGTGACAAATCAGAGTCATAATCGGAGAAACTAGCATCCATTCTTTCCTTTAAATATTCCACAAATAACATCAATAACAGCAGCCATTGTCTGGCACATCATCAGCATGTAATGTGGGCACTCTATCTCAAATCTTATTTACTGAGTATTTATTCTGAATTTCATTTTGTTTTATCCTAGTCTATTATGGGTTATGGTTTTGTTTTGTTTTAACTAAACTTGATTTAAAAAAAAAATCTGACACTACAGATATACAGTGCTTAAGTTTATTGATCAGGCGCGGATCCAGCTTTTTCATTGGGGGGGGGGGGGGGGGGGAGTCCAGAAGGCCGGGGATCTGGGACCTGGTTCTAGGGCGAAGCCTCTGGAATTTTCACCTTTTTACAAATAGTAGACTATGCGAAATCTGCACCCAAAATTGTACTTGGAACACATTAAGACAAAACATTATAGTGCATGAATGTTAGCCGTTTATTCAAACATTCTTTCAGTTGAAAATTCCGGGGGAGGGCGTGTTCAGACCCCTTCCCTTCACCCCCCCCCCCCCCCCCCCCCCAATTCAAGATACGCGATTGTTGATTCTCCTGATTATGTAGAGGACGGGCAATAAGATAGACCACTAATTTCTGCTGCATGCTTAACAGGGCAGATCTAACCGGAACCTAAATCGTTAGAAGAACGGTGAGATTACAATATCTGGTCCGTGATAAAATTTTGAAAACACATGCAGTAGTAAAAATGGAAGCGCATTAACGATCATGTTTTTTCCTCAAGTACAGATTTAGAAATGAAATGCATTCCCACCAGAGGAGAAAAATACCCCTTCGGTGGCCTCAGTGCTGTTGACGCGCTCTAGTGTTTTGTCTTCTTCAGTGTTAGTAAATAATACTTTTAAAAGGGATCTTGGTTAAATCAGAAAGCGGATGGGTTTGGTTAAAGGTATGTATATACGTGTATGTCTTCTGTAATATTCCAAAAAATGCACTACACTTTGTGGAAAGCAGTGTTAACGCACGCTTGAGTGAATCATTAACTAAATATCTGTGAATATTATATCACCATGCGTAGAAACAGGGGCGCGGATCAGATGATGGAAGAATCACGCTTATGTCGGCGTGTAAAGGAGTGTTATCCTGATATCTGTTATCATAAAGCAATTTAAAGAACGTATACAAAATCGTTGATATATTTTTTCAAACATATTTAAGATTATCGCGAGTGTCGGTGGACAATCCCCATAATTTATGCAGGTCTTCACGGTTTTTGTAACAGTACAAACGTAGTTGCTTCAGGCAAGCATGGCCAGGTTTGATCACACGTGTACGAATGGTTACGTTGTGTGTAGTGAATTAAAACCTAAGCATGACGAGGCATTATCACTCGGGTACGAATGGTTACGTTGTGTGTAGTGAATTAAATCTCAAGCATGACGAGACATTATCACACGTGTACGAATGGTTACGTTGTGTGTAGTGAATTAAAATCCCTTTTTAAATGTTCTTGATGTCGACACGGTTTTGAAAACTTTAATCCCTGATCTTCACTGGCCAGAAAACATACCTAGGGCCCATTTTACGAACATCTACAACAGAGACGAATGTTTTGCAAAAATATAAAATATCGCTAATCGCTTATAAATGTATGTATTCAACATTATTAGAATGTACAACGATTATGTGAAATATCTTACAAGGGCTCTTTACAATCACTGCTAGTATTCTGTTGTTCGAATGACGAGTTTGATTATGTACATTATAGGTTTACCGGAAGTAGGATTGTCTTCCGATTTAATTCCGGTTAAGATGTAATTTGAAGATGGGATATTTTATATCAAATACTTTGAAGCTTATTATATGTTATACCAGGATGTGAATGAGTACCATATGTGTGAAAAGCTGCTTTGGAATTGTTTCAAGATTTTCTAACCTGTTCACATGATGGGGGTGTTTATTATTGATTTAAAAGCTTGAAGAACACTCACCAAATTTCAGTAGGGTTGTAAAGGTTGGACATTTTCTGTGAAGTCCTAAAATGTATTTGTATTCCATGTAGATATTTTCAACAGTTGAAGTCTCCATAGTAATCTGAGAAGTACCATGGTCACTGGACACATTAACTTCATATGTCAATACTGGTAGCTCTAGGTTTGTTTGTTTGTTTGTTTATAGCCGCCTGAGCAATTTTTCAGCTATCCGGCGGCTGTCACCATTACCGGTGAGAGGGCTGCAAATTTAGGCCTATGCTCGGCACTCAGGGCCTTTAAGCAGGGAGGGATCTTTATCGTGCCACACCTACTGCAACACGGGACCTCTGTTTATACGGTCTCATCCGAAAGACCGGCACCCACGTCCCACAGTGGGATTCGAACCCCCGACCCAATGATCATCAGATCTTTGAACCCGACGCTCTAACCACTGCGCCACCCGGGCGGCTCTCTAGGTTGGTCAGTCATTTACAATTATTGTGGTGTAAGGTCCTGAAACCAGATCGAGTGGTCATGTATTATATATAATGGAGCCTTTCTTTAATAAAAGTTATACAGACGCATTTTTACCTATTTTAAAAACAGCTTTATGATTTTACGTAAATTTTACCGTTATGATAACTTTTAAGGTATATATGTTGTTCAAATGGAAAGCCAATTAAGTTTTCATATACGGTCCTGCAATGTCATATACGGCCCTATAATTTAATACACGGTCCTGTAAATTAATACACGGTTCTGTGATCTTACATACTGTCCTGTACTGTAATACACTGTCCTGTAACGTTATTGTAGTGTTATATACGGTCCTGTAATGTTATATACGGTCCTGTACTGTAATACACTGTCCTGTAACGTTATTGTAGTGTTATATACGGTCCTGTAATGTCATATACGGTCCTGTACTGTAATACACTGTCCTGTAACGTTATTGTAGTGTTATATACGGTCCTGTAATGTCATATACGGTCCTGTACTGTAATACACTGTCCTGTAACGTTATTGTAGTGTTATATACGGTCCTGTAATGTCATATACGGTCCTGTACTGTAATACACTGTCCTGTAACGTTATTGTAATGTCATATACGGTCCTGTAATGTCATATACGGTCCTGTACTGTAATACACTGTCCTGTAACGTTATTGTAGTGTTATATACGGTCCTGTAATGTCATATACGGTCCTGTACTGTAATACACTGTCCTGTAACGTTATTGTAGTGTTATATACGGTCCTGTGATATCATATACGGTCCTGTAATGTTACATACTGTCATGTACTGTAATACACTGTCCTGTAACGTTATTGTAATGTCATATACTGTCCTATAATGTTACATACGGTCCTGTTATTTAATACACGATCCTGTAATGTAATACATGGTTCTGTAATTTTGTATACGGTCCTGCAAATGTAATATACGACCACTGATTCGTAGGTAAACTATCATTTTGCTCCAAATGTTTTCTTTAATAGCAATCCATTTTTAAGCCTAGCAAACCTCTTTCTACAATTGTCTATTCATTGCCTGCCATTAGGGACATAATGACATGTGTCACGACTCACGAAACATAACCCTGCCTATTTAGATATCAAGTCGTTGAGCGTGGAGAAAAATCAAACTATAGACTAAGACTGGTTTAAACAATGATGGAAAAAAATGCTAAAATAAGTTGCAATGGTGGGATACGTGTTCCAAGACTAAAACATAATAATGATAATAATAATAATATAACAGTCTTTTTAGAATTAAAATATGTCTCCATTGTTTTCATGTAAAAGTCACGATCGTGTGATTGATTAGTTATATATTGTTTAACGTCCCGCTCGAGAATTTTTCACCCATGTGGAGACGTCACCATTGCCGGTGAAGGGCTGCAACATTTAGGCCTATGCTCGGCGCTTATGGCCTTTGAGCAGGGAGGGATCTTTATCGTACCACACCTGCTTTGACACGGGGCTCGGTTTACGCGGTCTCATCCAAAGGACCGCCTCATTTAGTAGCCTCTTACGACAAGCAAGGGTACTGGAGATCTATTATAACAACCCGGATCCCTACTGGGTATGATCGTGTGAAAATATGTGGAAATATACACATGTACCTACATGTATAAATAGGTAAAAGTTTGGTGTTGGTGATCAACTGAAGAAAAACTGATCTTATATATATATATATATATATATATATATATATATATATATATATATATATATCTTGATGACAAAGGAAAGGTGTGTGTGTGTGTGTGTGTGTGTGTGTGTTATACACGTGTTTATAAAGTGTGTAGAGCAATTTAGACCAATCGGATTCGGTCATACTGAATGTTTTAATGGGGAACGGAAAAGTGGCATTGTCTTGTGAAGTAGTACGACGCTGTATATATTTTAACACTCGAATAAAAATACCCGCCTCAGACCGACTTTTGTTGCATGTCAATATATCTAATCTTTAATCATGTTGATAAAGTGAATATTGATATTCCTAAATTTTGAAAAATGTATATGCAGGATGTAATTGTGTCCCTGAGATCGAGGGACATGTAGTGTTTAGTCCATCTAGTCGTCTTTTCTTTGTAGATTATTTGTTTCACGTCCCGTCAAGAATTTTGCACTCATGAGACGTCACCAGCTGTAGGTGAAGTACCACAAATTTTTACCTATGCTTAGCCCTCAAGGGCAGTGAGGGTTCTTTAGCGTGACAACGCCTGCCGCGACACGGGACTTTCGTTTTTAATATCCAAAAGACCAGTGATTAGTACTTCTAAATACCGAGCGTTTAGGTTTGACGTGGCCATGGCACGAGCGGAGTTCGAACTCACAACCTCCCGATTACGAAGCGAACCCTCTAACCACTGAGCTACTGCGACCGGTCTCTTATATTATAGCGGTTGATTTATACGAGATATCTGTTCGTACCTGATTACGCATGTATTGTTACTAGGGTAAATATTCCAGTGTTCTTTCTTACTCCCATGTATATACTCCAACCAAAATCATATCCCTCGTTTGAAAACGGATACATCCGCAGTATAATCACAAGACCGCCATATTGCTACCACACTATCCAACGCAGAGGTTAGTGGGTTGGGCTCCAATGTCACAATACGTCATGAGAGTTGAAACTTTCCGTTCGATTGCAACTTGGGTTGTTCGAGTTCAAACCCGAGTACAAAACGAAGTCGCACCACGGTGAATTAAAAGGTCAGGGTTATTGCTATATAACTGAAGGTCAAGGTAACTTACAAGGTTTGATACGATTGAAACTTTTCTACATTTGGGGGAGGTATTGCTTTACAAACGTGCATAGTTTTCATTTATCTTACAGATGAACAATGATGCTTATTAAGCCCTCTGAAGAAACGTGAAATCTTTGTCATTCAAGAGAAGTATGTCGACAGACAAAGATGGATCTGGTAACGAATATATTTTTCCTACAGGGGAGGTGCATTCATCAGCGACTCCATGCGACTTTTCGAAAAGTATGTACAAAACGGTTCGACACTCGGATAAACTGGCTCTCAATCTGCTGAACCAAGAGCTGCCGAGAGATGGGAAACAAGGAATTTGTTCTGGATTGGGGAGTCAGAAACTACACAAAACAACGTTAGGAAATACGCCTATTTACCATAGAGTGAGTCCAAATTCGGGAGAGAAAAGATATGTTGGAGAAAATTCGGAAGACAAAGAGAATTGCGGTGCCTCGAAATGTCCGAGAAAGAAATTAGACTATTCCCAGCCAGTGTATAAGAAGACGATGGATTTGGCTACAATTTTAGAATTAGATTTGTTGGACTCAGGAAAACCACGCACTCCGAAACCTGAGCCTCCGAAATTTACATTAGACGCCAAACTCAGTCAGATTGTTTCTTTTTCAAAAAGAAAGTCCAGACTTCCACAGTTTGAACAAACTATGTTTTACACGTGCACGCCGGAACAGTTATCTCTCCATAAAATGCGGTGCTCCATTTACTCCAGTTTAGGAGGGAGCTGGAGCATCATCAACCCAGAAGAGTGTAAACGTGTTTGTTTTCAGTGCTTTGATAAAAAGAAGGTCGAATCATTTGACGATCTTGCTCCTGGAGACCACATTTCAATCCATCGCGTCGTCGGATATGAACACCACGCCATCGTGATTGAAGTCATACCCGATAAGGACGACCACACACACGGCGATTTGAGAGTCATCCATCGCAGTGCGCACGCAGGGGAACTCCTGAAAGGGATTTTACTGTGCATGATAACTGTTGGGCAGTATGGCAATTTAGCTTACTTGCGAGAGGAAAACGTGAAATTTGATCTTAAAAAGCAAGATGTCTACATAATTCAGTACAAAAATAGACCTTTTACACGTTCAAAAATCATACGACGTGCACGTTCAGAGATCGAGAATGACAATACTTTGTACAGTATATCGTCAGACAACTGTGAGCATTTCGCTAACTGGTGTGCTACTGGGGAGTACTACAGCCATCAAATTGGGCTTTTAAAAGGAACACTGCAGACCCTTTTGTTTTCTGACTATGACGGATACAACAGAATGCTGAATTACCTAGCCGAGAATGGGTTGATGTGTGATGAATGCTTTAAAGAAGCCAAAAAAGCACAGGAAGAGAATCGCTTAAAGTCAGTGGGATCAAAAGACAATTCCATATCTGATATGCTTCCATGAGAAATAAAATATTTAAAGTTGCATGATTTAGTTCGCTACTTAATTTGCAGCAGAAATTCTTTTTTATGAGATAGAAAGTAGAAATATCGCTAAAATGCACCAAAGCAGCAATATCATTCAATTTGTATATGTTATTTATTTTGTTTTTTAGTTTTCATTTCATTAAAAGTGCTATTTCGAGTTTTTGTTAATCTGTTTCTTAAACTTCATGCGTCAACAAAGAAGAGGAAGTTCACGCAATTACATGTATTTGGCACTTGTACACCGAACGTCCCAAAGTTTCATTTCAGTCAGGTTTATGAAATAAGCTGAAAGTGAGATACCTTATACATTAGCTATTATGTGGGGAAAATATGATCATACAGCACGAAGACTGGTTAAGACACTTTGTCATTTCATGGGTAGAGGTGTGCCGAACGGATGGTGTATGACTACACTTTCCATTGACAGTAGAGGTGTGCCGAACGGATGGTGTACGCCTACACTTTCCATGGACAGTTGAGATATTATCTGCTCAAAATGTAATGTTATCACTAGTTCATATGTATTGTTAGCTCACTGGATATGAAATGAGGTGATATTTTCTTCTCAAACTATATTATGCCATCACTAGTTCATATTTATTGTTAGCCTCTGCTCAAAATTTGTCATCTGTATGTCGGTCCCAATTTTAGATTTCTCGTGAACCAAAGAACCAATTTCAACAAACCATTCGCACAAAATATACCTGGGTGAATGAGATTTAAATTCTACTACCCCTTCCACAAGGATCAAATTCTGCTAGTTACATAGTAGGTTTTTAAAATCTTTCTTCTCAATTATATGTGGACCAGAAATGTCGTAACCTGTACAGAAACTTCCAGCGCTGTGCTACAGCTATGGAATCAGAATCGTTAAAAATCTCCAGTACCACAAATTACAGTTCGTAAAACAATTAAAGAATTTCCTTACAGAGTAGATTCAAGTTTGTCAAAATCAGGACAGGGGCTTAGTTACGGTTCAAACATGCGTAAATATACTACTCAAAGTTTGATAAGGATCATATAGTTCTTACATTATAAAATCAATATATGAATTGATAAGACACGCAGATTTCATCATAGTGTTGGACTGACCCCTCTTGAGCCTCAAAACACAGGTTAGGTAGGGAAATGCATGCTGCGGTGATCATGAGTAGCACGTGAAGCATGGTACCCACATTATTCACATTTCTGAGTGCTTGTCGTTGATTTGAATTTGGCCATTGTCTTTACATCTGACCTCGTTTAAGTCACTGTTACTCTATGAAAATGCCTCCACAACGTCAAAGACGTCGTTTGACTATTGAAGAATTGGCCAGATGCATAGGAATGCTCGAAAATGGTGCAAGACAACGTCACGTTGCAGAGCTATTGGGTGTCAGTCAGAGCGTTGTTTGCAGAGCTTGGAACCGGTATCAAGCTCATGGTTCAGCTTCTCATCGACATGGAGGCGGCAGAGAAAGGTCCACCACGCAGCAAGATGACCGTTTTCTCTTGATTTCAGCACGACGTCATCGGTTTGCAACGGCGACTGCGCTTAGAAATGATCTTCTGAATGCAACTGGAGTTAACATTTCCACGCAAAATGTGCGTAATCGTCTTCATGAAGGTGGTCTTCGTTCCCGGAGAGCCTGTATTCGCATCCCTCTTACTCAGCGACACAGACAAGATCGTTTGAATTGGGCCAGGGCTCATGTGAATTGGAGGGTTGCTGATTGGGCCCCTGTACTTTTCACAGACGAGTCGAGGTTTTGTGTTGACTTCACAGATCGTCGTGCACGAGTGTGGAGAAGGGCAGGAGAACGATATCAGGACGCTAATGTTGCTGAACATGACAGATATGGTGGTGGGTCGTTGATGATTTGGGGAGGAATCAGTCGAGCTGGACAAACTGATCTCCATGTCCTAAGGCGAGGCACAATGACCGGAGTGCGCTACAGGGATGAAGTCCTGGATGTGTACGTGAGACCATATGCTGGTGCTGTTGGTCCTGACTTCATCCTCATGGACGATAATGCACGTCCACATCGTGCTAGGGTAGTGGACGAGTACCTGGAACGTGAGACAATTGTTCGTATGGACTGGCCAGCTCGTTCTCCAGACCTCAACTTTATCGAGCATGTCTGGAATATGCTTCAGGTAGCGATTTCACGTCGTCCTGTACAACCAGCCACCCTCCAGGAACTTGAAAATGTTCTGATCCAAGAATGGAACAATATCTCTCTTGCGTCCATTCAAAACCTCGTTGGAAGCATGAGACGACGTTGCCAAGCTGTCATTGGAGCTAACGGAGGCCATACCCGCTATTGACACTTGTTTGTGCAGTGTGAAATGGAATGTGCAGAGTTTAAACAATTCCGTGATCATGAAATTACCATGCTTTTCAGGGTACTCTCCCTTTACCTTAGGAGTATGCGATGAAATGTCATGTTTGCCAAATTTTTCTGTCACAATTTCTTGAAGTAAACATTTCTGAACATAAATCACTCTGTGTTGGTTGTCATTCACCTTTGTTGAAAGTTTTACAAGTGCTGAAAAATATGATCCTTATCAAACTTTGAGTAGTATAATTATATATTTAGAAATATACTTTAAAAAAAAAAGATAGAAAAGAAAGAAAAGATCTGTTTAGGAACTCTAAGGGAACATGTTGTCAAATACGAATCTAGACCTATATATATATATATATATATATATATATATATATATATGGAATACCTGGCTGTAGTAGGGTCCTTGTCGTTATAACCTGTGCTGATTTTTCTGCGCCGTTTGGTTGGTTTTACGTCGCGTCGATAAGTTTTTTTTTACTTATATTGAGATGTCACAATTTGAAGGTAAAACACCTTAGACCTATGCTTAGGCTTAGGACCATAGCAGTGAGAGTCATAATGATATATGAAAGCAGCTAATGTGTATGTAAATTAGCTGCTTTCATATAATTATGGTTGGATGCTACATGTACATGTTTTATGTAATCTATGTAAATATTTTGTATGGCAATTAGTATGTATAATGTCAAATAAGGAGAGGTCTACCTAAGTTTTGGAACTTGTGTCTAATCCTTTTGGCTTATGTCAATGAAATATGTTCAGTTCAGTGAGGGTTCTTTAACGTGTCAACGCTTGCTGCTACCTGAAACTTACGTTTTTAAGGTTGTACCTGAAAGACCCGTGATTCTCACTTCTAAATGCCGAGTGTTTAGCAAAGGAGCAATCAATACCTATGTTTACGTCTTAGATTTTTTATCGAATACTGTTATTTCATTTTTACAACTCATTCCATTTTGTAACTATGTACATTAAAACACACTTACAGGGAACTATTGGGGACAATTTTGATTCGTTATCAACGTATTAATTTATTTTTTAAACTCACAAAGGCTTTGGGGGGGGGGGGGGGCTACGTGGCCGAGTGGTTAGAGCATCGCGCTCAAAATCACAAGGTCTCTCACCTCTTGTCGGCGCGGGTTCGAATCTCGCTCGCGCCGATATATGTTAGAGTTTTTGTCAGTTTACTTTCGGAATGTCGGTGGTCTCTTTCCGGGTACATTGTATCTGGGTTCTCTCCTCCACCAATAAAAACTGGACGCCACCAGATTACTGAAAAATTGTTATGTGTCAGAAAGCAACAATCAATCAATCAAGAATTTTTCAATCATAGGAGACATCACCATTTCCGGTGAAGGGCTGCAAAATTCAGGGCTATGCTCGGCGGTTACGGCCTTTGAGCAGGGAGGGATCTTTTTCGTGTCACACCTGCTGTGACACGGGGCGTCGTTTTTTGCGGTCTCATCCGAAAGACCGCCCTATTTAGTCGCTTCATACCACAAGCAAGGGATACTGAAAACTTATTCTAACAAGGATCCGCACAGGATCTAAAAATATGTTACAAAGTTATGTTGATTCAACTTTTTATGCTCCGTTACTAAAGTCGGTGTGTGTGTGGGGGGGGGGGGGGGGGTATTATTTTCCTTGAACCGTGGCCTTCACTTTTGAATGGTGAGTGATTTTTGATTGGTGAGTAATAGGGCTCTCATATCATTTGTATTCCTTTTGACAATACCATTCTTTTGGTATTACAGTTTTTGACCTTGTAATCTTGACCATTTAGTTTGACCTACTTTTAAGAAACCTTCCCTAGGCAATATATCCTGAACTATTTCAGTTAGGACTTTCATATTTAGTATATAAATTCTATATGGCAAGATATTTCATTTGATGCCATGGTGTTTGACCATGTGACCTTGGAGTGTGACCAAAATTGTAACCTTTAACCGAAACGTCAATGTTGCTCATGACTTTTGAATGGCGAGTAATACATTAAATCAGCAACATTAAAACGTATGTCTTCACAATACTTTACACGATCAAACCTCACAATAAATTAAAGACTAGACTAGACCTTTTGACACCATAGACAGTTGCTTCTGCAACAAACATCGCGAAAAGAAACATTCATATCTAGTGATCAGTCATCCAAAAATTATTTTGTTCAACTCTGACTATGACTCCACTCACAAGTACTCTGAAGTTAATATTGAAAAGATGCTAAAGTTTCTCATTGACAATATCTTCGTAGTCTTTGATGATCGGGTCTTCCAACAGTTTGTTGGAATTCCCATGGGCACGAAATGTGCTCCTGTGTTAACTGAACTGTTTTATGTTCTTATGAAGCAGACTGCATTCAAAAGCTTTTACATGAGAAGAAAAAAATTTCTTACTGTGGCATTCAGTCCGATATTTATATGTATCGATGACGTTTTATCTATTAACAATAATCATTTTCATTCATATGTCGATTCGATATATCCCAGTGAACTTGAAATAAAAGACACTTCAGAGTCTTCCACGTCTGCGTCGTACTTAGATATGTTTTGATAATAGTTGCTGACAGCAAGCTGGCTACACAACTTTATGACAAACGGGATTATTTGAATTTCTTCATCAATTTCCCTTATCTAATGTGACAATATCATATTATCACCTACATGTACGAGGTTTGTTCGATATGTAATGTGTATTGTACGATATCTCAAAAGCATTCGACTCAAATAGTGAAATAAATATTACTTCCCATCAAATTATTCTGAAATACATAATTTAAATCTCGGAACCCATTTCTGAAATGCGTCACGGTACGCTGATTTAGGTAGACTTGTGAGACACTAACTGATGGCTGAGCCAAGAGCTTGTAAGGACTGTAACGGCGATCAAATAAGAACGTTTTTAAGTTCTAGAAAAAGTAAAAAGTCGCATGGGCTAGATCTGAAGAATATAGTGGGTGTGGCAAGACTGTAACCTTCTCCGATTTCAAAAATTGCATCACAAGCTCAGATTAGACGAAAATGCCTAAATCTTGACACATGATGTCGTTCTTTTTAATGGTCTCGGTAATACCGACCTGGGACACTTTTTCCCTAAGGCACCGGAATTTGTACGG
This sequence comes from Ostrea denselamellosa, assembly GCA_024699665.1. NCBI lineage: Eukaryota > Metazoa > Mollusca > Bivalvia > Ostreida > Ostreidae > Ostrea > Ostrea denselamellosa. The sequence continues at coordinate 5,321,046 of JAMZEH010000071.1, forward strand.
CTTTATCATCATACGAGAAGAATAAGCAATAAAAAAACCTCCTTTGTGCTTATGGTTCTTTTGGCGACTTCTATTGTGTTTAGTTAGCCATATTTTGTTTCCAATTTTTCTTACTGGTTCGAAATAGTGAACCCATGTTTCGTCACCAGTAACAATATTTGCAAATTGTGTCCGATTGCATTTGGGAAACATTTTGAGCAATTGCTTAGCGGTTTGTAACGTGTTTGGTCATCTGTCAATATATGCGGTATCCAGCTGGCAGAAATCATTCGTACTTTCAAAACACCCTTCAAAATGAAATGCACCCGCGACAGCGATATGCCAACAGCTTTAACAGTATTGCGTATCGTGTAATGTCAGCAATTTCAATTATTTCCTTGACTTTGGAGACATTTTCCTTGCTTGTTACAGTCACAGGTCGGTCAGATGTTGCTGCATCTTTGACGGACTCTGTGCCAGTCAGAAATTTCTTTCTCCGTTTATGAACTGTCTCATAAGATAACTTATCAGATCCATAAACTACCCCCAATTCAGTAAAAATCTGCATTACCAAATGAACGAGTTTTGTGCAAACATTTAGATAACCTCTAATATCTTAAACATTCTCAACCCGTTTCCCAACCATTTTTACAACAGTGATAAACGACTGGGTCTATTGAAATGGCAATAAGTTTAAAACTATGTGGAACTGAAGACTCGTGTTTATACCTATGGAAAACTATTGAATAGAGCTATTCAAGAGTATCATCATCCACGAAATCATAAAAAGCGTTATCACGCTGTGGTACAGTACACATTGCATATCGAACAGCCCTCGTATATATGGTGTATACATCTCTCAACCGATTCAATACACAGGAGCTTGTTTTGCATATGATCATTTTGTAAATCGAGGCAGGCTACAACAAATAAAACTATTACAGGGGTATCTACAGTTTCATCTAATGTCAGCATTCATAAATTCTATGGTCGTTATAAAGATCTAGTTTACCAATACAACCTTCCAGTACGTGAAAGGCTATCTGATGTGTTTCATACCAATTGTTAGGCCGTTCTTGACACACTGATTCTGACTGCTGATTATTCCGTTTACCTAATCAAGATAAAGGGATCACGGCGGGTGTGACCGGTCGACAGGGGATGTGTACTCCTCCTATGCATCTGATCCCACCTCTGGTATGTTTAGCGGTCCGTGTTTGCCCATCTCTGATTTATATTTTCTATAGGAATTTCGAGATTATATTAGCCTTTTCTTTTATATACCCATTCCTTGTTACAAGATCCTTTATTTGGTACCAAAATTATTTGACGTTATAACCTTAGATTTTCAATTACTCTTAAGGAAAGTTAATACTGGCAATATCATCTGACTGTGTAAGGTAGGTCTGTCATATTTTGTTAAAATTAGTTTCTTATGGCGAGACATTACATTTCATTCTATGATTTTGTTAACATGTGATATTGTATCATTCTTATATCGTGATCCCATGGGCTATGTGAAGACAACAATATTAATATTGGGTCAAACGTTTTCACGGGAATAAAAATTGCAAAACATCTTTGAAAAATATTTTTATAAATAGCTGAACAACAGCAGGACCAAGGTGACTTATGTGGACCATGGGCCTCTTGTTCAGTACGTTCATAATCTATCTTTTTTTTTTTTTTTTTTTTTTTTTTTTTTGCTGCTTGTTCAAGTTTCTAGGATGAAGTAGTGAATTCCACTCCAGTGACCCATGTTTTCCCTCTGGGTTTACCCCCACCCTCATAGACGATTGTGATCACACTACTATCATGCTATCAAGTTCCATTTTCCTGGATTTCCTGTCCAGGTTATTTCCCATTGGCTTCTCGTTATGAAGAGTAAAAATACTATTTAAACTCATGCATGAAATATTTGAGTAATAGAAGAAAATTTCAAACGGCATTGCATACCATTTTATAGACAATAAATATTACATACAAGAAATAAATCTGTTTCAAGCATAGACATAACTTAAGTGTAGTGACTCTTCACATCGTCATTTGATGGATATGAAGCAATGAACTCCAATGTTCCGAACATTACAACAACTAATAAGATGGAATTCCTTCGAAAAGCGCTGCACGAAGACATGCGATTGGTCAAAGTTTAACTTCCTTGAAGTGATGCAACCATATCTGGGATTGGTCAGGCGGATTTCTGGTATTTTGACATCATTGACAATCCATTACATGTTGTTTGCTGTAACAGAAAACTCAAAACGTCATAACGGTATGATCAAACATAACACGACAAAACAAAATAAAAATGACTTGGAAATATGTCAACCAACGACTACGTGCTTAGTATACCAACTCCCCCTCTGTTGGCACACACACACACACACACTGGAAGCATCCCGCAGTCACTGGTAAACACATGTCGTATATATTGTTGTTCACTTGATTCGCTGAAGCATAATAAACGTAACCAACTATTACGAAAATTACGAACCAAGGTCATTGAAATGTAACTCCCAGTGACCTTGACCTTGTTTACTAGTAACATTTCACATAGCCATTATCATGATCCAAATACAAAACAGATATAAATTTTTATCCTGTGACTTGGATATTATTTAAATTTAAGACTAGGTCTAAGATCACCAATGGTGTGGACATTGTTTAAATGATCAGAGTTAAGATCAATATACTACACCTTAATCTAATAAAGATTCTATGAGTTAGATATAAGAAACTTGTTTTACTAGTCTTTTGAGAGATTGCTTTTTAAAATTATTGAGATATATTTGGTGCATATCATTGACAATAGGAGTAACAGTTTCGAGTACATCGGAACAACATCTGGAGGTGCTACAATTTATTTGAAAACTCACAAAACTGTCCACGTTCTGGATGTTTGTATGTGACGTCACGCCAGCAAAGCAATTTCATTCAACGTGTTAGTGAAAAGGCTAAGATAACTAACGGTATTCAATCTCGTAATTCCTATAGAAAATACAAATCAGAGAGATGGGTAAACACGGACTCCTGGTCATACCAGAGGTGGGATCAGGTGCGTAGGAGGAGTAAGCATCCCCTGTCAACCGGTCACACCGCCGTGAGCCCTATATTACAATATACGAAATTGATTTCAGTCTTCAATTTGCATAGCTAGAATAATGTTTGGTTTGAGGGTAATACGTTCAAGAACCGTTTGTGAGAGACTGAGGGAACATGCTCGGTAGGCGTTGATGTGACAGATAACCCAACCATAGGATTTTTCAACAACGCTATTTGATATAAAAATGTTATGTTTAATTTTTATGTAAAATATGAAAAAATATACCATTGAAGTTTTTGATAATTGAGAAAACACAAACTCTAAGTCACTTATATCGTTATAACATATGGGATTATATACTTAAAAATAACTTTCGTATCACAGGGGAGACGTTCTATATGGCTTTCCTTTAGTCACCGTAAAGAAATTGTGGGGAGCGAATTCGTGGGGTACATGAGGGATGATTTTTACATGACTTTGTAGAGAATGGAATTTTCCAAAGAGCAGGCGAAATGCGGAAAACTAAAATGAAAACGATGTTTGTAGCGAGGAAGGGGTACGACATCTTGCCCACCCTTGTTAAAATATAGCATTACTGCTTGACATGTTTCATACCAATCTTACATGTTTCATACCAATCTGACATGTTTCATGCCAATTGAGGCCGTTCTTTGTACATTGATTTTAACTTCGGATTACTCCGTTTACCCGATCAAAATATTGGGCTTACGGCGGGTGTAACCGATCGACAGGTGATGCTTACTCCTCTTAGGCACCTGATCTCACCTCTGTTATGTCGAAAGGTCTGTGTTTACCATATTCTTAATTTTGTATTCTTAATAGGAATTGTGAGATTGATAACTCTTCGTTATCTTCTCCTTGTCATATAGTATTGTTAACCAATATTGTTTTTAAAACGGCAGCAAGTCCTTGGGGTTGGTCAATCTTTCATGTAGCAACAAAGTAATGACATGACAGCTTGTCTAAATAATTCACACATATCCTGTGGTGGACACATGTATACTAGAAGTTGTCACAGGTAATTATCACCTGTTGAGCCATCACCGAGCTACTGAGTGTCCCACGTGTTTACAACATGTATCTGTAAAAGTCAGGTGGCTCGGATAAGTGTTGCGGTCGATACATTTCCTTTGTAGGATTCTGCCTCCTCTTATCAATTCTGTCCCTTCTTCTTAAGACTCTGGGTAAGGGGACAAAAGTCACGAACTTTTTGTTCATGACTCATACCAAGTGTTGTGTAGAACTGAAAGTGTTTGCTGATAGACGACACAATACAACAGACAAACACAGATGAGAATACATCACTTGAGAGTCTCAGTGGACCTAAACATTCACCAAGACGAAATGGAATTGTCAAATGTCACATGCATGGGAAACTGAAAGTAGGTTATTAGGATAGGATTTAGTAAGGTAGAATATATCAGAATACGACAGAATGCTTCAGTCATGGAAACCGATGTCTAATGACGTTGACCTGATTACTACTCACCACCATCATCGTGTCTCCATCTATCCATCTCTGGATGTTCATTTCTGCTCCTTGCAAATTGTTATTGGTATGTTTCTCTACAAGTTTGTCACCCTCTAAATTGACAAGACTCTGAAAGTCACATAACAACCATCAGAAATGTTAGCAATACATTTTGAAAACAAGTTTTAAAAAACACTTAAAAATATGTATCTCGTGAAATGGCAACACTGATTATTGACCAAGTTCTACAAATATGACCAACGTAAAACTGGGAATGGTTCTTTTACGTGCAATACCAGTTGTGACAAAGGACTAAGGAATATCAATTTCGTCCCCCAGACCTCCAAGCATAACGAGTAACAAATTAGTGAGACAATCGGGACCATGAGACAATCACGACATTTCTCTAGATTGATTGATTGATTGATTATTTATTGCTTTCCGCCACACTCAACAATTTTTCAGTTATCTGGTGGCGTCCAGTTTTTGTTGGTGGAGGAGAGAACCCAGATACAATGTACCTGGGAAGAGACCACCGACCCTCCGCAAGTAAACTGGCAAACTTGCTCACATAACGCCGCGGCCGAGATTCGAACACGCGCCGACAGAGGTGAGAGGCTTTGTGATTTTGAGCCCGATGCTCTAACCACTCGGCCACGGAGGCCCCCCATTTCTCTAGAATAATTGTTGTCATGTACCAGCTATCTCGTTTTTTTACAAATAGTTTATACATATGACGTGACACAGGTTAGACCAGTGGCATAAATGTGGAATGGTCTCTTGCCTTCATTGGAGATCCATCCAAATCGGCCGAGTCGTACGGCTCTCCTAACTTAAAGATAAACTGTCTGCTGCCAGGGACGCCAGCAAGACCTACATTGATGGTAACTGAGTCTCCGGATATGGCGTACGATATGGTCGTCTTAGCGTCGCTGTACATTTGCTTTTTCTCGGGCGGCAGTCCTGAAAATGTTATCATATTTGTACATTAAATAATGCATAAGTACCTGTTATAGTGTACAATAAAGATTGTTTTCAAAATAGTCAATGTTAACATTTAAAAAAGGAAAGATTACCATTACCATAGTAAAGATTGTCATCACCATAGTAATGATTACCATCACCATAGTAAAGATTACCATCACCATAGCAATGATTACCATCACCATAGTAAAGATTACCATTACCATAGTAAAGATTGTCATCACCATAGTAATGATTACCATCACCATAGTAAAGATTACCATCACCATAGCAATGATTACCATCACCATAGTAAAGATTACCATCACCATAGTAAAGATTACCATCACCATAGTAAAGATTACCATCGTTATTGTGAACATTGCATTACCATTACCACAGAGTGTGAATTTCCAGCTATGCGGTTGACGTTATACCATTTATTTTCTACTTCGTTACACTCAAACGAACATAAATAATTTCTACTATAAACATACACAGTGTGAAGGTACAGAATCGCTCTCAAGAGTGCAATTTATTGACGTCTACATGTACATACATACACATCTTCTTTGAAAAAAAATACATCTTCTGACCTTTACAACGAGAACATATAATATCTACAATAGCAAAAACTCACAAATGCTTGTGGGTGTGTGCCAGGTCAAAACGCACGGGAAGAGAGCCTTCGAATGGGGCTTATTCCTTCCTTGCCAAATCACGAGCAGTGCTTCTCTGATTTAAATACATATATCACGGGTAACAAAAACTTTGATAGAAACCAACGAAATTTGGTTTCCCGTAAAAATATAAACAGAACACACGTGTAACTATATCTATAATAGATACACCTTTAAAATCATGTGTTTGCCCAACTATTAATTTTGCTTTCTTTATAGGAGTTATTTACCTTTCCTTGCAGATATATAGCGATATAGAGATAATCTTTAAGAATCTTCTCAAGAACCATTAGGGTCAGAAAATTTCAAATTCACATGAAAACTTCCTGACATAGTGTAGATTTAAGTTTGTGAAAGTCTTTACCCAGGAGGTAGGGTGGGATAACAATTATAGGGGGACCAAAGTTTTAGATGCGAATGTAAAGGGAAAGTCTTTCAACATCTCAAAAACCATCAGTCCAGAAATGTTGAAATTTACATGAAAACATCCTGACATAGCGTCAATGCAAATCTGTTAAAATCATGGTTCACGGGTATAGGGTGATACCACAATGGAGGATCAAAGTTTTTCATGGGAATATGTAGGTCAAAATCTTTAAAATCTTAATTTCAAGAACTACAAATAAAATTTTCAGTATATGTTATTTTTTACATTTAATTCTTCTATAAACCAGCAGTTCTAATTTATAGTCTTCAGGTCTGGTTAGAGTCCTAAAATATGGTGTAGGTGCAATTTTTTTTTTCGGAACCAATATTTTGAAAATTAATAGAAAGCTGCCACATATGGATTTTTATAATAAATCATATTTATGAATGTTATACATATATATATATATTATTTAGTTTTATTATATTAGTTTTATTATTCCAAATAATAGAATTGAAAGTCGTTAACAAGTTGCATTGTAAACATTGAAAAGGATGAGCTTTTCTCATATTTATTGGACGCACTGAAATGTGGTATTTTATATGCAATAACACTGGAATATATAAATTCTTTTGACATACAGCAAAGTGGGCGTTGCGGTACTTCTTTGAATGGCAAGGTTAGCGCAATGTCACACGTTACCATGGCAAGGATTTTGAAATTCTATTAGAGCAGACAAAAATCGTAAGTTCTCGTGATCGATTTAGAAATTTTGTCTTAATTTGCAGCACAGTCACTATGTATGAACATATCTAAGATCTTCTGTCTGCTTTCAAAACAGCATTAATAAACACTAGCAAATCCAATACGATAAATTATAAAATACTCCGAATTTCCTTTGACAATCATAGATTTTTGCACATCGATCTTCATTTACGTTATATCTCTACTGGTTAAATAATTTTGAAAGTTTCAATAAGGCAGCCCTGATGTAATAAGGCACACAATGGCATCAAATAAAGTAAAAATAAAGGGAAAACGATTTTCTCTGTTTTTCCTTCAAAGAAGAGTTTGAACTTGCCCCAAGAGGAGTAGGAAGTTCAAAATATCATGCATAGAGGTCTCTTATTTTTGTCATTTACGACTAATGTTCATACTTTTGAAAACAAATATCGTTGTAATTTTGTTCGAATCGAAAGTCAGCACTTTCAAATGAGGGAATAGAGTGATATTTTACTACACCGTTGATGCTTGAAGATATAGTGCCCTATAGTAATGCGAGTTCCTCAGACCCCATTTTTAACGTTCAGTGTTACAACTGTACGACATAATAATGTAACGTCATGACCCACGTGTTTCATAAATGAAGGAAATGCATACACATATGGCGCCTCTTATCTAATTTGTTTTATCCATCATTACAAGTAATTCCACAGTAAAATCAATGTTGATTTTTGATATTATACTTTGTTTCATTCCTGAATAAGTTTAGCATTATATTTTCTTAATGAATATTTTAAAACAAAGGAAATATTTATAACTTCTCTTTCAAATTTCGTTTCTACCCATAGTAAACAATGGGACTTTATTTTCTGTGTTTTTCCTACTGGTTCCACTCATACATGTATGAACATTATAGGTAGTGTGTGATCTGTCTGGTGTACTTCGAATATATTGCATTAAAGTCTAAAAATATACATTACTGTAAAGAGAATTTTAAAATAGTTAGCTATTAGTTATTGCGTATTGCAGCCACATGTGTGTGTGTTCAGTTCATCGGCTCAGTATAATCGTCACCGAGAATCAGAAACTGATAAATGCGTTATTCTTACTCAACTGTTGCTATGTCCCACTTCCGGAAATCAGATTGACTGTTTCCGGGATCCATCTGTTGAGGTAGGGAGGGGAATGGTTGACTTTTTTAATGCTATGTTTAATCTACTTTGGGATTAATATCACTATATTCTTCAAAATAAAGCTTTCTGTCGAATTCGTAGAGATTGATTTATTTTTTTATTCATGAATTTTTTGTTTTTGCATAACAAATACTGCTCACAAGCAAACATAGTGGAATTTTGTGGAATCATATCCGTTAATACTATCGCATACTTAAAAAAAATTATGCGTTTTTATTTTTATAATCAATTCTGTGTATACTCCTAAATAGATATTGGACCTATTGTTTTATTCTGTGCATATATCTGTGTACCTTGTGAATTGTATCATTATTTTTATTTTTTTTAGAATACGTGAACTTGAACGAACTTAACATTTTTATTCCAGACTTGAAAGTGCACTTTGTCATGCTATGATAAACCATTTAAACGGACATTGTTGCACTCTGATAAATTAATAAATGTTGCGAATTGTTAATGCAGTACATAGTGTTCCATTGTCTATATAATTTTTAGACAAAGCAGAGTACGGAATTTTGGCATGAAAGAAGGAAAATGTCATAACGAACATCTCGGCCTTTGTCTGTACCCCGCGACTCGGAATTTCTGATATATTTCTATGTTAACACGAACAAGATAACCAACATATCTCATGCATCCAATAAAAGATACAAAATTAAGGAAAGAACACGAGGGCTACCGATAGTTATATAATAATCTTTATCATCATACCATCCTCAGATTGGATTGAAACTATCGTGCTGGAAGTTTGTTGTTTTAAATCTCCGCTATTTATAACAGCATACAGGTCACATTGACATTATACATATATATATATATATATATATATATATATATATATATATATATATCTACTCCGTGAGGACCCGGGTTAGAATAGGTCCTCAGTACCCCTTGTTTGTCGTAAGAGGCGACTGAATGCCCGCGGTCCTTCGGATGAGACCGCAAAATCCGAGGCCCCGTGTCACAACAGGTGTGGTACGTAAAAGATCCCTCCCTGCTCAAAGGCCATAAGCGCCGAGCATAGGCCTAAATTGTAGCAGCCTTTCACCGGCAATGGTGACGTCTCCATATGAGTGATATATTCTCGAGTGGGACGTTAAACAATATAAAATCAATCAATCAATCAATCATATATATATATATATATATATATATATATATATATATATATATATATCTGTGTGTGTGTGTGTGTGTGTGTGTGTGTGTGTGTGTGTGTGCTTAAATATTGCAGCCCTTCACTGGCAATGGTGACGTCTCCACATGAGTGTAATATTCTAGAGCGGGATGTTAAATATCCAACCAATCAAGATATCATACAATTATAGCATTATGATGAGGTCAATACATGTATTTATCCACCTGATGAGCTCGAGAGTACATTGACCGAGAACGAAGTCTTAAAATGCCTTTTATGATAGCGGCGATGTGTTGTGTTTTGTCATAATGAAGGACACATTAGTTGACTATCACGCTGTGATGTGGCGTATATGTACCCCAACGGTTTTGTTTGTTTTATATCCCTTTGAGAATTTTCCACTCACACTTAGGCGTCAGCATTGGTAGACATCACTAGCTGTAGGTGAAGTACCAGAAATTTAGACCTCTGCTACGCGCTCATGGTCGTAGCATTGAAGGTTCTGCAACATGCCAATGCCTGCGGCGACACGAGACCTCCATTTTTAAGGACGTATCCGAAAGACCACACTGGTGATTTTCCACTTTTAATTACCGAACGTTTGACGAAGGAGCAATCACTACCTATGTTTAAGTCATAGGTTTGACGCGGCCATGACACTAGCGGGGCCTCATGACCTCCCGCTTACAAAGCAAACGCTCTACATCTGAGCTACCACGACATGTTTTCATAATCTACTGGAATAGCAAACAAGACAGTGACAGTCTGTGACTGCTCGGTATAAGAGAAATCATTTGTGACCAGACTGAATTAAAGACATATTGATTAAGTTAATCTGAACGCTACATTAATACGACCTTAACATGTGCATTTGTAACCAAACATTTCCCTATAGTAACCAAATATTTCCTTATAGACTTTTATACTATACAATTTTAGTTGATGTCCAATTAACGACTTATAAACTCGATCTCAAAATGTCATCTACAGAGCAATATTACCCCCCCGAGAATTTTATACATTTGTTAATAGCATGGTTATGCAGAAAACATCTATAAACAACCATGTAGTTGACCTGTCTAATGGCTTATTTTAATCCCTTTCCTGAATTATTTTGTTGTATTGTATTCTTGCTGGCAGAAATATACGAAACTGTTCTGAATAACTGGATTGGAATTTATGATTTTAACGGAACAGCAATATTACATAATGCATATCTAACATGGCTAGCACGCTAATTAACCCGAATCCTTCAACATGCATGTACTTCGCGTCTTAAATGGGTTAGTCAACTAAGAATTAGACATTTTGAATTGTTTTAGTGTTTTATCATTACAATCGATACATATTTAACCGTGCGAGTTTTTTTTCTAATGTTACTATGAATCAGACCTTAGCAAGTGCGTGACATACCAAATGCATCTGGGTTAGATTTTTAAAAGTTCATAGAAATTTATGGTAAACCATAGACCTACTAGAACATGGGTCACATGCACGACAAAAGCGTTGCATTAACCACATACCAGATGGTCACATGCAACATCCGCTGAAAAACTCATCATATATCCCGAGGTGCATCATTATGATTCAAGGTTTTCATATTGACTTGGGAGTGTTTTGTCCCAAAGGTCACTGTTATAAGGCACCTCAGAGCTAGTCGAAGTTCACAAGACTTACAAATTCCGCAGCCAGGTATAACATGGACTCCAAGCTTCGTCAAGTCTAATGAAACTTTTGAGCTCACCTGAGCAAGAGACCTGATAGGCATCTGTCTTGCTGTCTCTCAGACTTAAAACTTTTCACATTTTCATCATCTTCTCAAAAACCACTTGACCAATTTTTAACCACACTCGTAGCAAAGCGTTCTTGGGTGAAGGCGATTAAAGTTTGCTCACGTAGAGGTTCAAGTCCCATTTTGATGGGAGTTAATTACACAATAGTGAAAATAGATGCATCGTTCAAACCTCTTTAACTTAAGTAATCGTTTTCAAACAATAGATCGCTGACAAAATATATTACATCACCGTACACGTAATTACTTGTAAATTCAGTAAATTGGTGCATATACATTGCGGAGAAACACTAGAACGTCGTAAAACAACTTTGTTTTGTAAGCATACGAGGAAATAAATGTGTACTGTTTTACAGTTCGTCGGAACATTCTCACACACAATGTACCAGATCCTCGTGTAAGTTTATTCTCCATCAAAAGGTATACTCGTAGACAGAAACTCTGAATACGTGTACGGCGTCAGGACAGTCACTGTTATCCAGGAATGATTTGCCAAGGAATCTAGTACTAATTAATGAAAATCTCACATGTCCGTATGGGTCCGGGTTAGAAAAGGTCCTTAGTACCTCTTGCTTGTCATTTAAGGCGAATAAATGAGGCGGTACTTTGGACGAGACGGCGAAAACCGAGGTCTTGTGTCACAGCAGGTGTGGCACGGTAAAGATCCCGCCTGCTCAAAGGTGGCCGTAAGTTTGTTTGTTTGTTTGTTTTACGTCCCGTCGAGAATTTTTCACTCATATTGAGACGTCACCAGCTGTAGGTGAAGTACCAAGAATTTAGACCTATGCTTAGCGCTCAGGGCCGTAGCAGTGAGGGTTCTTTAACGTGCCAACGCCTACCGTGACACGGGACCTCCGTTTTTAAGGTCATATCCGAAAGACCCGTGATTCTCACTTCTAAATGCCGAGCGTTTAGCGAAGGAGCAATCACTACCTATTTTTCGTCTTAGGTTTGACGCGGCCATGGCACGAGCGGGGCTCGAACTCACGAGCTCCCGGTACGAAGCGAACGCTCTAACCACTGAGCTACCGCGACCGGTATGTGGCTTATATTTTGCAGCCCTTCATCGCTGATAGTGACGTCTTCAAAACAGTGAATAATTCTGGAACGGGACGTTAAACAATATACAACCACCCAAAAGCCCAAACCATAACCTGGAAACCACTTCAACTCAATTATGACGTCACATCTGTTTACAAATAGGACCACACTTAAACAAGTCAGTGAAATAACCGTAGAAGAAAGTAAAAGGCATTTTGAGTGCCATTCTCTCATCAGAAGACTAAAGAGTAATGGCTTAATGACCTACACGTTTCATATCCGAAGACAATGCAAAAATGGCGTATATCATCTAAGGTAGTGTAATGACCCAATGTGATCCCCGTTTTCACTAGAATTTCGAAATAGACGTTTAAAACCATGGAAGCTAGTAAAAACTTATTTCAGTGTAAAGTCTTTGTCAAAATGTTTTAGTAACGATCGTGAAATCCCCTTAAAATTCTAATAAAATAATTGCAAGGTCACAATGATAAACCTTTATAGTGACTCACTGAATTTGATGAATAATAAAATAAGTAACAAAAGTCGACACGTCATTCTATTCAGTCAACAATGCACTTTACCCCAATCTCTGTTTACTAAAACAATTCCTGACGTGCACTCAGCTTGCGGCGGTTGTCTGAAATGACAGGTTGAGTATAATTTTTTTCCACTGTGAAATTCAGTCACTTAATAGGGCAAAGTGACCATAGAATAATTCTATGATATTTTGGGTTAGTTTTATATTGTTTTACGTCCTCTTGAGAATCTTTCACTCATGTGGAGACGTTACCAAGTGTGAAGGTTTGTAAAATTTAGGCGCTGACGGCCTTTGAACAGGGAGGAAACTTTATCGTGCCACAGACACGGGATCTTCGTTTTTGCGGTTTCATACGAAAAACTATTTGATTTCAATCCAGATAAGTTCATCTTTGACTACTTTAACTTTCAGATACCTATTTGTGCAATGAATGCATTGCGCTGACCTTCTTCAAGTGTGGTCGAAAAGAAATGATACTTTTCGGGTCATTCCTACGTTGGTCCTGGTGGCCATGGACAACGTTACTTCCGGTAATTATAAACTTTCTTTTCATCAATCAAATAATTCATATGAACTTTTTTTTTTGTGGTGACACATTTATATATAACTATATCATAATATATAAAAAGATCGATTAATTTTCAATGTTAAATGATTTTCACATTAAGAGTTATCTGCCCTTACGGGATACCGACGTGACGTTGTTCACCATGACAAACGACAAGTGGTCGCGACAAACTGTTGATTATTCCTAGTTAGAATAAGGATTATTTTTTATGGTGGATCAGTGGAATAAATATTGAAATTACTGGATCAGAAATATGAGAACTTTAGGGTGGGTGAAAATAAAAGCAGAATTTTAGAGCTATTTTGAATCGGAGTTTTGAGTAGAAACTCGTTTCATTCCTTGTGTTTTTAATAGGGCGCGGCATGGTATATACCGTTACTATTATTATTACAGACGAAATTGCCGGTTCCAGTGAAGCAGTACACATGTGTTGTGTAGCGGCGACAGTTTAGAGGAGGTAGCTATAGAATCACAGCACATGCAAGAACCCCTCTACAGATTATCATTAGGGATCGGACAGGTGCTCGCTGTAGGGATGAAATTATTTATCACCATGTGATCCCCGCTCCGACAGGGACAAGGGAATCGCATCACAGTTACCTTGCAAGCAGACCACATATTGCACGTGCAGTCAGGGACTTTCTTACTCAACAGAATGGTGGTATCCTGTCGCAGTCAGCGGATTTTACTAATGTATCACCAATTGAGCATGTCTGGGATGAAGTGGCGAGAGGTTTACGTCGCGTACCAAATCCGATGTTGACATTGATTGATTTAGTCGTCTTTTAACCAACATTTGGAATGACTCTTTAAACACTGCAGTGTCATCAATGAGACGTAGTTGACACGTTTGTGTAAAACGGAAGCCAAGGAGATCATTAACTTTGTGAATTCCCCCTTTTATAGCATTTGAGCGCAACCGCGCAAGATGTTATAGTTATGAATACTGGTTCAATGCATGTTATATTGTACCAAGTAGATTAAATAATTGTTAATTGCCCAATTCAATTGATTTTTTTTTATGTCGATTCAATTCAAAAACGGACTACCGTTTGATGCTAAGGGATTTTCTTAGACCTGTAAATATGCATGACTTTATCATTTCTAATTCATCAAAAATATTATCAAATTTATAACCTTTGACAGGTACTTCAATTGTTTAAATTCATGATCCCAGTAACAGAGTTGACTTGGAACTAATTATGGTGCTGTAAATTCATGAATTTGGTTGACATACACGTAAGTTCCTAAACCGGACGAAGATTTTTACAAATATCTAAATCAATGACCTCATTTTTTTTTATTTAGTGTCTTGGCCAATAATTCAACCATTTAATCTATAACCTCCATTTGTAGGTCACTAAGTTAACCAGGTAATCTATTGCTATAAGCCCGCGTGTGTAGATTACCTATAAGCTCGCGTGCGTCGTCCATTGTGCTGTAACAGATGAGCATTAACTTCTTGATAACTATTCTTCTAATTGTTTTCAGAACTGGGGCTAAACTGTACATTTCACGATTTCTGCACCCTTGGGGCCTTAGGGGTGGGTCAAAACTGCCAAAATTAACCTATTTTCAAAAATCTTCTTACTTTCGGAAGGTCGGTGGTCTCTTCCCGGATACATTGTATCTGGGTTCTCTCCTCCACCTACAAAAACTGGACGTCACAGATAACTGAAAAATTGTTGAGTGTGGCGGAAAACAAACAATCAATCAATCAATCTTCTTTACAGCCGCACATCTGCAAGAAGAATCGATTTGAATCTGTCATTTACGGCAAATATTGCACATTTTTGACCCTGGCCCGGGGTAAGGTTCTGACTCCAGTGCATAGCCAAACTTCATGGTGTGTGTGTGTGTGTGTATAAAACATTGAAATAAGATCTTTAATGCTATTGATATTAAATTGATCTCTGTGAATGTTTAGAAGGAGCGGATAATCCAGGGATGGTGGGATTGGTACCAGGTGGAGACAGAATGGTCTTCGTGTTTAAATGTGTGTTAACAGATGAACAATTTTAACTTCTTGATAACTACTCTTCCAATTCTTTCTAAATTTGGTATGAGACATCTTTAGAACAAAGGGAATGTAAATCGTAATGTTTAATACTCTTGCAACCCCAGGGCCTTAAAAGCGAGGTAAAAACGGTCAAAAACTGGTAAATTTTTAAATATCGTTTTCTTTACAATTGCAATATACTGATGGACTTTAAAAACGCAACGCAAGTTTTTTTTTTATTTATTCATTATATATAAAACTTTTATTGCAAAATTTACCCATCATACATCGTATTGATTTGTAATTTGTTTATTAGATATATGAACAAATTTGCGTTTTTAAAGTCTGTCAGTATATATATATGGTTGGTTGAATAGTGTTTAACGTCCCGCTCGAGAAATTGTCACTCATAACACACGTATATAAGAATTAAATTAATGAATTTTCAACAAGAACAATACGGCATAGTAGTGTTTATATGTAAAATATTTAAATAACATGATCTTTAATGCTATCGATACTAAACTGAAACTACTGGAGATTTAGAAGGAGCAGGTAGCCCTTTACCAAATGTGTAAATTTCATGATCCCAGGTTTTGGTTTTGGTACCAGGATGGGGCAAAAATGGTCATAGTGATTAAGGAGGAATGCCACACCAGGGAATTTAATATGGATGAAAAATGGAGGATATGTACAACAATATTTTGTGATTGAAAACATTTAAATCGACTTCATTTAATGTAAAAAAAAAAGTGCATTTTTAGTAGAAAGTATCTTTAAAAAAAACCCTTAAAATTCCTGCTGGATTCGACGTGCTACTTGACTGCGCTACTGATCTACACAACGATAATTGACTGAGCTACTCATCTAGACAACGATAATTGACTGAGCTACTCATCTACACAACGATAATTGACTGAGCTACTCATCTACACAACGATAATTGACTGAGCTACTCATCTAGACAACGATGATTGACTGAGCTATTCATCTAGACAACGATAATTGACTGAGCTACTCATCTACACAACGATAATTGACTGAGCTACTCATCTAGACAACGATGATTGACTGAGCTATTCATCTAGACAACGATAATTGACTGAGCTACTCATCTACACAACGATAATTGACTGAGCTATTCATCTAGACAATGATAATTGACTAATTGACTGAGCTACTCATCTACACAACGATAATTGACTAAACTACTCATCTACACAACGATAATTGACTAATTGACTGAGCTACTCATCTAAACAACGAAAATTGACTGAGCTACTCATCTAAACAACGATGATTGACTAAACTACTCATCTAGACAACGATAATTGACTGAGCTATTCATCTAGACAACGATAATTGACTGAGCTATTCATCTAGACAACGATAATTGACTGAGCTATTCATCTAGACAATGATAATTGACTAATTGACTGAGCTACTCATCTAGACAACGATAATAGACTGAGCTACTCATCTACACAACGATAATTGACTAAGCTACTCATCTACACAACGATAATTGACTGAGCTACTCATCTAGACAATGATAACTGACTGAGCTACTCATCTAGACAACGATGATTGACTAAACTACTCATCTAGACAATGATAATAGACTGAGCTACTCATCTAGAGAACGATAATTGACTGAGCTACTCATCTACACAACGATGATTGACAAAGCTACTCATCTACACAACGATAATTGACTGATCTACTCATCTAGGCAACGCTAATTGACTGAGCTACTCGTCTAGACAATGATGATTGAAAGAAATAGACAAATAATGTTGATATTTGTATTTTAATTCATTTTTTAAAAGATAATCAGCAATTATGGCAATGCCAAGTACCTGCTTGATTGTTTAATTTCGATGACACTCTATGAAAACTAAATGCATAGTAAGAAAGGCAGAAACGGATAGTTATAACAAAATTGTGAATTACGCAACCCCCAGATTCTGACTCCAGGGAGAATCCAAAATCGTAATATGTAAAGTTTGTCTTTAATATGGGCACTTTCGGGGGATGGGAATGGAGGATTTGCAGTTTAAGAACATCTTCCTTTACACTGCTGCTAAATATTCGAATTTATCTTAGATGTACAGAACAGGAAAACTATTTTAGATTTCGCAGCTCATCAAATTAATGATATTTTATGCTGACACTCAGGCGATCTATAAGGCCTATGGGCCTAATTTTTATGTTCTGTCTTACATTTTGAGACAACACTGCAACTTGTGTGTAATTCTAAAACTTGCACTCTCCTAGACTGTTTTGAGCTTTACGTAATGAATCAGTGTGTATTTTCAGTACAAAAAGGCCATTACTACTAGGATTAACGCTCTTCATATATTTATTGTTAGAAGACATGAGTGTGCATTCATTTAATTATTCATCTGTATTGTTATAATGTGTTGACACCAACAGACAAAACTGGTTGATGCAATTAAATTGAAAGCAGATTTTGAATACAAAATGGTCATTCAAAACACTGTAGCTGAATGACCTCTGTAGCTCAATAACAAGCAGTATGACCTCTATACCTCAATAACAAGCAGTATGACCTCTATAGCTCAATAACAAGCAGTATGACCTCTGTAGCTCAATAACAAGCAGTATGACCTCTGTAGCTCAATAACAAGCAGTTTGACCTCTGTAGCTCAATAACAAGCAGTTTGACCTCTGTAGCTCAATAACAAGCAGTTTGACCTCTGTAGCTCAATAACAAGCAGTTTGACCTCTGTAGCTCAATAACAAGCAGTTTGACCTCTGTAGCTCAATAACAAGCAGTTTGACCTCTGTAGCTCAATAACAAGCAGTTTGACCTCTGTAGCTCAATAACAAGCAGTATGACCACTGTAGCTCAATAACAAGCAGTTTGACCTCTGTAGCTCAATAACAAGCAGTACGACCTCTGTAGCTCAATAACAAGCAGTATGACCTCTGTAGTTCAATAACAAGCAGTTTGACCTCTGTAGCTCAATAACAAGCAGTATGGCCTCTGCAGCTCAATAACAAGCAGTTTGACCTCTGTAAATCAATAACAAGCAGTATGACCACTGTAGCTCAATAACAAGCAGTTTGACCTCTTTTTTTCTTTTTGTATTTATGATTCCACTTCTATGTAGATGTTGAAGATATATTCCAAGATATTTAAGCGCGGATCTAAAAGGGGGTGTCTGGACCCCCCCCCCCCCCTAAATTTCCAACTGAAAGAAAATATAGTCATCTTTCACCCTAGCATTGCGTTTAATATTGCTTCATTAACGCCCTTGAACCAGGTCCCAGATTCCTGGCGTTTTGGATCCCCTCCCCGATGAAGAGTTGGATCCGCGCCTGTAATTGACAATGCAATAAAATTCAAATTTAAACCTCTTTCATAATTATTTCATCACAATCAAGTATAATGCAAAAGACCATGTCCATGGTATCCTCTCTCTCTCTCTCTCTCTCTTCTCCATCCTTGGGTGATAACCATCCGATAAAAAAGAAAATAAACAAAAACTACCACACATTTGTGGTATTTCCTGCAAATTATATCATCATTTCCCCCTGAAATACTCAAAATCAGTCTTTATAGTGTATGCTATTCATAGACGGTAATACTGATCGAACTCTCATTTGGATTTTTAATTGTTGTCGGTGTATTTGCTCAAATGACTGAAATGTCGTGGGCTCTATACCTTTTGTTCTCTGTAGAAATTTCAGTTATTTCATCAGTAAACTCTTGAAGGATGCTATTCTTCATGCCAAGGTTTTCAATAAGTTTTTATATACCCCAGCTGTGCCCGATGTACGCCTACTGGCGGTGTTTTTCTCCACGTTCTGCTGAGTTAAGATTAAAATGTCCTTCACTTAGTTTCGGAGATCGAACTGTCTGGCAGGTTGGTGTTAATAACCATCATGTAAATTTATGTTTAACGGAAACAGCTTGACAGAGTTCTTACATTATATTTTAAAAACCTACATATATTGCATTCATAAGCACATTTCTTTGCATGCAAACCTGCATTTCATATTTTCGTACACCATTTTAGAATGCCGATTTTGATCTGCAACACATTTTGGGGTAAATGTACGAAAATCAGTATGGGATTTAATTATAGATTTCCCAATAACTTGGTGGCTTTTAGAAAACTATTCTAAGCTAAAAGATATTGTTACACACGGTTTTCACCAGAAAGCTGGGATTGGCGATAAATGAAAACTCATGGAAGTTTCATATTTCTACTGGTTTTACTTTATAGGATTTTAAAATAATTTTTTTTTATAGGAAATTGTACTATTCAAGGTAGTAAAAAATTGCTGTATGAAAATCTTAAAATCTGCCAAGAAATCATAAAAATTGCGTGATGTTTGAGGAGGTACTCTCAACAGCAGGTAAATTTCATTTACAATTTTGTAGAAATACAATCTGAAACTGTGGTATGTCTAAACATTCCCGAATCTTCATTCTTAAAGGCTCGCCTCTCATGTAAAACTCTTATCGTCATTTGCTGACCTTGGTGGGTTTTTTTTTCTTGCACTGTGTCGCAAATGGCGGACTTATCCGAGAATGTGATTTATGTATGTACTAATGGACAATCAGCTCAGAGAGAGAGAGAGAGAGAGAGAGAGACAGAGACAGAGAGAGAGAGAGCGCAAAAGTTTTCTATAAGTACAATTCTGTAAGTAATGGCAGGTAACGAAAACTTGTCTTAATTAAACCAAACTGATAATGGATGTCAGAAAAATGAAGATGGTTCTCATTCGGAATGTCTGCCTGTGCACGGATTGCGAGACCTTGCCCCTAGCAATGCGACACGGGGGAACACAGTTAGCATAGAACGAAGTTAATATTGACAGATACTTCTCACGAAATGCAAGTTGGATTTCCGGACTGTCCTCAGGAAATAAATCGACATCTTGTAATTATCAGTAGATGGAAGGCCTACACCACGGTATTGTCAGTCGTCATGCAGTTGGTGTAGTTTTTATAGCATTTTATGGAACGGAATCTCTAGGCATGAATGTCAACAACACAAGATTGTTGTAGGTGAAATCTCATTGAACTGACAGTAATGGATTTCTTGCGTACGAAACACGAACAAAAACTGCAATTTCGAGGAGAGGTTTTCTTCTGAATTTTATAAGCAAACCCGCTGGGCCTAGCACATCTCTGAACATTTGAATTTCATGGATAAATTCCATATTAAGTATACATGATATGCATACACTGTGATAAGAAATTTATATTGTATTTCTGTATGAGATTGGAATTATGGAATTTGTCATAAAAAAAAAAATCTACAGCAGGGATCGCGGAATGTCAAATGATCGATCTCGCTCGAATTCTGGAATTCGGTTAATGATGCATTTTTGCCCATTTGGAAACCCAATAGACAAAAGCGATGGTAATCTTCAGATATAGAATTCCATGCGCCTGTCAGAGCTGGTCTGTCACGCGAGTTTCAGAATTCACACTCTTGTGTACATTTTATATTTGTGACAAAATGTAGTCTGCTCCAACTCCCCAATATAAAGTGTGTAATATGCGCTACATTAAACGCTACCAGAATGAGGTTAAACAATTTTCATACTTTTCGTTGATGAATAAAAAGTGAAGATAACGAACAGTGATCAATCTCATAAAGAATACATAATTAAATACGGATCCCAGGGCACACTAGAGATGGAATCAGGTGCCTAGGAGGAATAAGCATCCCATGTTGACCGGTCGCACCCGACTTGAACTTTATATCTTGATCAAATGAACGGAGAAATCCGTAGTTAAAATCAGTATGCAGGGAACGACCAAACATTTTGGTGTGAATCAAGTCAGACAGCATTCGACCCAATGAATTTTTCGAACACTGAAGTTGAAATGATATTGTTTTTCACTGCATCACAAAATAAGACTCAATTAAGTTTCACACAGAAAACAATTCTTTTAGATGGCAAGGGCTCTTTGTTACATTCGAGTAAGTTAAAAATGAAAACTTTTCCTAAAATACATAATATTTTTTATGGATACTAATCATACAAGATATCAGAAGAAGGGATAAACTATGTAAATATAAGATTCTTGCTTATGTAAACGAGCAAGTCTCCGTTCACCATTAGTTTTCTATTCATGAATTTTGTAGTCGCTATGTACAGAATGTTCGTGGCATTCTTTTATGCTATCTATATGAAAATAACGTATTCTGTCATCTCCAATCTAAAAGGCCTGTCACTTTTCGAGTGTTCTTCAAATCCAAAACAAGGCTTTTAGAAATAGTGTAAAATTAAGCATAACTTCAATAGACCGTTCGCACGTATCATCTTTTATACACTTTCAATCTATCATTCAAATATAAAAAGCAAAATTCCTTAGATACTAGTAGGTTACTTTAAAACATCTGTTCCATATTGACTTTGTGAATACTGAGTACAGTAACAAAATATGACATACAAGTTTAGCCTACCTAAGGCGTTGGCCATCTCCTCGAACCCCTCCTTGGACTTTTCCTCCCAGGAACCCACAAACTGTTGTATTCCGGCCATTTTCAATTAATTAATTATCAATAAATCTACTTTAAAAGGTGTATGATATTGATAGTACTTTTGTACAGGTGGAAAATATAAACAGAGAATCAGTTGAAACCCATTCCAATCATCGGGTTGCTTTGCTTCGGCACGAGTCAGTTCTATTATATATAGGTAGACGCCGCTCGCGGTCAGCAGGTGCGCGTTGTTGTTCAATCTAAGAGGGACGTACCAATGTAAACTTCTGCAAGTCAGGTTAGATTCATCGATTCCGTCAAATGACCCATCAACAATGATATTATTAAGACAAAAAACCTCTTAATTCATCGAGACCCCAAATCCATAACAATTTATTGTGCGAATAAAACTGCGTGTTTGGAAATAAATTGATTTTACTATGGAAATATGCATTTAAATCTTTCTGCTCCTTTCCTGTGGCTATTAATGGGAAGATAACGGTTGTTTTCGCCTCCATATCTTTTCGTGATTTCATCCGATTCCAATCTCTGAAATGCAGATACCAGGTCGTTTCGCCACCATATATTCACTATAACACCCGTGATAACGGTAATAAGTGTCTGATCTGTCATCATTCTATGCAGTGTAATCAGAAAGCTTATAATCAGAAAGCTTATAATCGCTGTAATATATTTATATATATTCCCTACAAGCAAACCTCTTTTTCTTAATAGGATTGTCCTATGCAATACGAAAGGTGGAGTGATTTGTCCACGTTAGCATATAGATATCACGCTGATAATCTATTACACTCAATGGAATGAGGAAGTGTGATATTTTGATATAAAACATTGGATCCACAATGTTGATGATCTTAAAATCACATGAAAAGGTAATTACATAAAATACGTGTTTGGGGAAATAAATATTTACAATAAAAAAGAAAAAGAATCTTTTGCTCATGCAGGTTGAGAGTTGGAATATCAGATGTCGTGAAGTGAAGAATAAAAGAAACCGTGAATAAGCATAAATACGAGGTAAATTGTTTTTGATCTAGACCGTCTGTGGTGTCTTGTATGTTGTTCTTGAGCCAAAACAGTGAAGTATTAGAAATCGTGGTAATTTTATGTAATTCATTTTGAATGATTATCACTTAATTGGCACTGGATTGCATTCCAAAGGCGCGCTACAGGAGTTCACCCGGTATCTGCAGGTGAATTGTTAGAAAAACTACTCACTGAATCAGACTGGGACAAGGACAGATGGAAGGGCTTTGGTCGGAATTGCAATGGAGCTGTTTAGATCACGTATGTGAAACCTTTGTATTTAATTTAGTGTAAAAATAAATGGAAAGCAAATGCCACTTATCTTTGTCTTATCTTGCAGATTCAGGAGTTTTGTCGGGAATTTAAAATTATGTAACAGTGTATATCTGAGAATATATGATTAATGAAAATCGATCTTTTTGTAGATCTTTCAGATTTAAGTTACTTCACAAATATGTTGTTTAAATCATTAAATTGCACTTTGCATTCTAGCAGAGAGAAAAAAAAGACTTGTACACATACAAGGACATACAAGGACAGAGGGTATAGAATCGCGATGCTTCATTCATGAGTTGCTTTCTTACTGTAATACTTGTCTTTAGAGACGGTAAGTAGAGATATAGACCAGTCCGGAAGTTCAATATCATTTCACGTCATTGACTGGATCTTATTTAGGTTCCTTAACTCTATTAATGGCAGAGAGTGGGCGTGGCGTGGTTCCGTCGATAACATTTCGTACCTTTGATAGCAAAACAACAAGTTTCGAAGGCTATTAAAGAATTCCATTATTGTCCAAATAACCATAATTCTCTGGCAGAGAGAATCAAATGTGCTGAAAGCGTCGGTACCTACCAGATCAATATCGATTCTTGGCATAAAATGATCTTTTGTATCGATATTCGAATTACAGACATTTGAGATATCAAAACTCGGGCGACATGACTATTTCCGGTTCCGTTTGTGACATCATTGGCTAATACCTCCGAGTCGTTAAAGAGGGATCTGTACGGAGAGATGATTGTTACAATCATGATGAGGCAATAAAAATTCCTTAAAGTTTGACTAAGTACGCCCCATAGAGGGAGGATTTTCAAACAACAGACTGAAGTAATTTCTTGTTAATATTTGTCGATGAAGAAAGCCTCTCATGCAGTTTCTCATCAGACGGTATACTTTCAGTTTAACTGTTGGTTACGCCAAGAGGCTTCTTGTTATGAGTATGTGTATTTCTCATAAATGAGGTAAATGCGTTGCTCTGATACTCACGAGCATACAAAAAAAGAATTCTTCCTTGAAAAGACGAATCATCAAAGAACGACCTCTGGATTCCAAGAATTGTCCTCTTGCTTTCATGTTATGTCTTAATGACGAATGTGTAGGTATTGCTTTTTCTAAATCCATTGAAACAAACGTTGATAAAATTAATAATCATAGGTAAGTACCCGGATTTGTATGACAGGTATTCAGTACGCTGTAAAATATTATGGAGGCAATAAAATGAGGATATATTTTATACCAGTCGGCAAAATGATGATGGAAAATATGATTATAACGAATAGTGATCAATCTCGTAATGCTATAAAGAATATAAAACCACGAACAGGACAAACACGGACCTGGAAATATCAGAGGTTAGATCATGCGTCTAGGATGAGTAAGCATGCCTTGGTAAAAGGTCACACCCGCCGTGAGTTCTACATCCTACATCTTGATCAGGTAAACGGAATAAACCGTAGACAAAATCAGTGTGTAAAGAGCGGCCTAACCTTTTCAATTGAAACACGCCAGGCGGCCTCTAGCCCAACCTCTGGTGTATCCAGGGGTCAGTGTTTGTCCTTTTCTAGGTTTTGTATTCTTTGAAGGATTTCTGGATTGATTTTCTATTCTTTTGTTCATATATCATATACAGGTTTTAAGCTTAAACTTTTAATCTAGGTGATTTTTAATGCCTGTATTCATTCGACACAACCTTAGATACTTTCTTGTATGTTTCTGTGTATTGTAATTGTGGTCCAGATCCATATTGACTAATTAAGTGTTTAGCAAACAGCGAAATGTTTGTTTGTACTCATCCGATGAAACTAATGTATCAGTTTCTTACAGTTTTGACACCATTTTAACCACTAGGTTATTCTTACTTACTGCATCGAGAATCCGGAAATTTGTGGGATCTCGTTTTGTAATTCCTTGGTGTATATAAGCGATGTGGGCAAACAAAGACATTTTGACTACCCCTGGATCATATTTTCAATAAGTAGTTATGAGAGGGAAAATAAATATATGATTCCCTACATGTTTTATTTACTTTATCTGAAATTCTTACTAGTCGCAATAGCCTGGTGATTAGGGCGATCGATTCGGCCCCGGGTTCAACTCTCGATGTCAGCTCCATGTCAAACCTAAGGCGTTTAACAAAGATAGGAAGTGTTCTCTCGCCAGGCGTCATTCTTCGTAAGCGTCACGCATAGACACGTTAAGCAGGTGACCTCTCTACATAAAACAACATACATATAAAACCTGAAAACCCAGGAATTAAGATTTATATTCCAACCTTCTCATCCAACTTTCAGTGCTTCTCAAGAAGGTCTTTTTAAAAACCAATAAAATTCAGTCTCATACTTTGGTTTACACAAAGGGATTGTTAATAACGCAATCGAAACAAATTGAAGCAAATTAAAATTGATTCAATGATTAAGTGTTTGAAGCAGTCTTACAAGGACAATTTAGAAATAGCACAATCGATTGATCCTTTTTATTTATAACTAATTCTCACATCTTGGCGAAAATAAAATCATTCTGAGCTAATATTTGCTATAAAAAGTCAGCTCAAGAGGTTATTCAAACTTATTGTAGCCCTCTTGTAACGTTTTGTAATCTCTATATAAAACAGGGAAGAATAAAAGAAATGAATCATAAGGATGTATTTGTCAGCCAATCATCTTATCAATCCATAATGACGTCAGAAAAAGAGAG
The DNA here is from genome assembly GCA_024699665.1 of Ostrea denselamellosa. Taxonomy (NCBI): domain Eukaryota; kingdom Metazoa; phylum Mollusca; class Bivalvia; order Ostreida; family Ostreidae; genus Ostrea; species Ostrea denselamellosa. Next base: position 5,347,061 of record JAMZEH010000071.1, read on the forward strand.
GGCCAGTAGAATTTATTTCGTAACTTATCCCCATCAATAAAATATGCCAAACCTTTGTACAATGACACAAAAGATCGACAGACCTTCTTGAAAAGTTATAAAAATGCTGCTTTAAAATGTCTAAGAAGTTGTTTTTAGAGAATGGCAAACAGTGCTTCTGCAAGATAAAAAACATGAAAACTCCAATATCCAGTGCAAATCTGTCTCGTGTAATCACCATCCATCGATCAGTGCAATTGTCGGGCTCGGTTCATAGTCACTATTGTGTGTTACATAATTCCATCTCGAATCGTCCTCTTTCTTCATATCGACATTCGCCTGCCACTCCAACCTGTATTTGCATAACCGCCAAGTGCCTTGAATGATTCCGTTTCCTGCCAATCGTACCTGTTCTGCACCAGATGCCCAAAGATAACAGCAAAGCCTAAGGTACCTAAAGCTGGACGGTAATTTCGCTTATTTATTATATTTTCTTTAGATCTAGAAAATGTTCTTATTAAGACTTCTAGGACGTTGATAGCCCTACAACACACAAAATATTTCATATTAACCGCCACGCGATATATACGTGTAATAATAAAAAAAATGAAATTTTGAAGATAACGAACAATGATCAATCTCATGATTCCTACAAAGAATACAGAATTAAGAATAAAACAAACCGCGGACCCCTGCGTTTTCAAAATTAGCATGTAAAGAACGCCCTGTCAGCTGGTATGAAACACGTCAGAAAGTATTCAACCTAACGATACGTTGTCTTTAAATGAGACAGTTGAAACCTCTTTATCACAATAGTATTTATCTAATAGTATTTACATGTATCTTACATTCGTAATTATTTCTTAAGTCTACATTGTATTTTGCGTCTTTTAATCTGTATTTAGTTTACTAATATATGTCTGTATGTATGCTACATGTAGGACCATATTGAAAACTAGCATTGTTGCTAAATATGTAATCCTTGATAAATAACGGCTTTATTATTATTATTTATCATTATTATTATTATCAAATTATTTGTCAGCAACATGCCTCTATTTACAAATTGATCATACGCAGATCATGTCATTTCGTATCGAATCAGTTAAAATTGATTGATTGTTGTTCTCCGTCACATTCAACAATTGTTCAGTTATCTGGCGGTGTCCAGTTTTTGAATATGGAGCAGAGAATCCAGATACAATGTACCCGGGAAGAAACCACCAACCTTCCGAAAGTAAACTTGCAAACTTTCTCACATATGAGAATGGAACCCGCGCCCACTAGAGGGGAGAGGTCTTGTAATTTTGAGCGCAATGCTATAACCACTCGGCCACGGAGGCCCCCAATCAGTTAAGAGACATAAACACCATTTGCAATTGATAGTAGAATATTGCTGTATAGATATGGGAAATTGATGATGGAAGTTGAAGTCATCCCGTTTGTTATGGAGTTAAGCTGTTATTTTACCATTAGCATCCGTATTCAATAAAATATCCAAGTATGAAGCAGATGTGGAAGACTCTGTGCTATCCTTTATTTCGAGTTTACTAGGGTATATGAAATCGACACATGCATGAAAATGAGTATTGATAATAAATAAAACATCGATATATCTAAAAGAAAAGTGAAGATAACGAACAGTGATCAATCTCATAACTCCAACATGGACCCATAGGCACACCAGAGGTGGGAACAGACATCCAGGAAGGGTAATCATCTCCTGTCGACTGGTCACACCTGTCATGAGCCCTATATCTTCAACTGGAACACGGAGTAATCCTTAGTCAAACTCAGTGTGTAAAGAAGGGCTTAGTACCATTAGTGTGAAACATTTCAGACAGCATTTTATCCTATGACAGGTTGTATTGGCAAACTAAATCGTTATAACGATAATAGAAATTGCAAAATGCTGACTTCATACGAGACTGTTGAAGTCATGTAACAGCAAATTGGTTGTCAGTAGTCTGCCTCAATTTAAAAACTTATCTCTTAAGTATTGAATGAATTTAGAGACATAAACACCACATGCAGGTGATTATGAAATATTGTTATATCAATATTGGAAGTTTACGATGGAGAAGCTGAAGTCATCCCGTTTGCCATAAAATTAATAAATGTCGAGTTGAAGGTCACAGCTTGGTATTTTTTCTTCTCGTGTAAAAGCCTTTTAATCATTCTGCCTCGTAGGAATGTTAAAAACAGGTCAGCTAACAAAAGAACACATTTTGTATCCATGGGAATTCCAAAAATACTGTTGGAAGATCTGATCACCAAGGCTACGTAGTATGGTCAACGAAGAACTCCAGCATCTTTTTAATATCAACTTCAGAATATTTATGGGAGAAATGATGATTTATGAATGTTTAATCTAAATTTGGGAATACTATAATTTTGTAATTGTCTTGTTATATAATTTGATTAATTGAATATACTATTTTTCAAAAAGATGGGGATAATGGATTTACAAGGACAATGAAATGCAGATCATGAGGTCAGGAAGGAAACAAATGACAGAAAAAACATTAAGGAAACATTTGTCAATTTATTCGAAACCCTGTGTACAATCAGAAAAGGACAGATTCTCCAGAATAAGGGTCGACACCAACACAGGTCACAGAGCAAATTTACCACCATTGTGAAACAGAGTCATTAGCGGGTAAAACCCCTCGGTTGGCCAGGCAAGCTCGGATTCGACGTGGCATACTCCTAATGATAAATCCCAGGTCATTCTGGGGAAGGTTATTTCATTCCTGTTGCAATGCTGCAACAAGTTTTTGGTCATTGGCAGGAGAGTGTTGGTGTTGACGTAGCCGCTGTCCAAGCATGCTTGATAGGGAAAAGGTCCGGACTGAGTGCGGGCCATGGTACAGTCCCTGAAACGTTCTACTTTCCCATTTTTTCGTTCGTTCAGGGTTCGTTCACCGTTCGTTAGCGTTCGTTCACCGTTTTCCGTTCACAAAGCGTTCTCCGTTTTTCGTTTATCGTTTTCCGTTCTCCGTTTATCGTTTACCGTTCTCCGTTTATCGTTCACCGTTTTCCATTTATCGTTCTCCGTTTATCATTCACCGTTTTCCGTTCACCGTTTTCCGTTCTCCGTTTATCGTTCACCGTTCTCCGTTCACTCGCATTTTTTGTTGTTTTTGTTTTGATAAGCTGTGGTGAAAGGGGGAGGGGTGGATCTCCGTTTAATCAGACAATAGTTTGTAAATTCTACGTGCATTTATTGTGCAATTAAGATTACATTTCTATTGCATACCACATGTAAATGTTTTGTACATTTACACAACAACGTATCACAATGTTTGCTTTGCTGAAACTAAAATAATTAATGCTATATTCATAATTACCTGCAGAAAATGCATTTTCCAAAGTACTCTGTTTATGTAACACAAAACACTTATATCCAGGGGTCTGTGTTTGCCCATCTCTAGGAACTGTATTTGCTTTTGGCATTTACTGTTTGTTGCTTAGTCGTTACATTCTTACCAGCTTTCCATCCAAGGAACTTATTAGAAATATTCTAAGTAAACAGATCATTTTGCTATTATCGTTTTCCGTTCTCCGTTTATCGTTTACCGTTCTCCGTTTCTCGTTCACCGTTTTCCTTTTATCGTTCTCCGTTTATCGTTCACCGTTCTCCGTTTATCGTTCACCGTTCTGCGTTTATCGTTCGTCGTTTTCCGTTTATCGTTCACCGTTTTCCGTTCTCCGTTTATCGTTCACCGTTTTTCGTTCTCCGTTCACTTTCCGTTTAGCGTTCGTTTACCGTTCGTTCACCGTTCGTTCACCGTTAATTCACCGTTCAAGTGGGAAAGTAGAACGTTTCAGGGACTGTAATGTGGTGATATTCTGCTGTTGGAGATAATCTGTAATGATCCTGGCCCTATGACATCTGGCATTGTCATCTTGACAAATGAAACGGCGGCCATAACGACGTGCAAACGGCACAACATGGAGTGCCAAGATGTTGTCCAGGTAGTACTGACCTGTGAGACACCCAGCAACAGCATGCAAGTGTGTTCTACAGTGATGCCTCCCCACACCATTATAGATCCACCCCCATACCGATTATCTCCAACGGTGTCGTCACCATCAACGCTGGGATAATCATCGATGGAACCACGTAATGTTCTCAGATGAGTCGAGGTTCACTGTGGACTTCCTGGACAGACGCAGGAGGGTTTGGCGCCGACGTAACGAACGTTTCCATGACGTTAACGTTAATAGACAATTGACAAATGTTTCCTTAATGTTTTTCTGTCATTTGTTTCCTTCGTGACCTGCATTTCATTATTCTCGTAAATCCAATATTCCCTACTTTTGTTTTGAATATTATATTATTGATTGAGAAAAGTTTAGTGATTTCAAATGTACATAAAGATCTTTGGAATTTTTCAGAATCCACTTTTGATTTACACCTCTTTTCACATGTGTCGTGGCATAGTACGTTAGAAGTTTAATATGGTTAATATATGCCTAATGTGTTTAAATCTGAAATGAAGTTTTAAGAATTCTTTTGAAAGGGAAATGGGAATATATAAGTAGTATTACCTTGTGTGGAATTATAAACATATGGGTTATTATAAACATGCTCTCTTGAGTCTCATCACTCCCAGCAAGGAAACTAATTATACTCTCCAAGTCTAAGGATACGTGAATAGTACTTTGAAAAAAAGATTTTGTTATTGCTATTGAAAAGATTCTGACCAATAATATCTTCTTTACGCTGTACACTTTCGCTATTCTAGGAAGTCTTAATGTATGTAAATCTGGTTGGTTGTATATTGTTTAAAGTCCTGATGGAGAAACACTAATAGGGAGTCGTCAATATTGCCAGTAAAGGGCTGCAAAATTTAGGCCTATCCTCGGCGCTTACGTCCTTTTAGCAAAGAGAGATCATTATCCACATATACCACATCTGCTGTGTCATGGGATCTCGAGTTTTGTGGTCTCATCCGAAGGACCACCCCCATGTAGTCGCTTCTTACGACAAGCATGAGGTACTGAGGATCTATTCTATCTTCTCAGATACTCACAAGCATGAGGTACTGAGGATCTATTCTATCTTCTCGGATCCTCACAAGCATGAGGTACTGAGGATCTATTCTATCTTCTCGGATCCTCACAAGCATGAGGTACTGAGGATCTATTCTATCTTCTCGGATCCTCACAAGCATGAGGTACTGACTACTGAACACCTATTCTAACCCGGATCCCCATTGAATCATACAAGTCTGAATGATAATACATAACTGCTTGAATATCCATGTAGCTATACTGGATGCTTGTCGTGGATGGTAGGTGATCCCAAAATCAATCTCTGTTAATCTTTACTGTATCTTAATTATGGGCCCACATTTTGCGCTGTGGGTGAAAGTCAGAGGTAAAGTTTGAACAGACCACGAGAGGTTGCATGGGATAGTTTCCTTTGCCAGTGAAAATGTTAGGATGAATTTTTTTCCTACACTATTTGTATGTATTCAGTTTTTATGTGTTTTTATAGTGGTCCTGACTGTAACAAAAATAGTCTAATCACACTTTGATCTACATTATCTGTTATTTTAGCAAATTGTAACAGAAGTTTTTCAAAGAAGAAAGTTCTTATATTTATCCCCTATATACCGTTATCTTTAAAACTCTGAATCTTCTAAGTGGCTTGCCCTCAACCCGGATTTCAAGCAAATTTGAATCGACACATTGCGAAGACGCTAAGGAGAAATAACACATTGTCATAATGACTCTGACTTCCTTGTGAAACATAAATGAAGATATAAATATCAGTGAGACGTGTGTATTCCTTTGAAATCTATTTCTGCAGCTGGTAGCTCAGTAAGTTAAGTGTCGTCACAAAATATTATACAGAAATACTCAAGTCAAAGAAACAGATAATATGTGTATGTCTATTATTTAAATATGTCATGCTTAAGTTTTCATCACCGTGAATAAGATGTATATATTGTTTAATGATTATTAATGAAAAATGAAAAAACCAACATGTCGCCTGCTTGCTGATCTGTAGATCGTGGGCTCGAGTCTAGTAGAGGTTTAATTTTATTTTAGGGTTTTTTTTTTTATTATTTTCTACAAAAACTGTATTTATAACTAAAGAAGGTAAATTTGAAAGTTTTCAATTTCATATTATTTTACATATCTGTCCACGTCAAGTGCTATTCCCACATTCCACAATTCTTGTAGTTATGGAAAAATGTGTGGATAATTTTCCTAGGCTATGTCTGTATATCCCAATGTAAAACTTGCACTACGCATTATGACGTCATCCCGGTCTCGGGAGTAATGGTTCAACAAACTTGAATCTTTGATATATAAGAATGCTTTCACCAAGGTTACACCTTTACACCCTGTGATTTTACGCATCCCACCCTATTCCCTTGAGAGTAGACATCACGTCACTCTTCAATTTCCCTTGAATTTTCTTTACGCAAAGCATATAGCGACTTGGGAAAAAAATGAAGTATTTGATGTAGAGAGTAAGCTTCTTGTACAGGTTTATTTATACTTGAGTGTGTATAGATGAAAAAAGTGAGTGTAGAAATTATTTAATTTAGTTACACTTTGTTTTAAGAATGATTTATGCATTCAAAAACTGTTTTTGAGCATTTACTTACCAGCGACTTAATCAATTAACTTAAATAGAAAGAGACATATGAGGGCCTCCTCCTCTTTTCTTTTCTTTCTGTCAATTTATGTATTTTGCTGAATATGATTTATGATTTTTAGAATACTTGTATTACAACCAGAACTTTAAAACTAGTACGTCTCGAAACACGTATCGGTATTATGATCCAAATATATATTTTGCCATGTGTTCACTCAACATTAACATTTTTCCAGCCAGGATGATGTTGTTATAATGAATGGTGATGTGTTTGTCAAATTAAGGTACGTCACTATTCACTTAGATTTATTTATACAGTCGACTTTGTCCACTACCGAAAATATGCCTAATTATAAAGTATTCACGATGCTTTACCAATATTTTAACTCAATAACGTCACCATCTGATATTTAACTGGGAAGTAAATTGTCTGTGGTGACGAGAATTGCTAAACAAACAACTGTAATCGATAAAAACAAAAAGCAACAGAACTCAGACATTTATTATTGGCTTTCCAGACTGTACTTTCGTTAGAAAATTGATTTCCTTGAACGTAACTTCATAATAACCTTTCCAAAAACCCACAATCAATCCAGATAACGCTGCCTGGATTCATCAATTATTGTGACAAGATACAATCCGTAGGGCCGATATGAAATGGAGGGATTCTAAATATTATATTTACTTCCTGTTGTCAATGATTGCATCACTTTTATTAATTTTCCTCGGGCTGGCAAGCGAAGCAGTGGTTCCTTTTTCACAAAATTATTACTAATGACGGACAATGAAATGGAGTATATTAATCAATAAGAAAAATTGTCTAGAGGGACGGACGATTTATATCTATTTGGTGGTTTCAAAATAATGGCTACAAATGAAATATACAAACGTATAGAGACGCAACCAAAATAACTGTCGATTTCATGATTTACCATGCCTTCAGAAAATGTCGGAAATATCGAGATATTGCCGAATATGAGAGCCTCAAAGAAAGATATTTTGTTTTTATCTATATAAAAAAGGCGAAATGAATACCTTGCAATATTTGTCGTATAAAGATAGATTGTTTGTTTGTTTGTTATTTTCCGCCATACATTTTTTTCAGTTATCTGGTGGTGTCCAGTTTTTATTAATGAAAGAGAGAACCCAGATACAATATATCCGGGAAGAGACCACCGACCTTCCGAATTAAACTGGCAAACTTTCTCACATATATCGGTGCTAGCAAGAATGGAATCAGCGCCGACTAGAGGTGAGAGGCCTTGTGATTTTGAGCACTATGCTCTAACCACGCAGCCACGGATACCCAATGTCGTATAAAAAGATAAAAAGTAGTTTGAAACGAAAGAATAAATTACAGACTTCTGTCCATAGTTTTAGCAAAATAATGAAGATTTATACACAGGTAAATATATATAACGGAATGAATATGACACTTTTTTCTAATCCACAACAGAATACCAAATTTTCGTCCAATCTCTGGAATATCGCTGTTGGTGGAGCAGCCAATTGAAATAATTTCACATCATATGGAGATAACACAATTACTTTCATGAACAAGTGAAGATAACGAACAGTGATGAATCTCTTCTAAAGGATACAAAATTGAGAGAAGGACAAATACGTATCCCTGGACATACTAGGGGCGAGATCAGGTGCCTGGGAGGAGAAAGCATCTCATGTTGACCGCTCACAACATGCACTGTGAGCCTTATATATTGATCTGGTAAAAGGAGAAATTAATTATGTGTAGTTAGTTTCACTTTTTGAAAACCAGTATGTAATAGCCTGTCCACATATTTGAATAAACAAATCTTGTTTTACGAAGTAAATACAGCTCTATATGAACTTTAAGGTACTGTAATTCATCTAAACCACAATACGACATGCAACACATTCTTGGGTGATTTTTAATCAGAAACAGCTTAGATGGTCCGCAAAATGACTTTTGCTTACTATACTTTGTACAACCATCAATATAAATGTAGTTTTAGAACTTCTAGTGAATTTGAAATCACAAAACGTTTCTTAAATTAACAACATTAAGATGTATGATTTTACAACGCTTTACACGACCATATATCACGATAAATTAAAGGCTAGACTTTTTGACATCATAGACAGTTGCTTCATCAATAAAAATGGTAAAAGGAAATATTCTTATCTAGTGATCGGTCATTCCAAAAATTATTTCGTTCAACAACACTCTGACTCCATGTACAGGTACTCTGGAGTTGATATTAAAAAGATCCTAGAGTTCCTCATTGACAATATCTTCGTAGTCTTTGATGATTAGGTCTTCCAACAGTCTGTTAAAATTATCATGGGCACGAATTGTGCTCCTTTCTTAGTTGACCTGTTTTTATATTCTTATGAAGCAGAATTTATCCAGGGGCTTCTACAGGAAAGGAGAAAATCTCTTGCTGTGGCCTTCAATTTGACATTTAGATATATCGACGACGTTTTGTCCATTAGCAATGATCATTTTCATTCATATGTTGATTCGATATATCCCAGTGAACTTGAAATAAAAGCCGCCATAGAGTCTTGAACATCTACTTTGTACTTAGATATTTTACTCAAAATAGATGCTGGCGGCAAATTAACAACTCAGCTTAATGAGAAACAAAATGATTTCAATTTCTCCATCGTCAACTTCCCTTATCTCTGTTGCAATATTCTATTATCACCTGTATATGATATCTATATCTCCCAACTGGTTGATACGGAAGAGCTTGGTCTGCATATGATCAGTTTTTGAATCGAGACAGGCTACTGACAAAGAAGTTGATGTTACAGGGGTGTGTAAAGTCAGCATTTCGCAAATTTTATGGTCGTTATAACGATCTAGTTTGCCAGTACAACTTCCCATTAGGTCAAATGCTGTCTGATGTGTTTCATACCAATTGTTAGGCCGTTCTAGGACCCTATTTCTGACTAGGGATTGCTCCGTTTACCTGATCAGGATGTACGGCTCACGGCGGGTGTGACTGGTTGGCAGGGGATGCTTACTCCTCCTAGGACCTGATTCCACCTCTGGTATGACCAGGGGTCCGTGTTTCCCAATCTCTCTGATTTGTATTTTCTATGGAAATTACGAGATTGAATAATGTTACCTATTTTCGACTCTTGTTTTAAGCATGATTCTTTGATACCTGCATTGATGCAGTTCAATGGATTACAAATGCGTAATATCATACATATAATTATATGGCTTTAAAAACATTCGATTAAAATGTGGAAAATGAGCTGTAGTGCCTCTTTAATAACTTGACCAGTCATCACTTCAAACGAGTAAACGAGTCAATTTACGTAGCTTGTACTCCCTGTTTTTGCTTGTGATGGTATTGAAAATGTCTGGGACGTCATAGTGTGTTAGAATATCACACAGTTGATCTCTCGTCATACTATCAAAGGCCTTCTTAAAACATATCGGAGTATGACATTGTGAGCTATTTTGGGTGATGTTTCTTAAATATGTGCTCGCACTATCCTTCGGGATTGAGTACTTCTTCAAAATGATCATGTCACCTTGCGACCAGTTCCTTATTCTGTGTAAAAGGTTTTCTTTCCTTGAATCTTATACCATAGCTTTGTATCTCTCTCGTATTATTTAGTTTTCTTTTCAGTCGGTATACATTACTCAGACGATTTCCCTTCACAATGTGAAGCTTCTTTAGTTAAATGTGAAGCTTCTTTAGTTAAATGTGAAGCTTCTTTAGTTAAATGTGAAGCATCTTTAGTCAAAGGGCAAAGGAAATTTTAAAACAACAATTCTTATGAAAGATATATGAATACATGTCTAAGGAATTTGGAAAAATCACTAGTAGACCTGGTATTCCTGTGATGGTATATGTGCATTACACTATTCTTCTCAAATAGCCGATGAAATTCATTTTATTTTAGAATATAATGTTGTAATGTTTTGTTAAAATAAGGGGAAAAAAAGTACTTAGGAGAAAGATATTGTCAAAGAGCAGATGTGGAAATTTCGTGAACAAATGGCATCTTGTAAAATTACAGGACTTAAGAATTTATGTATGTTTATAGAAAAATGGATGTCAGTCTGTCCTCCTTAACGATTTGTCCATATCCAACTGCACCATGGTTTTTCTTACCCATTGTTTTTTATATATATACTTTCTTGTAATCAAACAATACTTATTGTAGATTATGTTTTGTACCTCACAGGTGGTCTGAGACAATAAAAATTTTTAACCTTGTCAGCATTTCCATATCTGTGTGATGACGTGTTGGTTAAACAGTACGAGCCGGTCGAAACATGCTTTTTTATGCACATCGTGTCTGCAATGCGTGTACTTGTTGACAGCGTCAGTAAATAATAATTGAATATCGTGCCGTATAGATATACTTTATTGAAAAGTTACACATATCAGGTATCATCGATCGTGAATTGATATCAACTTGTCTAAATAAGTGAGAATTATTAATGAATAGTTGGGAAAACGCAGATCTGTTTTTATGCTGTTAATTGAAATGAAACATGTTTTAGTAAGTTTTAACATGATCAGTTATTTTGTATAAAATTTCACGCTTGAGTACCTGTGTGCAATTGATTCTCATTACGATGTTGTAAAACTGTATTGTATGAGAATTTTTACATTCTAGTAGAAACGAGAAAATTACTGGTTTGAAGAAGCATGGGATGGGAAAGCGTTGTACATGCAGATACATGTAATTTTGATGTCGCCTGCGATTGCCATTTGCGGATCAAACTATACGTGTACTAAATGCGCGTGCCAGTTCATAGCGTTATTAGTTTGTAATAATGAGTTTGAATGGGTTGGTCCCCTAGAAGTTGGCTTTGATGATTATGGGATGGGTCACGTGAATAGGTACAAGCACTTGTGTCAATTACCTACAAAGCTTGATTTTTTTTGTTTTAGTGCGTGAGGTGTATATATTTATATATTTGTTTTAGTGCTAACTTTCTGAATTGAGCCTATTTTGGATTGGATTTATTAGATATACAAATTGTACAAATTGTAAATATCTACAAGGATATGAATACTGCTATTTCTATTTTAGTGCTTTTAAATGCACGATTTTTCTAGGAACCAAAGAGTCCGTTTGAACAAGACTCCACTGTAACGGATTGGAATCAGCAGTAAACAAGTGATGTTTTAACTTTCTAGTCCATTGCTTAGTGTTATTCACTGTTTTAACGAATCAATGTCAACATACTAAAGATAATGAAATCTATAAAATGTGAATAGCATTGAATCTCCACGATTTTCTATTATGCGTCATAAGATGCAAAACAGTTTCGCGCCAGTATGTCTGTTTTGGAATTATAGATTTGGTAAATTGCAGATTGTGTAAATCATAGATTAGGTAAATTATAGACTAGGTAAATTGTAGATTAGGTAAATTATTAATGGGGTAAATTATAGATTGGGTAAATTGTATATTAGGTAAATTATAGATGGTGTAAATTGTAGATTGTGTAAATTATAGATTGGATAAATTGTAGATTAGGTGAATTGTACATTGGGTGAATTGTACATTGGATGAATTGTAGATTGGTTGAATTGTACATCGAGTGAATTGTAGATTGGGTAAATTATAGATTGGGTAAATTATAGATTGTGTATATTGTAGATTGGGTAAATTGTACATTGAGTAAATTGTAAATTGGGTAAATTGCAGATTGGATGAATTATAGATTGGTTATATTACAGATTGGGTGAATTGTAGATTGGGTATATTATAGATTGGGTAAATTGTAGATTGGGTATATTATAGATTGGGTATATTGCACATTGGGTATATTATAGATTGAATGAATTGTATATTGGGTATGTTATAGATTGGGTAAATTGTGCATTGGGTAAATTGTACATTGGGTAAATTGTACATTGGGTAAATTGTACATTGGGTAAATTGTACATTGGGTGAATTGTACATTGGGTGAATTGTAGATTGGGTAAATTGTACATTGGGTAAATTGTAAATTGTACATTGGGTAAATTGTACATTGGGTAAATTGTACATTGTACATTGGGTAAATTGTACATTGGGTAAATTGTAGATTGGGTAAATTGTACATTGGGTAAATTGTACATTGGGTAAATTGTAGATTGGGTAAATTGTACATTGGGTAAATTGTACATTGGGTAAATTGTACATTGGGAAAATTGTACATTGGTTAAATTGTACATTGAGTAAATTGTACATTGGGTAAATTGTACATTGGGTAAATTGTACATTGGGTAAATTGTACATTGGGTGAATTGTACATTGGGTGAATTGTAGATTGGGTAAATTGTACATTGGGTAAATTGTAAATTGTACATTGGGTAAATTGTACATTGGGTAAATTGTACATTGTACATTGGGTAAATTGTACATTGGGTAAATTGTAGATTGGGTAAATTGTACATTGGGTAAATTGTACATTGGGTAAATTGTAGATTGGGTAAATTGTACATTGGGTAAATTGTGCATTGGGTAAATTGTACATTGGGTAAATTGTACATTGGGTAAATTGTACATTGGGTAAATTGTACATTGGGTAAATTGTACATTGGGTAAACTGTACATTGGGTAAATTGTACATTGAGTAAATTGTACATTGGGTAAATTGTACATTGGGTAAATTGTACATTGGGTAAATTGTACATTGGGTGAATTGTACATTGGGTAAATTGTGCAGTGGGTAAATTGTACATTGGGTAAATTGTACATTGGGTAAATTGTACATTGGGTAAATTGTACATTGGGTAAATTGTACATTGGGTAAACTGTACATTGGGTAAATTGTACATTGAGTAAATTGTACATTGGGTAAATTGTACATTGGGTAAATTGTACAGTGGGTAAATTGTACATTGGGTAAATTGTAGATTGTTTTCTTTTATTTTTATGTTACGTTTATATCAATTTAATCCAAATCTAAAACACCGAATGAGCAAAATGAATATAACTGCATTTAGTTACAATTTAATTCTCAAAATTTAATACAGAAAATTACATGGGATAATTTTTATGGCGGATGTTTATTTAGAGTGATCAAGGGAATAAATCAGCCCACATGGAGCCCTTCACACACAATCGATACGAAATTACTGCGCTATATTTTTTGGCGAGATGAACTAGGGAAATTGAACATAGTTCAAGTCTTGTACAGATCCCGTTTGAATAAACAATATTTTTTTATCACAATAGACCATATAGTTTATGCCTGTTATATAGATTTTTTGTTGCACGAAGTCTTGTTTAAGTCAAAAGAAATTGATTTGAACATATGCTACATATTCGTTTATAGTGAAAACTTGGTTGGTAGAAAGCGTTCTCCAACCAAAACATGCCCTGAAGGGAAGAAAATACACATTCCATATCTGTCTACTCAACATCAAGTTGGCCTCCTCCATTTCTGAACAGAGATTACTGTAAAATTATAATTATGCATAACATTGAGATTGGATTATAATGCAAAAATAGGTAATGCAAAAGAGGGATGGGAAAGGATAATGGGCAGTGTAGCCGTCAACACTTTAAACAAGAATGGAACAAGACTACAGAGATTTGAGTTTGAAGAACACAAATGTCGGTGGAACACTATTCAAACACTTCCCATACACATGGGAGTTCCAATCGGAATAGACAGAAACCAGATTAATCATGTGCTGAGAAATGGAAGATATCGACGATCTTCACTTGATGTAAAAGCAATACGTAGTGCTGATGCAAACGTACTTGCCTTCAGTGCAATCAATGATAAATTTCAAATTGAGTAAAAATATCAAACGCAAAAACAAAAGCGCCAGAGGAAAATATATAACACCATTCAGCTCTATGACCGTCAGATCTTTCATATTGAAGCGAGGAATCGTTTCATCAGCTATCTGCTCTAGAGAATACAGGTACTATAGCCGGCCACTAGCTAAGGATGAGACATATCCAGAATGACAGGACTGTAAAGATATTGGGATTTATAAAAAAGGAGAGATCAAGGAATTAACGAAAAGGTGAAGATATGGAACTGTCATCAATCTCATAACTTCAAAAAGGAATACCAAATTAAGAATAGGACAAACTCAAACTCCATGAGCTCTATTTCTAGATCAGGTAAACAGGGTAAAAAGTAGACAAACTCAAACTCCATGAGCTCTATTTCTAGATCAGGTAAACAGGAAGTAGTCAAACTCAAACTCCACGAGCTCTATTTCTAGATCAGGTAAACAGGAAGTAGACAAACTCAGACTCCATGAGCTCTATTTCTAGATCAGGTAAACAGGAAGTAGTCAAACTCAAACTCCATGAGCTCTATTTCTAGATCAGGTAAACAGGGTAATAAGTAGTCAAACTCAGTGTATAAAGGTATGAAACATGTTATATAACATTTTACTCTGTAACATAAACTTGTTAGTCAGTAGCCTGCTTCAATTTAAAAACTGATCATAAGCAGAACAAGCTTTTCCGTATCAAATTAGTTAAGAGACATTAACACCACATGCAGATGATGATGGATTGATTAATGATTGATTATTTATTGCTTTCCGCCATACTCAACAATTTTTTCAGTTATCTGGTGGCGTCCAGTTTTTGTTAGTGGAGGAGAGAACCCAGATACAATGTACCTGGGAAGAGACCACCGACCTTCCGCAAGTAAACTGGCAAACTTGCTCATATAACGCCGCGGCCGAGATTCGAACATGCACCGACAGAGGCGAGAGGCTTTGTGATTTTGAGCCTGATGCTCTAACAACTCGGCCACGGAGGCCCCATGATGATGGAATGTTTCTACATAAATAAAAGAAGTTGATGATGGATAAGCTGAAATCATCACATTCGTCATTAAGTTGAGTTGTTAGTTTGCGGTTAACATCTATATTCAATGAAATATCTAAGTACGAGGGCGAGTGAATAAGTAACCAGCCTAACTGATTTCTGGTTGAGATCCACCTCTTCTTTCCCGATGCAATTGCCCTTTAGTGTGATGCACTTAGACCAAAGGTGTTCGAGTGCCATTAGCCTAGAACTGAAAAAGTCAGGGTCCTTTCCAATTACCCGCTCCTCAACTGCAGTGACGACTTCGTCAGACCGGAAATGACTTCCACGGATATCCTTTTTCGAGTTTGGGAATAGGAAAAAGTGACTAGGAGCTAGGTCAGGCGAATAGGCAGGATGTGGTATTAATTCATACCCGTTTCGCTCTACAACATCTATTGCAACTTTGCAAGTGTGGACTCTCGCGTTGTCCTGTTGCAGCAAAACACCTTTAGAGAGTTTACCTCGGCGTTTTTCACGGATGGTGGTTCTCAGCTGTTCTAGCAAGTTTGCATAGTACACTCCAATTATTGTACTTCTCTTGGATATAGAGTCCAACATAATAACGCCTTTTGCGTCCTAAAATACTGTGGCCATCATCTTGCCAGCAGGTGGCTGCGTCTTGAATTTCTTTGGCCTCGAGGACCCCGGCCCTACCTACTAACGACTCTCAGCTTTATTCTCTGGCTCACAATAATGAATTCAAGTCTCATCTACAGTCACCAGACGCAAAATAAAATCATCTTTTTTACCTAATACGCTTCAGCAAGACATTGCCATTTGCTCGTTGCTAAGGGATTTGGGGACCCCAACGGGCTGTTAGCTTCGTCATATCTAAACGATCATGTGAGATTGTTAAAACGCTACCATGTGAAAAGCCTAATGCCTACGCTATTTCGCCTGTCAGAGTATACCAGATCCCGAACTTTGCTACACATTTCTTCGACGGTGGTATCCAGTGGGCGTCCAGACCTGGCTTCATCTTCTTAAGACGTTCTACGACGTTTTAACTCCCCTACCCAGAATATAACCTGAGCATAAGATGGTGCAGACGACCCATAAATATCGGCTAACTCACCATGTATTTCCTTGCCTGTTTTACCTTTTAAATACAAGTATCGAATTACACCACGGTTCTCAACTTTAGATGAAAAGTGTGTCTTTGTATCACTAGCCATGTTTGGAATTCAATGTCTTATTAACGAATGACTCAATACACGTGCAATTTTGTACCCAAGTATAAAACTTGTATTGAAGCAAGGCATGAAAATCGCTACCGCCTCGGTCAATCGAAAATGGGATAGGCTGGATACTGATTGACTCGCCCTTTTACTAAGTAGATATGGAAGATTCTGTGTTGTCTTTATTTTTGAAATGACTGGGGTATATCGAATCGACACATGAATAAAAATGATTATTGTTAATAGATAAACGTCGGTGGTATACTTAAATGTCGAGCATCAATATATATTTTCTTCTCATGTAGAAACTTTTGAATAAATTTTGACCCATAAGGATATAAAAACAATTCAGCTAGCAAATACATGTATATTTGTACGTCAAGACATTTACTTTGTTCTTGGTTTGTTTGTTTGTTTTATGTCTTTTTGTTTTGTTTTGGAGGACCAGACCCCCCCCCCTTTGAAATTCACCTATATTTTATTATATGGCAAAGAAAATATAATGACGTCTCGGGAGGAGGGAGGTCACCTGGACCCCCTTTTTTGATTTTTTACTTATGTTTCACATAAGACAACGAGGAACTGATATCTATCTTCGATAACATAATTTTAAGGTCATTTCAAATAAACAAACAATAATGTTTTAGATTATAGCTCATAATTTATTAGTTAATTGAATTAATTGTTGTTTTATTTAACGTCCTTTTTCAACATATATTTGGTTATATGTAGATTGTAGGACTTAATCGTGATATTGTAGCAACAATTGAGCAGTGGACAAATGTCTTGCTCAAGGACAATTGCATAGCCCCGGTGAGGAGTTGAACCTACAACCCTCAGGTCCGGAGTCGAATGCTCTCCCAGCTGTGCAACCCAGTCCACTAGATTGTTGTCAGTAAGAAGTTCTAGTACATCATTTGAGCTGCTCTGCCTCTGTCAAAAGTTAGAAAACTGCCAATCTGCATGCAGACAATAAAACCAAAATGCTTTGATATTTTTACCAATGTTTTATTGAAATTTCATAATGTAACGAATTACAGAAAACTTCAAAACTTAACGATAAATGCGTCCTGCATAATTCTGAACAAACAAAAGCAATTACTGAAAAACTGAAGGTGAAAAAAGGCGTCGTGGATTTTTCTGAATGAAAAGTTTGATGATAGCATTGGTATCAACGGAAATGTTATGGTGCATATGCATCAAAGCTAATCCTGCCAAGCGCTCCTCTCCCATACTGTTTCTAAGAAATGTCTTGATTCGCCTAAGGGCAGAGAAAGATCTCTCTGCCTCCACGCTTCCAACAGGGAGAGCACAGCCAATCACAAGCAGTTTGTGCACATTTGGAAAGATGTCAACATCTGTTGATGCGAGACAAGTTAAGAGATTCATTGGAAGATCCTGCTTTTTTTCTTGGGTTATTTTGTCCCAGTGCCTTTTTCCACCGACCAATTTCACTTCTACGTGAAGAGGGAGTATCAATGTCCTCATCCCAGAACAGTAGACTCTTCACGACTTCATTCAGCTCTTGGTCATTCTTGAATATGACATTTCTCGGCAGTAGATCAAATAAAGATGACGCTACTCTATCATGTACACTAAACCTGGAATCTAGCTGCTCTTTGATGTTATCAACAAACGGAATTACAATATTGCGTCGAAAATATTGCTCAGCATTCTCATTCACAATATTACCACAGTGTTTTTGATGACTAGCCAAACGAGGAATACCTATCACAGCACCAACTCTCTCAGCCAATGATTCAACTTCAGCATACATTTTCGAGAATTCTACGTCCATGTTATTCCTGAGATCAGGTATGCTGTCTTTAACCTCGTCAATCATGGCATGAGCTTGAACAATATCTTGGTCCTTCTTTTGAAGCTTCACTGCCAGTGGTTTTATAATATCCAACACCTGTTTAGCGGTGATGAAAGATACCAAGTGTACGCTAGACTTCAGTGTGTTCAGGAGTCCCTGTGCAACCGTTACTGTTTTTCTGTCCCATTGCCACGAGTGTGATGCATCAGTCTTGAAACTTCTCTCATCACTTCTTATGTTGCCTAACTCTGGGTGTGATGATACATCTGTAATGGTCTCAAGTGCAATGCATATAAAGTCGTACAGATCATAAAATGTCTCAAAACATGTGTGGCGTTCAATCCACCTAGTTTTACAAAGACCTTTGAGTTTCTTTACCCTGCTGCTTGAATCTTCTTTGGAAAGGACAAGCTCAAAACATCTTTGCCTTTTTGGTGATGAATCGAAAAAGATGAAAACCTCGTTGATAGTGTGTGTCATGTTTCTGACTGCTTGAATCTGACATGATGTTGCAATTGACAAATTCAACACATGACTGCAACAATGTGTAAATTAATGCCAATGGCTGTATGTCCTTGACCCTTGCTTATACACCAACATTTGGGGATGACATTGCAGATGCTCCATCGTAAGCTTGACCCCTAATCTTCTTGACATCTAAACTAATTTTTCTGCAAACTATGTAATAAACCAGAGGCAATCTCTTCACCACCTGTTGTTCTGTTTAAGTGCCCAAAATAAAAAAAAATGCATCTGATGTCCTATCATCCCTGTGTCCACGCATGGAAATGTTCTATTTTCTACACAAAATAAGAGCTTTGATGATGCATTACAGAACATGTTATTTTTTTCAAGCTGTTTTTGATTGACTTGTGATATGGCACAAGAAATGCTTTTTTCTGGATTCCTCACAACAGACAAAACGATGGCAGCTGCTTCTACTGCTTTCTGGTGATACTTGATTTCAGCATGTTTGACTAGAGTTCCATCCGTGCCTTTCGCTCGTTAGTATTTCTGAAAAGGATTTGTAACAAGAACACCAATTGTATTTATTCTTCATCTTTGGGTGGAAACAAAGTACAGTATTTGCAATAACCACCTGCTTGTGACGGACTATAGACAAACTACTCAAACTCCCCTAACCATGAATACTGGAAGGTCAATGTTTTAGCTTTTTTGTCTTTTCCTCTGACCACTGTTTCACTCGAAAATTTGAACTTGGGTCCAGGAACAAAGTGATTCTTCAGATACCCAACTTTAGTCTCATTTGACAATTGATGCACGGATACCAGGCCAGAGGCAATGATGCCAATGTCAAACTCAGTTTGAACAACTGGCTCACTGTCTGCTTCTTTGACTTGTCAGGTATGATGTGAATATTTGAAGTAACAGGTTGTGGTGAAGAAGAAGCCTTTGGGTGGTTTTCTTCATCATGTTCCTTATCGGGTACATCAGAGTTATCAGAGTCATTCACAATGACAATCTTCTTGTAGGATTGCTGTTCAAAGTATTTGCTGATATTGGCCTGTCCTGCCATTGGCAGCTTTAACTTCTTATGAGGGTTCCTTCCAGTGTAACAACTTTCATTGTCAATGTTTGAAACAGGTTCACGACTTTTCTGAGACTTCACATTTGTTGAATCTGAATATTTACATTCATATTTCGTAAATGCCACAAAATGGTTTGGTTCAAAGAAAGAACCAAGAGTAGACGATAAGTCACCATCCCTACTCCACGTAACAGCAATCTCTTCATTCGTACTGTTTGTTTGTTTAACGTCCCTTCGAGAATTTTTCACTCATATTGAGACGTCACCAGCTGTAGGTGAAGTACCACAAATTTAGACCTATGCCGAGCGCTCAAGGCCGTAGCAGTGAGGGTTCTTTAACGTGCCAACACCCACCGTGACACGGGACCTCCGTTCTTAAGGTCATATCCGAAAGACCCGTGATTCTCACTTCTAAGTGCCGAGGGTTTGGCGAAGGAACAATCACAACCTATTTTTCATCTTAGGTTTGACGCGATCATGGCACGAGCGGGGCTCGAACTCACGACCTCCCTGTTACGAAGCGAACGCTCTAACCACTGGGTTACCGCGACCGGTCATTCGTACTGTCAATCACTGGATTTAATTTTGCATGAAATAGGTCTTATGGCATCATTTACTTCCGGGTAAACACAGTTTAGCCTTCTCATAGTCACAGATGCTATACCTAAAACATGAATCATAGATGACCATGCTCGATCATTACATGTTTTAATTGCTTCCATTTGCAATGCTTCTACCCTATCACGGTTTCTGTCAAAAATCGTAGCAACATCAGATGTAAGAAGCTTTGAAAATAATGTATCTTCATTATCTGTCAATATTTTTGGGTTGGTTGCAGCAATGGAAACATGTTCATGATGAGCATATAGTTCAGCATTCAGAAATATTTCACAAGCAACTAGCATACGCAGATCTAACGATAAAGACAAATCACCACTCAGGAGCAGCGACACAGAGTTGTACAAACAAATTTCCATCACCTTTCGTTTTAAAAGCACGATATGTATCACTGTCACGAGGACGCAAGGCCATGGCTAGTTCATCTGTTTCCATGCCACTGTAATCTACCTCTCTCTGACCTTTGCCCCCAGTGATCATCCGCTCATTTGCAAGGATTGCCTGATGTGGGACCCCAGAAGCATTTTCCTCCTCCATAAAGTATGCTTAATTTCTCATGTCACACATTTCGTCGCCTGAGAACCATTCTGTTCTATCACCAAAAATCTAATTTTGAGAAAATTGACCTCAAAGTTTGAAAGCCTACAATTTCTTACCATAGTGATCTAGAGACCCAAACTATTCACGATAATGATTAAATAGGTGTATATTTAGCCAATTTACACCTTAACTAATTACACATACTCTAGAACCACAAAATTCAGAGCCTTTCATTTGGAATTAGAACATTACTGCATTCATTTTTTGCATTTTTGATGAGATCTATTTTGGGTTTGGAAATAGCACATAATGGTTCTATAAAATTTATCACTGGAGATACAACCGTTGGTGGTTTTTTTTTTTATAAAGTAACCTTTCTTATCATATAGATGTATTTCAAATCAATATTAATTACACGTTTTGGGAAAGTATTTGGAATTATCAGAATCATAAAATTTTCTTTCACATGTATAGTGTAATAATGAAATATGGCAATGCTAACCAAATGTTATACAAATTCTATTAGCGATTTGCGGTGGATTTTCCAAAACAAAATCAAAACAAACATTTAGCAACTTTTAATACGAAAATATCAAAACACTGAGTTGGTTTACTCTATTTGAACAATACGAAACATGAACTTCTCAACAATTTAAAACTGTAACCATACAGAAATAAAAAAAAAAAAACATCACCAAACATTTCCGCTTTCTTTTTCAACAGTTTTCCGTTCAATTTACTTTGCACATTTCTCAGTTTTATTTCTTTTTCAAATGACAAAAAATTTCAAAGAATTCACGATCCTGAAGGGGCATGAATTTCAACATCGATCGGAAGTCTGTTTTCTTCTCGTTGGAAAATGCTGGAGTCTTTGTAATATTCTTTGGCATGGGAAGAAGTACATTAGGACATGGCTCCTTATTTCTCGTAGCTTGTCCTCTGATTGTGTCAATCCAATGTGAATTCCAAGTCTGCAAACGATGTCTTGAATTTTACATGGAATGGCTTCTCAGACACATATGCAAGCTGCTTAACCATCGAATATGGCATTCCACAAAATTTCATTGCTTTTGAAACGCTCTAGAAGTTGTAGAAATGTGTTTTCTGTAATTGTATGACTTTTGACTGCTTAGGCCTGATGTTTCTCATCACACGTATCAAACTGACAGGACTGTAGATTTCTGATAACCTTAAGCCCTTCTCTAGATGGCTGTGTATGTTGTCCACCTCCTGTATGGAGGAGTGGCCTGGGGTACAATACTTCTGGGTTATCTGTTTTACAGAGGGATTCTGCATCATAAAAGTTTTCAGAGCAAGAGACATGACAGAATTGCGATTCTGAGGTACGCAGGAATCTGACCAAAGAATGAAAGAGTCCAACGTTGGGTGGTCCTTCAAGATACTACTTAGAATGACTTGAAGGGCACTTGCTATCTCATTTGCTCCCCTGCCTGCAATACACTCTGCCCATAGAGCATTATATGCTTTTTTGTCAAGGGAACAATGTGCAGTCAAGTTGTATATGTTTAATTTTCTTTTGTAGAAAAAAACTAGATACATTTGCCCTTGGACATGTTATGACGTTCTGCAAATCGAAACAAATAATAGCCTCTGTTCTGCTTTTGGATTGTCTATCCTTTTCCCTTTCTTCTCGTGTCTCAGTCTTATCTTTCTGATGGCCATCAAATATTTCTTGAAGTGCTCTAGTGACTCTGTTTGCATCTGTCTGAGCCTCATACTCCATGTATTGATCGCACCTATCCTTCTTTGGAACATGGAATCCTATGTTAAACTCTGTGTTAAAGACATTGCGATAAAAGTGAGACTTCACAGGTGTCACGTTATTTTCAGTGCACTTCTCGACATACAGATTGTACATCTTTGTGAGGTTCAGATCTGCAGCAAGATATTCTTTTGATGAAGATGCCCTACAGTAATGCGAAGGCATCCTTGGGAAAGACTCGATATGTTCCCTCACAAAGGCTTTTGCATTTTCTGCTGTTCGAGGTCTTGTGTGTTTACCCCTCTTCTCCGTAAATTCATTTCGAGCTGCTTTGTCATGGAACCATTCTATCCTGCGCTGACTGATATCAATGGTACTCAAGTAAAATTCTTTGCAAACTCGAACATTTGCCTCATCCTTTATGAAGAAATATTTATAAGAGTACTTTCTTCTCGATTTAGAAGCTGTAGTCCGCACCCGTTCCTTTACCGCTCGTTCAGTTGTCTTTGCATAGAAAGTCTGTTTTCCATCATCTGATAGGCTCCCAAAACTCCGAAAAGATAGCTTTTCTTTCATCAGCTGTGACATTTAAGCTACATCGAAATTTACATTTTCCATCACAATCCTTCTTGTTTTTTATCTCCCTTTTTCGTTGTACGTTTCCCTTTGAGTCCTCATACTGCTCACCTGCCTGACGTTGTCTTTTCCTTATGTTCTTTCTCCACTGGTCTTCATTTCGTGTTGGCTTTCTGCTTCTTCTTTCGGCTGTATTGGCATTATCTACTTTGTCGTTATCAGCATGAACATTTTGAGAATCACTTTGTGCGTTATCATGCCCAGTTTGGTCTATTTCTTGTGCATTTTCCGGAAGAGGATTTTCACTGCCTGTCGTCAGTAGCATCTACAATGGTTTCACCATCTGATGAATCACCTGTTTCATTGTTGATGCTGTAGTCTGGGTCGTTGGGGTCTTCAATAGAGTTTTCATCTTCAAGACTTTCAAATAATTTTTCCGGTTCATCTATGATGAAAGAATTGTTATTGCTGTCGATTGCATTGGAAATGACATGATCAGAATGCAAGTCTTGGACAGAATCGATTAAAAGTTTGATCTGACTTTTACAAGGAAGTGCTTCATCAGCATTCAAAGTAATGACTGGATCAACTTCATAGGTATTGTTTGCAGAGTCGTTTTCGCATAAGCGGTCAAGCAACATCAAAGCTTCTTCCACGTTCATTTTGTGAAGATGTTAAATTGACAATCACCAAATACTGTTACGATCTCATGTTCAAACACTACGGAATCGACAGATGAAGCTAAAGATAGCGAAAAATACTGAAGGTTTCTGCAATTTCCCTTTAGAATTTTCACACACTGTGCAACATTCAACTCAATGCCACACCCGTCCAATGTAATAAGGTTCTGTTTTGATGCAATATCCACAAAAGTCCCCGGTGTTATATTTGTAAATGATAAGTAAATGTGGTCGAGATTAACACAGTGATGAATTTCTCTAAATTCACTGTCGTTGAGAAATTTGCAGCCTGTGAGGTCCAGCACCTCTAGTGCTGGAGTATTTTGAAGAAAGTGCAGTGATGAGATTGGACTGTCGGATAGGTCCAGCCAATAAAGGTACCTACATCTCTGCAATGAATTCTCAATGAAATTATCAGGAATAGGGATTTCGAAATGAGAGTGTGGTAGTAAAAACCTTCTGAAACAGCTTGAATGCTGCAGTACTCTTTTGATATCACAAGATTTCACCTGAAGTTCGGAGTCAAAATCGAAAAATCGCCACAGTATGGAAGTTTCCTCAATAACAGAATTGAGTCTTTTGCACGTTCTATTAACAACTTGAAGCAAAAACTGTAAATCCAGAAACTTTAGTATGGAGACCACTATGTTGTCCGGGAGTTCCGTTAATTTGAGTCTACGACAGAAAAATGTACAGAGTTACTAAAACATACTCCTATTGCAGATGTTAGCTATTAGAGAGGAAAAAAGGGGGTGCTATAAAAATTGATACAATACAGTGCTAAGAGATCTTTTACATATACATGTATTAAAGACATATTGTTCTAAATCCACTGATAAATTTCCAAAGCTTATTGACATAATGTTCTATCTCCATTTAGAAGTTTGAAGGTTTATCAGTTGTTTTTACTGTATCTTTCAAACATCATGTAAATATAAACTAATACTTTAAACTATTATCTCACTTGTAGTTCGAAGCTTTGTTAAAAATTATGAAATATAAACCTAACTTAATTGCATTATACTGACCCATCCTTGCTCTCTTTCATTTTCATTGAAAACACATGGTCACATGCTGTAAGGGTGCATTGTCATTGGTCCATGGACATAGAACAATATGGTTTTCACCAATTTATGAGTTAAGGAGATAGAACAGAAAAGAACTGCCCATGTCTCTAATATCAGCATTGCTTGACTATAGAGAGTTATGTAATATTATAGAGCTGATTCTAAGGTTTACAACGATATATAGAACTCATTTTTTCCAAAATTGGCACATAGAACACTATGGTTCTCAGGCGACGATTTTACATGTTGTACTCTACCTGATAGAATACAAAAATCGTAATGAATTCATCATAGTTCATGATCACCAGCAGTGCCACAAGAAAACTTCATCTCTACACATGACTACACCTATTCAGTTGTGTTGGAAATGTCTACTTACGTTTTGAGTGGAATTCAACTATATATATGTACAGGGTGTTACACTCAAAAATTGAACCCCTGTCAAATGACTTCTCAACAATTTATTTGAGTGACCTTTACCTGGCATAGAAATTAATTAAGATTTACTCTTAACACAGAGTCAGCATATAACATACTGTAAATCTAAAGAAATAAATATAGATAAAGACATAAAAGATAAATAAACGGTAATAATGACATTATATGCATTTTGGCTTAACTAACAATACTAATCATTCTTAGAATACTCTTAGAATGAATAGCCTACTCTGAAAATAACGGACCCCACTTTTTGCAATAAAAACTAAAACAAATTATGGCTGTTCCATCTCTAGGTAGGTGTGAATGTACGGCATATACACTTATATTTTTGTGTCAAATTGGCCAAAATAAAATTTGGTTCGTGGCAAGGATACCCTGGAATATGATAAAAGGATTAATGGATTTAGATTAATTTCACTTTTGGACAGACAGGTCACCTAGAAGTATAAAAATGAAATAAATGAATTTTAATGCAATTTCAATTGGATATCAAGACCACGTGGTCTCCCCTTGTGAAAAAAAATATCCTATTAGGACAAGGGCATCTAAATTTACGTTATTTTAGTTAGAAACACACGAAAAAATTCGCACCTCACTCCGCGGTAATATTTATGATACCCTTGTTATTGTCCGACCTTGGAACCCCCCCCCCCTTTCCATATTTCTGGATCCGCCCATGCCATCTAAAATTTATGAATACTGATTATAATAAATGAACACCCCCTCTTCGAACTGGACTTTGACAGCATTTGGTAATGCAGAAGACACGGAAGCCCTGTTGGTATCATGCAAAAAATAAATCCATATTCCATTATCTCATAATTAAGAAATAAAAAGCTCCTGATTACTAGAAAAATCTAGTACGAGGAAATGCATGTATGTATATTAAGCCAAGTTACACGACTTACGGATGGTTTTGAAAGCGTTTGAGTTGGCAGATGGGAAAATGTACGATGTGAATAGCTTTATCGAAACGTTATTTTGTCATTTTGGGGTAATCTTTTAACGCTCAGAACAGATACTCAACAAGTTACTGTTTCATTCTGTCATGCCTAGTAATTTCCCCGTAATTTCAAGTTGATTACCTCGAAATTACGACATCTGTACGAGATATTGGAAGGTGGATTTATTTTAATTATTATTATTATTTAATACTAATCGGATTTCTTAAGAAGATCTTTTTAAATAAATTTAAGAGTGAAAACCACATAGAAATTTTATAAATGAGTTTAAATTTCTACATCGTCTTTTGATGCTGTCATCAGTATTTCCTTTCATAAACATAGTTCACATTGTGACGTAGTTATATTCTATTTTGCAACGTCACTTAATTCTAAGCCTTGAACACGGTCTTAAAAACAGGTGCCCGATATTCTGAAATTCGGTCACAACTAATATGCCGATATCAATCATTTGCAACTTTATTGTTTGGAGTGACGCGAAAGTATAGTCTGGATTGAAGGCATTTGAAGCTTCTATTATACAGTATATGTAGTAGAATTAAATATGCTCAATGTGATACTGTATGTTAACCGTCATGTCAAACCAAAGAATGATAACTTTTACTAAAGTATTTCTTCCTCTTGTGGAAGGTCGTATCACTTATGAATGGGGTAGCTAGAGAGAGAGAGAGAGAGAGAGAGAGAGAGAGAGAGAGAGAGAGAGATAAAACACTTTACACTGCAAAGTATAAATTAGTATTGATGAGATAGAACTGAAAGAGACTTAACTGCCCACAGTGTCAAAAGGGAGATAATTCCAGTTTATTAAACAGGCACCTGAAGAATGGATACTATGATACCCCCTCCTTTCACTTTTCTGTTGTTTTTTTATTGGCGGCGATGATTTCTTCAAAATGTGTGCGTTCTCTGCCTATCTTGTCCCTATTTCCACTTATGAAATCGTTTCATACTTTTTATAAGCTTTAGATTAGTCCAAGACCGATCTCTATTTAAGCTTACAAAAGGCGTGCAACAATTACGTAAATCAAAATTGGCATGAGATAGACAGGGAATGCGTACATTTCTATAAATTATCGCCGGAAAAAAAAAGAAAAAAAAAAGGGGGGGTGGTGGTTGAAGTATCCACTGATTCTTCAGGTGCCTGTGGTTTTTAATGGTCATAATCGTCTTGGGTGACTACTGAACCTCAACATATATTGTGGTTTCTAATATGGACCCAGACGTGCATAAGTATACGAGTGATCTAGCTCTTGGGCCTAGTCATATGTGAATGTGTAATATAAAAGTCGTTGAAGTGTGTGATGATTATGCAACAGTCATGTGAGCTGGGTATGGCGAAATAATATGAAAATGTTTTTCACAGTTTTACTGCAATATTTTAAGCATTCTACAATAAAAATATTATTTACTTTTATCAAATCAGTGCGATTTACACCTGCTGCACAATGAAATAAAATAATTATCGAACTATTTTGTTTTCGTAGAACCAAGGGAGGTAATCATAATAAACAACAAAGATGGCGATCGCGAGAAGGAGGATGACACGGTCGCAGAGTCTTGTAATTTTGACTTTGTTTGTTCTCTTCAAATTGTCCCACGAGAGCGATAGTAAACCCACCCAGCCAGAGTCACTGCGTTTTGAATCAGAATGGCGTAAATTGAAGTATGAAAGCAGGACATTTGTGATTGACTCCGAACTTTTCAGAAGTGAGAGTGAAAATTCTGAATTTGACGCTTTTAAAAGTGTATCGGCAGATGTAAAACTGCGAACAAAGAGGGATGCAACTTCATCAAAGTCGAATTCACCAAGTGCTGTATCTGTAAGCATGCATGATTACAGTGATGAATTGTGGGATACTTGGCATGTATTGTGCATGTTATGCAACACAATTTTGTACTACAAGTCGAGAGTGTAGTCATTTTTTTGGCCTGCACAACTTACTCAGCTTGCGAGTAGTGTTTGCTTTCATACTAATGTCATTATTTACGTACTTGAAATTAAGGAAAGTAGTTACAACGTTCTGTCTGCATCAAATTTCACGTGATACTGGCTCAGAAATTTCGTTGTATACACTTTCCATTTTTTAATTTTTTTTTTATTGGTATATTTACTAATGAATTTTGTGCTTCAAAGTTATCTTAACTTTGCGGTAAATTACAATTTTTCAGTTAGAGTAACCCAAGTTCTCTTTGTTGTCTGTAAATTTCACCCTTTATACATACCCACACATGTTAAAACTTCCTGGTTATTTATAGTAGCTAGGTTCAGTCTACCTGCAGATACTTCATTAATATTAAAGCTTTTAGATGTCTATTCTCGACATTTTCAGAGCTACATAATCAAGAATTTAAATTCTCTGCTTGGTGTAGTCAATTTTTGATAGGAAAATTAGATATACCTTATAACGTGAGATCACCTTGAATCTTGAGAGGTCTTTTCAGGATTTTGCATTCGATGTAGCAATGGAAATGTTGTAAAACACATAGAATAATACAATCTGTCAATGTTTGAGGAAGAAGATATTGAAGAACAATAATGATCATGTGGGTTGATACTGATCTTATTTTAAAAGTTACAGCTGTTTTGAACTGATTAATCGTAATCTAGCTGTTGAATAAATCAACGTTCTTCATATAGTGTAATTCTCCCTGGTTAGTTGATACTTCAGTGGTTTTGATTTTGGTCAACTGTTGAGTATATGGATTTGGTCCGATTGTCCTTTGACTTTGGTCAATCAACACAAGGTCAGGTCCACATACATTGTATAGTTGCAAATATTTAAAGCTTGTAATTATGTCTCTCCTCTTCCAGGGGGAGACATATTGTTTTTGTACTGACTGTCTGTCCGTCTGACAATCAGTCTGTCACAAAATCTTGTGCATATTTCGCCTCCTATATGGTTTATCGGGTGGACTTAAAACTTTGTACAATACTTCATTGCCATTTGTAGATGTGCAAATTGTCAGGAGGGGGGGGGGTTCCAATTATTTTCCTAAGTGGATCTAAGAGAGGTGGAGAATGTAAAATAGATTGTGAACACTTTTCCTATATGGCTTATCAGAGTTCATTATATATGTCTATGTTCCTGTTCATGCATTCTCCTTCCTACCATGCAGTACTTTAAGGGGAGAGGGTTCAGATTGGAGCACTTTCAATATGTGGAGCTGGGGAGACATTTGTTTTTCACAAAAGCAATCTTTTGTTGTATAATGGTAAATCTAGTAGCTGGTATATTCCATAAGAAATATAGAATTATTGTTTGTAAACTATACATTCCCAATATTAGTTACTGTTAGTAAGTTTACTTTAAACCTTGAATGTGTAGGCATAAATATGATAAAGATCCAAAGTTTTGAATTTGATTACTGATAGACAAAATATAAAATTCTTATAGGAAGTAAGACAATTTTAAAACACTGTATGTTTGATTATTACTTTCCACCCTCCCTGGTCAGATAATGTTGTAAGTAGAATTTTACCCCCTCTAAAAAAAATAAAATCTGAATCTGCACATGATTGCTGCACCTCAGCATGTTGTAAATGATATTCATTCTTGAAGAGCAGAGTGATATGTTTAGGTATTCCTTATATTTACTGTAGATTGCATGCAATGGGTAATTAATGTAACATCATGACAAATACATCAAGGATTGCTATCATATTCTTGTATAAATCTATCAGTTTGTTTTTTATCTTGGCCTATGATATGTAACTCACTGTTTCTTAAGTACCAACAAGAGTATTGTATAGCCGATTAGTATACAAAGTATATGACACATGATATGTGTAAAAAAAATTCTGTGATGTTTGCAAGAACTTCTTCATCTCAAATATTTCTTGCCATGAATCAGAACTCTGATGTCTCTCATTTCTTTAAAATAATCTTGGTTGCAAAAATTAGTCGCTGTGAACCAGTTCATTGGTAAATCACAAAATAAAATTGGTGTGAATGAAAGTTGATTTACAGTATGTACCAATATATGATATGCATATTAAGTGATGTGACCGTGTTGTGTAGAATTTTTGTTGTTTTATTTTTTAGGTACAGCTGAATGACAGTCATACACAGATGATTGTCCACTGGGCGGGGGCCGGGTCTGATGTCATCATCGCCCTATCTCGCAGCAGCCACCCTAGCAATAGCTCCACCAGTAACTTATTTATGTCATATGACTACGGGAAAAGTTTCCAGAATATGCAGAACAAACTTTTAATGCCTAAGCATTCGGTGCCAATTATTAATCACTATTATAACAGTCGAGTGTACAACTCACATGTAAGTAGAACATGCAAAGTAAATCTATATGTAGATATCAGTAAGTCTGAAGATAAGATGACAAAGGAATCTATATCATGGGACATTTTGGAGATCGATAATACCAGTGGTGAAACATGCAACATACAATCACATACAACATTTTATATGTACATCCTTCTGATTCTGTTTGATCAGCTCTTGTGTGAACTTCATGATTAATGCACATACACTAAACTACAACTATAGTGTTATGATGTGTTTTAAATATGAGGAAAAAAGATCAAAATTGGTCGTCTTGATTTTATGAGCAATATTCTTTTTTTCTTTTTTTTGACAATTTTAAGGGAAAAGGTAAGTATATTGATGTAAATAAAGTGCTGTTTGTGAAAGCAGCACTGAAGGTGCAGTAAACTAACTGAAGCAAAACAGAATTTAAATAACCATTGTGCAATACCTGATTTGAGTGTGATGTTATCATATTTGGTGACTGATACTTTCAAGTCTACATTTTATTTTAATGTCAGAGACACAGGTATTAAACTTAGCTTGTTTACAGTTAATACAGAATTCCTATTAGGTAGCCAACATATTTTATTTACTGCTGACAAAAAAAGTAAGTCATCTCTCCTGGTAAATGAGACTAAATGTATTGCAACCCTTTGAGCTTGAAAAAGTATTATTTGTTAGTTTGTTTTATTTTGATATCTTAATGTTTCACCTGTATAGGGCCCTCACCAGCATTAAGCAAAGTGACACACAGTTTTCTGTAGACATGTGGCACTGTCAGCTGGTATGTCAGTGAGAGTTCTTTTTCTTGCTGATGCCCATTGTGGCACTTTGCCTCAGTTTTTTTGAAAGTTCTTGTCTGAAAGAACTATGGCTTCCAATTCTGATGCTAATGAAAGAAACAGTCACTGTGTTACCAATTTTTAACATCTTTGGCTGCTGAGAACGTAACTGGTTGTAAAGTGAACATCCTCGCACTATAAAACTACCTATACATTAAAAGACTTAAGATTAATTCTTGGCACTAAAAATATTTATTTGTTCTTAATGTTTTTTCTTTTCAGTACATTTTTACAGACATTGTGCATAATTATCTGTTCACAACCCAGAATTATGGACGAACCTTCACTTCACACAGCGTGCCATTTAAACCAACAGATCTAAAACTGCATGCTACCAATCCAAACCTGGTGCTGGGAATGAACAAAAATGATACACAGAAACAGGTAAGGGGATGGTTCAAAGGTTACAAAACCTTTTATGGTCGTCATCTTATTGTTTATTGGTATCTGTACGTGTGGTTGATTTAAAATCCTATCAATGTTATCTTAAATAAAGCCTTAGAAAGAAAACTTTAAAAGTTAAACCAGTATCCATTCTGACTGATGGACTACATATAGTGCAGTGCTGGCCTTGTGTGTTCCTCAAAAAACATGGGGACCAAAAGTCCATACTAACGCAAGGGCCTAGAAAAAGTTGGTGCCTTTTGAAGTTATGATTTCTGCACCAAAAAAAACAAACAAACATGAAACCAAACTACAGATTGAACTTTATAGAGCCCCATGCTAGCATTACCAATATTTTTCAAAGTATGAGAGGGGGCATGTTGCATGTAGACTTGTCCAACATTCTTGAAAAGAAAAAAATAACAAAATATAGCACTTTTGTATGAACTTGAAAGCCCTAAATTGTGTACATGTGGGTGTGTTTGTGGGGGAAGTGGGGGGAGGGGTGTAGAGTCTTCAACTAAAACTGCTTCAATCCTGTCCTGACTTCAATTTCTTAACTGAATTGCAAAGTGGGTGGTTTCAAGCTTGTAACCGTAGTACATATACATTCTTCTCTTACTCAATCACTGCTATTAGCAAATTAGGGTGTGTGTGCCAATATGTCTTTAATATTTGCATAATGATCATCCTAAATATAGTAGTTATAGGCAACCCAGCCCACCCCATCCCTGGTCAATTCTACGTGTCAGCAATTGATATGGAAGGCTGTAATTGTAGTACAGTATTGTATTCAAGTTGAAAGATGTGAAATAGCTTTGTAGCTGCATGCATCATTTACTGACAGTTCAAAAATTATGATTGGGGGGGGGGGGGGGGGGGGGCTTTGTACACAGAGAAAGTCAATGAAAAATGTTAACTTACAAAATGACCATGCCCTGTGGCTACTCTGATTTTAAGCTTTAGAACTAATTGCTGTTACTTCATCGAAAATTTTGGATTCAAGAAGAATAGCATCAAATGGTTCGTTTACCTCATTTAACTTAAAATCCAGGTTTCAACATCATAAACTACACCTTCATTCATATGCTTTAAATTTGGAATATTTCTGTATGATCTCATATAGACACGGTGTGACAGAGGGTATTAGGGACTAAATGTTTAGACAAGGTGGACTTCTTGTGTATTCAAAATACACATACACCAATTGACGATGTGTGCACAGTGTAACGCACACCATTTTACACTGTGTGGTTTCCACCGTGTGGTGGGGAATACTCATGGTCTGTACTATATATATTCATGAACCTGGTATGTTAAAATGCAATGTGAGTGTAAAAAGATTTCGTAAAACTTTTCATGATGTCATAGTTTTAGGTCACGTTTACAAACTGTGTACGTCAGACATGCATGTGTATAGCTAGTCTGTTTTGTATTGTGAAGTTATGGAAATATACGTGATGGTAATGACTGGACCTATTTTACAGCTTTACTTGTCACAGAACTTTGGTTATACATGGAGGATGGTTCAGCAAGGAGTGCTTAAATTTGAATGGTGAGTTTGAGGGTAACAGAAAAATGGTTTGTCTTTGTCAGACAGAGTTACTGAAACTATAGACCTGAATGTTCTTGCAAGTCAGTTTTTTCCAGCTAACAGGTTTTGTCAATAGATCAGGTGAGAATTTATCAAATATGCATTTGACTACTTCATTAAAAGTACCAAAATTATTACATGTTGAATTACCAAATGTACCAATCTGTTGAAAATAACCTAATATGCCAATACATTAAAAATATTAAATATAGCACCACATTGAAAATATTAAATATAGCACCACATTGAAAATAAGGAATACATAAAAAATACCAATTATACTCTATATTGAAGATACCAAATAGATCACTAAATGAAAAAGAACAAATATATCACGAAATTTAGAAATACTAAATATACACTATATTGAAAATACCAAATAAATCCCTAAATCAGAAAGACCTTGGAAATATACCGCTAAATTTAGGAATGCCAAATATACACTGTTTTGAAAATACCAAATATTATCGTTTCACAACACTGAAAATACCAAATATTGTTTCACAACACTGAAAATACCAAATATTATTGTTTCACAACACTGAAAATACCAAATATTATTGTTTCACAACACTGAAAATACCAAATATTATTGTTTCACAACACTGAAAATACCAAATACAATTGTTTCACAACACTGAAAATACCAAATACAATTGTTTCACAACACTGAAAATACCAAATACAATTGTTTCACAACACTGAAAATACCAAATACAATTGTTTCACAACACTGAAAATACCAAATACAATTGTTTCACAACACTGAAAATACCAAATACAATTGTTTCACAACACTGAAAATACTAAATACACCTGTTCCATTAAATGTACAGTGAAATTACCAAATGTATTACTTAATATATTTTTAAATATCAAATGTATCATTTTATCATGCATATGTATCATTTCATCAAAAATTTGAAATATTCCATTACATTAAAAATACCAAATACATATATATACTGTACTATATCACCCTACAGTGAATATGTAAAAAAAAAAATAATAATAAAAAATCGCAACTATATCCCAGTATTACATGTACCTCATCAGAGAAGCCGAATATTCCACCATATTGAAAATTTTAAATGTATGACTACAGCAGTAATGCTAAATATATCGCTACAATTTAGAGTACTGTAATTTGCTTTAGGTTATAAAAGTTATAAATAGTTTCATTGTAGATGAATAGGCTTATTTGTTCAATGATGTAGTAAAAGATATTTGCAATGATATGTTCATGTAAGTACACTGTGTGCACCTTTAACGTATGTGTTAGTTGTGAAAAATTTTTTTTAATTGCCATTTTCATTGAACAGGGGTGAAGCACCTTATGATAATGGGTCTGTTGTTTACATTGAACGGGAAGAACATGGATTTGAGGGCTCAAAAGCGTCCATCATTAGCAGCTCAGATTTATTCAGAACCAGACCCAGGGTCTTATTGTACGGCGGTGGGGATTTCAAACTGGAGGGGCCCTACATGTTTGCCATCAAAACACAAGTAATTGTTACATTTACTTACTAGTATTACAGCAAATCTGGAAAGTTTCTTGAAAATAGCTTAGTTTATATATAAAACAAGAAGAAAATTTTTGCAAGCATTTGAATGTATTTTAAGAAATAGAATATACAGTGAACCCTCTTTAATCTGACATCCACTGGAAGACAAGTTTTGTAGGAATACACAGTGTGTCAGAAAAAACCGTGAATAAAACAATGAAAATCTGAAATTGGGAATAAAAATAAAGGCCAGATTGTCCAGTGAAATGGATTACACAGGTGTCGGATTAGGCAGTTTTCACTGCATGAAGAGAACTGAATATTGCAAGTAAATATGGGATTTATAGTAGTGCATTGTAGAGCATTGCATACCATACGCTAACAGTCTAGCAAAATGGATATGAGAAACTCGGCATCATCTGAGGTGGCTAGAGAGTTACTAGGAAATTATGTGTCTCGGATGTATTCCAGACCTTAAAATCATGCAATGTTTATAAGGTTAAAACTTGCTTCTTTTTTTTTTTTCTTTGTAGGCGTTGTTTGGAGCACATGAGAAAGTGAAACAGTTGTGGGTTTCATACAGAAGGAGCTCTTTTGTCAATGCAGAATTTTCTGAAAGTCTTCCAAATTATGTAAGCATATTCCATTTTATGAAAAATTTATCAATGGTTGTGATGCCATGTTGTACATATTTGTGCACATTCATGTATAATTTGATCATATACAGTACATGTATATTTTATTCCTAAAAATGAAGTGCATGCAGGTGTAATAAAAAAGATGTTGGATATGTAAGGGTGATTTGTATTACCTAAAGAATTACTGTAAATGTATTATATTTAGCATGTACTATATTTAGCGGAAATTGATTTTTCAACAGGTAAATTTGATTTAGCATTTTTTAAATGTGCTATCAAAAAATATTTATTTAGAAAACATTTTGTGTATACAAGTATTTGATTTAATGGTTAATGCTTTCAGCAAAAGGAGCTAAATTGAATACACAGCCAAGTGTAATACATTTTCAGTATAGAGAATAGTACACAGTCAAATGTAATATGTTTACAGTATACAGTTTACGTTTACAGTTTACAGTCAAATATATGTTTACAGTATAGAGAATAACACAGTCAAATATATGTTTACAGTATAGAGAGTAATACACAGTCAAATGTAATACGTTTACAGTATAGATAATAATACACAGTCAAATGGAATATGTTTACAGTATGGAGAATAATACACAGTCAAATGTAATACTCTTACAGTATAGAGAATAATACACAGCCAAATGTAATACTCTTACAGTATAGAGAATAATACACAGTCAAATGTAATATGCTTACAGTATAGAGAATAATACACAGTCAAATGTAATATGCTTACAGTACAGAGAATAATACTCAGTCAGATGTAATATGCTTACAGTATAGAGAATGATACACAGTCAAATGTAATATGTTTACAGTATAGAGAATAATACACAGTCAAATGTAATATGCTTGCAGTATAGAGAATGATACACAGTCAAATGTAATATATTTACAGTATAGAGAATAATACACAGTCAAATGTAATATGCTTACAGTATAGAGAATGATACACAGTCAAATGTAATATGCTTACAGTATAGAGAATAATACACAGTCAAATGTAATATGTTTACAGTATTATATGTAAGCATGGTGTAATAACACCAGAATGACCTGTCTAATCGAGAATTATCTTTTTGTGCTTAGGATTATTTTGTGGCAGATTCCTCAGAAGAACAGGTATTTTTGGTTGTAACTCACAACAAAACATCAGGGCAATCCCATTTGTACATATCAGACATCACTGGAACCAAATACTCCAAAACACTGGACAACATCGTGTACTATAATCCAAAAGGAGCTCACAGTGACAGCTGGCTCAGGTAAATTTATGGTACAACAGTACCAATCTGTCCCTGGTTTACATTACAATAGTACCAATCTGTCCCAGGTTTACAGTACAACTATTAATCTATTCCTGGTTTACAGTACATCAGTACCAATCTGTCCCTGGTTTACAGTACAAAAGTACCAATCTGTCCCTGGTTTACAGTACAACAGTACTGATCTGAACCTGGTTTACAGTACAACAGTTCCAATCTGTCAGTGGTTTACAGTACAACTATTAATCTATTCCTGGTTTACAGTACATCAGTACCAATCTGTCCCTGGTTTACAGTACAAAAGTACCAATCTGTCCCTGGTTTACAGTATAACAGTTCTGATCTGTCTCTGGTTTACAGTACAACAGTTCTGATCTGTCCCTGGTTTACAATACAACAGTACCAATCTGTCCCTGGTTTACAGTACAACAGTACCAATCTGTCCCTGGTTTACAGTACAACAGTACCAATCTGTCCCTGGTTTACAGTACAACAGTTCTGATCTGTCCCTGGTTTACCATTTGGGTATCAGGTGGATCTATCTGTTTATCTTGGAATTTAAAGATTTGTATGCTTTAATTTTAATATTCTTGACAAACATTTACAAAAAATGTAGGTGTTGCTGCAAGTTCGATATGAATAATTATGCATAGTGTAGACTCAGTTAATTTAATGTACTGGATATTCTTTGCAATTTAGTCTGAAAAACAGGTGTGTAGACATGTGGGGTGCAACTGTATATATTTCTGTTCAGATATTTTGCCAAGGAAGCTTTTGTGGATTTGACAAAAATCAAAGGTCTAAAGGGAGTGTACATTGCTAGTCAGCTGACCAAGAACGACAGCTTCCAGAGGGATGACCAGAGAAGCATGATTACGTTTGACAAAGGCGGAGAATGGTCCCTTGTCAATCCCCCCACTGTGGACATCAACGGCAACAAGACAAAGAACTGTTCAGCATACAGGGTAATTCACCAACCGAGTGATCTGTATGACACGTAGAATTAACTACTGTACAGTGTGTGTGTTCAAATTAGAAACACTGCAGAGAGGTATTTACTAACCAGCCCTTCTCTCTTATTTAACTGGCACTGATAAATGGTACCATAATTCCCAATGTCAAATACTATTGATTTTCCCCAATTTTAAGGTTAAAAATTGCCTAGTAATTAACTGGTAAGGCTTTGTAATTCAAGGTTACTTTGTATGAAACATTTTGTGAGTTAACTAATTTCTTCACTTCCTTTAAATAGAAATGACATGTAGAGGTCAATAAAAATGCCACTCATATGTAAAATTGTAAACAATGAATACTCGTTTATTTTCTTAAATGTTGTTGATTTTTAAGTGTTAATGCTGTTTGTTAACAGGACAGAAAATCTTCTGTTTTGACACTGTTTTCCCCAGTTAACAGGACATTGGTATCATATCCAGAATGTAGAAAAAAATGCTGTTAACTGAATAAAACATGTTTATATGTAGACATTTTATCACCCATAATTTATTGGTCGATTAAAAATTCACTTCATAAAATCTCTTAATTATTTCATATAAATATGTAAATTATAAGATGTATGTGACTCTTGAGAGTATACGTAACACACAGTATATAAAAGAAGATGGCACCGTGATGACTATCTGCTTTTAGAAGCTGAATTGTTCCTCTCTTCATCTGACACAAGAGTTCAGTCGCCTGTACCCAGGGGCCAGGAACGTGCCAATTCTGTCCCGAGAATCAGCGCCTGGAATTGTTGTTGCTACAGGGGTCATAGGGATGAGGATAAAAGACAAGCCGGATGTTTATGTCTCCTCAAGCGCTGGATACCAGTGGAAAGCAGTATGTAATACCTTAAAAGAATTATTTTAAAAAAAACTGGATTGTTGATTGTTAGGTCATCCAAAATTGAAGGCTCAAGTGAACTTTTTAAATCAAACTTTGTCTGGCATTTGTAGTCTGTAAACTATTTACATTTACCACTTTTTTTTAAAAACCAAATTTGCTACAAATTGTTCATGGTAGAAGATGTCCAAATTTGTGTGAAGGAAGCAGGTTGTCCTATTTAAGGGAAGATAATTTTTAAAAAGATAGAAATTTGGGTGAGGTGGTCTTCTCAAGAACCACTGAAATATTCCTTATATAGTGAAGATTAAAATTTGCTCATACAGTGACCCCCAGGGGTCAGCTTGCACAGTGACCTCCAGGGGTCAGCTTACACAGTGACCCCCAGGGATCAGGGCAAAGCTGCAATAACAGTTCAAAATTTAACATTTAGTTGGAAAATTCTTCTATAAATCTCCAAGGGTACAGATTGTCAAATTAATATACAAACATCCCCTAGTATTTGACTTCAGGTTTATTCATGTCAAAACTCATGGGGTAAGGGTGGGGCCGCAGTAGATGTTAAAAGTTTAACATTGATTAAAAATGGTGAAAATATTCAAGAATTCAGATATTTAAATTAGTATAATATTTGTTCATCCTTGTGTAGTTTAGTTTTAGATTTGTTCATATATGACCCCAGGACAAGACTTGGTCTGTAATATTTCAAGGTTTAACTTTGGCTGTATATACTTTCTGCAGCTGCAAGATGAAAAATGTATATAAAAAATGGGTTCATATAGCCGGGGGTAATTTCCTGGTGGATCCCCACAGTGTTAAAAAAACAGATATAAAAAGCCTGTTTTATTTAGCTGGCCAGGCGGTTTGATCAAAATCCCTCTTTTGACTTGATCTTTTGATTAGTATTAAGATAAGAATATAGAAACTTATTCTTGTAATAGTCTCATTATGAATATAGTAAAATAATTACATTCGACAATTTGAAGGTATTACATAAAAGGCTTCACATTTAGATAATCACATTTTTGTATAAAGTTGAAAAACCTGCCATTACATAATGATATAAAAATCTATAAGAATTGGAGCATATGCATATCTACAAATATCTAGGAACAGTATCCTCCACAATTATCAATGTACACGGAAAGTTTTTAAAAATAACTAAAATATTCTTACAAATATATATATTACATAACTTTATAAGTGTGTTTCAAAATATTTTGACATATCTGCTAATTCCTTATATGTTTAAGGCAACAAAGCATTAATGTATATAAATGGAACTTATAAAGTAGGCAAAAATGTGGCAATGTACAAAGTTGTATTAGAATTTAGGTTATGCTTTTGTACAGGCTTCGTTTATGAATGCAAAATGGAGATGTGTCAGAATGATCTGTGAAAAATAGAGAAAATTTGAAATATTTTTATCGGTTATGAAGAAAAATAAAAAAAGAATTATTCCTATTTATTTTGGTATGGCTATAAAAATGCAGGTTTTTTTTTAAAATATCTGTTTTATTACACTACAGATGTCTGTCATGAAATCAACCTTGGTTATACGAACCCAGTTTTTCATATAAATCCATTGTTTTACAGTAAGGTCAAGTGGGTTCAAAAGTGCCTGGATGTCGAAAGGATATCTTAAAAGCATCTTCCCAAGAACCACAAGACTTCAAATTGTCATATTAATTAATATCAAGCATCTTCTTGTATGTTGTTTCAAACTGCTTAAACCATGACCCATGGAACCAAAGCAGGGCTGGATACAGGGGTTCAAAGTTTAACGTTGGTTACATATTTGAAAATCTTTGAAAACTTTTCTTTACAAGAAACATGAAGGCACAGATTGTCAGATTGATATGTAAGCATCCTTGTGTTGCTCTGTGTTGGGGGACAGGGTGGGACCACAAAAGGGGACGTAACTAACACAAGTTTTAAGTTCAAAAATGCTGTTCTCAAGGTCCAGAGGGTACACATTATAAAGAATCAGTGAACAAGTATCCTCATGTACTGTAGGGTCAACTGTTTGAAAACCATGATGCCTTGGGCTAAAGTGAAAGGACAATAGAATTCAAAATTCTGAAGATTTACAATGGTGCTTGTTGTATAACTGATATGCAAGTAACCTCATGAGTAGAATCCAAATTTGTTTGCTCCTTGTGTGTAGGTGTCAGGGGAGTGATGTGATTTAAAGGCCTCTTAGTTAATTTTTTCTTTTACTGCTGTATAGAAAGATGACTCGTAATGATATAAACATAAAATATGAATTGGGTACAATCAAAATCTTAAAGAAGAAATAAGATGTTGATTCTTCATATATATTAAATCAAACTTCAATAAAGTTGCACCGTAGATTTACCCTTTATCAAAAGTATTAACATGAGATAATAATGCTTGTTCAAGAAATGAAATCTGTTGCTGTAGGCACTGAGAGGTAATTACTTCTACGCTATGGGAGACCATGGAGGACTAATTGTAGCTGTTCCACAATTTCAAAACACCAAAGACTTGCTGTAAGTACCTGGGTCTTTTGTCTGGATTGTGTTTTTGTAGGTGTTCATGAGGTGTTATTTTGTCTGAATTGTTCGTTTTTGATATTCATGGGATGTTATTTTGTCTGGATTTTATTTTGTTATTTTGTAGATATTTCTGGGATATTTTGTTGAAATTATGATTTTTAGATTCACACATGCATAGGATGTGAATTTGTCTGGATTGATACATGTACACGTGTACATACCCGAAATGTAATGTATCTGGATTTTGTTTAGCTTTTTATATGCCCATCTAAGACAGAACATATCATGTTACGGCGATCATGTCCATCAGTCCCACTGTGTGTCCGACTTATAATTTAGATACTATGAGACCTAAAATAATCAAACTTTGTCATATGATACATCTTTGGTAGTGGGTGAGTCATACTTTAAATAAAGTTAGGTCACTGTGACATACGATTAAGACAATATGGCCAAATATGGCAAAATCCTGTCCCACTCATAACTGGACAATTATTGGTCTAGAATCATTGGACTTGGTCAGTTAATGCATCTATGAAAGAAGGTGTCTCACACCCTGAATCACTGTGACCTATAATTAAGATGATATGGCCATAGTGGCATATTCCATTTTTGGGCTCATGTAGATACAAGTCCTAGAATCAACAAACTGTCAATTTGTGCATCTGTATAGAAATGTAAATTGTTGCTTAAAATCAGGTCATTAAAACTTTTAAAATAGTAAGTATTTAAAACAAAACTTATGTTTAAAGGGAGGCACTTTATTCCTAGAGAGTAATTTTTTTTCATAAACTGTAGCTACAAAGCAATTAATTTGAATACTTATTTTGTTTCTAACATTAGTGATGTAAATATATGCAGTATTGCACTACAAAATTTGCAAAGACTTAACAAGCACATCACAGAACAGGATATCTGTCTCATGGGATTGATAATGTTTTACCAATTGAGATTCCATTAGCCTCTTGGGAGTCAGCCATGGTGTTTCAGAGTTTAGCAGGAGATTCAAACATCATTTTGTTAAGAGCTAAATTGCATCTGTCCAGTTAAAGATTAAGTAATGAGTATAATTTAAGAAGGCTGTGGAATACTCACTCCTTTTCTTTGTACAACCCAAAATAAGTAATTCATATCATGCAAAAAAAAAAAATATCTAAATTTATGTAACAAAATAATAATATGTTTTGGAATATTTCTGTAGTTATTTGAACAATTCAAGAGATATATTGACAAGTTAATTTCAATATGCAATAGACACATTACAAGGTATAATCTTGATTTTACCTCAGACCTAAAAGCAAGGATATTGATGCAATCTTTGCACTAATTAAGATTGACACAATTTTGTGTCATGCACTTTTGCCTGTGTATTATGAATAAATATCTGACGGGCTTATCATGTGTCGTGGAGGTGCACTTTAATTGATTAATGATGGTGATTTGTAGATATTCCTGGGATGAAGGAGAGACCTGGAATACGTACACTTTCCACAATGAGACCATCCGTGTGTATGGCGTCCTGACAGAGCCAGGGGAGGCTACTTCTATCTTCTCCATATTTGGCTCCCACCTTGGCATTCATAGGTGGCTTATCATTCAAGTCAACATGGAGAATGTCTTCAGTAAGACTATCCTGTATTCTCAAATGTAATTCACGAAAAAATCAATTTACGGTACTCACTTTACAATTTGTGTTTTTAGTTATTACTTTTGTAGACCTGAAGTGTTTGCAAATAAAAAATGACAGTGTTATGTGACTTTTTATTTGCCAGGGTACCCATGTAAGAAAGATGACTATAAGTTGTGGTCGTTTCCGGACAATCCCCCATTTGCAGGCTGCATCCTCGGCAAGAAGCTTATAGTTGAAAGGCGGATTTCTCACGCTGCTTGTTTCAATGGTCGGCAGTATGACAGGAAAATCATTGAGAAAAATTGTTCCTGCACAAGAGAAGATTATGAATGGTTAGTATAAACATTGAAAAGTGGTTAATAGACAGTTAAACTTTGATATCTTGAACACTGATATCTTGAATACCATGGATATGTGGAAGTGATTCAGAAGTCCCGACCACTTATTCTTTAAGTATTTTACCCCGATATCTAGAATACTGACAGGTGTGGATCATCAGATCAAACAAGATGCGAGGAAATTTGGATTAAGTTTATTATATACTCCCTTATGTATATTTAAAATAATGAATGTATTTTTAATTAGCAGAAAGACCAA
This sequence comes from Ostrea denselamellosa, assembly GCA_024699665.1. Classification (NCBI taxonomy): domain Eukaryota; kingdom Metazoa; phylum Mollusca; class Bivalvia; order Ostreida; family Ostreidae; genus Ostrea; species Ostrea denselamellosa. The sequence goes on from JAMZEH010000071.1 coordinate 5,390,698, forward strand.
CATGAAGTGAAATTATTTTTTGTGTGTGTAGTCTTGCCCTTCTCTTTGTCTGCAAAATACTTTAACCTTGGTCATAACTTTTGAATACATGGTCACTGGACTTTCATATTTCACATGTGTATTCCTTGTGACAAGACCTTTCTTATAAAACCCAAATGTTACACCTTCAAACCTTTACCTTGGGCTTTGACCTTTCATATTTCACAAAATTTATATATTCCTTTTAACAAGATCTTTCTTTTAGTATTCAAGGTTTAACCTCATGACCTTGAACTTGGAATTTGACCTACAGTGTATGTTTGAAAAACTGTAAACTTGACTATATCTTTTGAACTGTTGGTGCTTGGGCTTGTATATTTCAATTGTATAATTATTCCTTGTGACAAGACTTTTTTTTCGTACAAAAATTTTTTACTTTGAACTTGGGCGGGGTATTAGTGTTTCATGAATATACATCTTGTTTTTCAGTGCTTTTGGCTTTCATTTGGAAGAAAGCTTGTTCAGTTTCAACCAGAAATGCATAGAAAACAGCGACCCAAATACTAGCATTCACAAACCTCCCAGCTTCTGCCCCCCTGGGACATTTTATCCCTATTCCCGGGGCTACCAGAAAATTTCAGGTGACACCTGCAAGTATGGAGAGGACTACCGGTATGACCCCCTCATGTACTCCTGTCCAGTTGCAGGTAAGTCCAGGCTGTTGTAGGTGTGACTGTAATTCTGAATAATGTTTAGGGATCCTCTAACAATAAGATCTGTATGTTTGTAAATTTAATGGAATATCATCAGTCTTTTCATATCATGATTATGTCTTTTTTTTTTTTTAATTTAAAAAAAGGCAAATAATCACTTTGTTGAGGTCAGGAAGTTAAGGCAGTTTTCCTTGTAGCATTCTCTCTATTTGTGTGTGCAAGAAATTAGGACTTGTTATATCAACTTCCATTTGTTTTGACAGAGGTGCCAGAGTTTCTTATTTATGCATCCAGTCGCCATGTACATCGGATTTTACTCGGAAGTAACAGAGATGAGATCATCTATACTGCCACTGACTTTAACTCTATCAGAACGACTGAGTTTGATCTTCATAACAACTGTCTGTTTATTAGTTTTCCCTCAAAAATACAGGTTGAAAAATTTTTAGAATTTTTATTGCTCTTGAAAACATGCATATGTAGATTTTAAAAATTGTTAATTTATTTTATTTAAATCTCTAGAATCACAACTTATAAATGTCTGCTGATACTGGAAATGAAGCAAAAATATAAAAGTATTAGCCATATTTAGTAAAATATCCTGTTGTTAATGATTAATTACGTGGTATAATAACTTCACAGAAAGTGTGTTTTGGGGAAAATGGAACAGATTATACAACTGCCATGCTTGTCATAAGTACCAACCTAGGGAATGTGGAAGGGATGGCTTTTGATTGGACGAGTAAGAACCTGTACTGGATTGATTCAGCATTACGCAAAATAGAAGTGGCTCGTGAGGATGGAAGATACAGAAAGGAACTCTTCAATTCGACTTACTTGGAAAGGCCTCGGGCACTTGTTTTGGATCCTAGATTTGGGTAAATACAATTCTTTTTTTAATGATGTTCACTAAAATAGGAAGGAAATGATATCTATCCATCAGTTATCACTTTGTCCCAAACCTTAGATGCAGTTCTATGAATGTGTCTATAGACAGAAACTGTGGTAAAAAATTTATGATAAATTTTGTTTGCCAAGATTTAATTTATATTGTGTCACCAAGGTCATGGTATTAAGGTCATTGTGCAATATTTATATCTATATATTTATATACATGTTTTAGTTAAGTCATTGTACAATATTCATATCTATATATTTATATACATGTTTTAGTAAAGTCATTGTACAATATTTATATTATAGTATTATCAGGTTTCTATCTAAGGTTCTTGCAGTATCATTGATTTATTATTTGCTTTTTGTATATGTGTCTTGTAAAATTTTTATGCATGTAGAAATATGCCCCATATTCAGTAAATGATTCAAAAATTTATTTGCTGTAGATAATGTTGTGATGTACCTCCATGGTTTGTCATTGAGTTGACTCACATAGTGAGCTACTCCTTGGCACGGAGCCCATCTTGCGAATGGTCCCCTTCACTGCCACCCTCATATGCAACTAAATATAGCTACAGTGTATATTGTTGTGTTAAAGGAATTCATTGACATACACATAAAATTCTTAATAATGTCAATGGAACTCACACATTGTTTGTAAACGAACATGAAAATATTTTAGAATTGGACATCAAAAGCAGATCTGCAACTGAATACAGCTGGGAGAAGATGAGATATGAAAGCAGACACTGCATGTTTTTCTTTGAGCTTAAACTTTGTCAATAAAGTTACATATGATATATTTAATATTTAGCCAAACAGTAATGGTGAAAGATTTATGAAGTCTTTTGAAATTTTAATAATATTATTAGTCGTGCATGAATATAAGGAGGGTGGGTTAGGAGAATAAGGACTTTGTATTATTTGATATATTGCATTTAACTTTCTGTCAAAATAAATGATATAGTGATTGAACTAACATTTTTTGATAAAGTTATAACAAAAGTATATCTAAAATAAATTAATGAATTCTACATGTATATTTGCTTTGTTTAAATACATTGCATAAACAATGAACATATTAACATTATTTACATACTCACGTGGTACATTTGTGCTGGAATATGTCATGTAAACAAGACGAAGGAAGAGGCAATCAAGATATTTGAAGACTTCAAGATAAAAATTTGTATTGATACCTGCTACAAATCGTGTCCAGGCTGTTACTGTTTTGCCTTTTGTGGTAGACTTTTGTGGTAGGTTTGGTGGTAGACTTATGTGGTAGACTTTTGTGGTAGGTTTTGGTGGTAGACTTTTGTGGTAGGTTTGGTGGTAGACTTTTGTGGTAGGTTTTTGTGGTAGGTTTGGTGGTAGACTTTTGTGGTAGGTTTTGTGGTAGACTTGATATTTGACATGTACCTGTAAATGATGTGTGGGGTACTGAGGATAGTGACCTTCAATCTTGAACTTTGACCAACAAATTTTTGTGCTCACAAGCTTTGTCTAATGATTAAGCTTTTTGTGGCATGTACGATGGTGCTGTATATTCTCTCCCTTGTTGGAAATTGTGGATGAGTTGACTCCGAGGCCCCTAAGGCCTCTGATCTCTGTTGTAGTTACATAGTATTCCTTGTATTATAGGTACATGTACTGGACTGACTGGTCAGCATCAAACCCCAGAATTGTGAGAGCCTGGATGGACGGTACACATTACAAGATCATTGTCAGGACACCAACTGTCCACTGGCCCAATGGCATCACTATTGACTACCGGACTGACCGGATCTTCTGGACCGATGCCTACCGACATGGTTTATACTCTGCTGACTCTGATGGGAGAAACATACACACTGTGAAGAATGGATACAGTTATACTCCACACCCATACAGTATTGGAGTGTTCAAGGTTTGTACAATGCTCCACATCCATGTACATGTTTTATTGGAGTATTCAAGGTTTGTACAGTGTTAGAATGTCCAAGGTTTGTACTATATTCCATTCTGATACAGTATTGGAGTGTTTAAAGTTTGTAAAATACTCCAAACACATACAACATTTGAGTGTTCAAGGTTTTTTTTATACATTTAAACAATTTTGAAGTACTCCTTGTGCGTTTCTAATATCAGTGTATTTATTATTGAAATTTGATTTTCCTCACTTATTTGAGAGATTTGACATGATATTATGACAGTATCGAAAATTCAATGTCCATTATGATGAAAAACTGAGTGAAAAATATTATGTAACAATATAAATTCTAAATGTATGTCACAGAATGGAAGTTACATCTATAGTTATTTTGGGATTGCAGAACAATTTGTATTGGGCTGATTGGTCCAAGAAAGCAGTGCTGACCGTAAACAAACTTAATGGAATGGGTCTACGTATCATCAGAAACACCACTGGCCAGGTGTCTGATCTCAAGGTGTACTCCACCACATCACAGAGTGGTAAGTGACCGTCTCAATCAATTGTCTACAATCTGGCCAGGTGTCTGATCTCAAGGTGTACTCCACCACATCTCAGAGTGGTAAGTGACCATCTCAATCAATTGTCTACAATCTGGCCAGGTGTCTGATCTCAAGGTGTACTCCACCACATCTCAGAGTGGTAAGTGACCGTCTCAATCAATTGTCTACAATCTGGCCAGGTGTCTGATCTCAAGGTGTATTCCACCACATCACAGAATGGTAAGTGACCTTCTCAATCAATTGTCTACAATCTGGCCAGGTGTCTGATCTCAAGATGTACTCCACCACATCACAGAGTGGTAAGTGACCGTCTCAATCAATTGTCTACAATCTGGCCAGGTGTCTGATCTCAAGGTGTACTCCACCACATCTCAGAGTGGTAAGTGACCATCTCAATCAATTGTCTACAATCTGGCCAGGTGTCTGATCTCAAGGTGTACTCCACCACATCACAGAGTGGTAAGTGACCATCTCAATCAATTGTCTACAATCTGGCCAGGTGTCTGATCTCAAGGTGTACTCCACCACATCACAGATTGGTAAGTCACTGTCTCAATCAATTGTCTACAATCTCAGTATGTGCCAATAATTTCTGCAATAAGCCATTTGGACATGTATTGATTCATGACAAATGCAGCTTGAACTAGTGGTACATACAGATTGGTGATAAAAACTGTATTTGAAACTAATTTTCTGTTTTTTCTTTGAATGCATCAAAGGCCCTCAGTCTGGCTTGTATGAGAAATAAATTTTAATTGCATGGAAGTCTTCATTAGACTAGCCCATCTTGTGCTTGCCAATGTTACACAGTAAGGGCAGTGTAACCTGATACAGCTCTTTGCTGGAGCTTTGGGTTAGTGAATTTGACACACACTTCAATCTGCTCCACAGAGTATTAGGTTGTACTGACTGGTTATGTAATATGTACAAAAGCAGTAAGTTGTACAGAATAATGTCTTCAGTGAATTTGATACTACATTCTATAACACTCTTGACATCACCTGTCTTCATTGAAAATATGGTGGAAAACAGAAGGGAATTTTGAATAACACGTGTACTTTCATGACACTGAAATTTTTAAATTTTTTATGCATGCCAAGCGTGGTAGGAGAATTTCATGACTCCTTATTAACAAGTACATACAGGGTACTAAATGTGGACCCCTTTACTGCATGTTTTAGCCACTTCCCTGTGTAGTACCGGAAATGGAGGCTGCACTCAGCTGTGTTTCCCCCGCCCTCAGTACAACATGACTGGGGTCAAGGTCTCTAAACAGAACCGTACTTGTGGCTGTAATGGAACATCCTTCAAGATTCCGACAGCATCAGGGACCACGGAACATTGCAACTGTGGAGCAAAGGACATGAAGATTAATGGAGTCTGTGAGCCGTCTAACCAAACCGCAGGTTACAAAGGAAGCTGTTGTTAATTTAATAGATTGATAATGATAGGGTGATGAAGGATGCTAAGAGAAAAAGGATTTCAATTGTCAAGTAATTCAATGATCAATAATAGTAATAATGTCCATTATTTATACGGGATTGCATAATGATTTGTTATTCAAATTAGATTACATTTTGGTCCTGTCTTTAACTTATATATATATATGTATTGAGAACATATCATAAAACACAAAAATATTGCAGATAATTTACATACCGGTTTATAATTTCAAAGACCTGGATTTAGAAACTCTGATGCATGGGGTGGCAGCTCACTAACAATTATGTCGTGCTCTTTCTTTTTCTGCAATTTTTGACTGGAAATTCTTTGTAGTTTCTAACTGTTCACACTCCCACTTTACCTGTGGAAACGGACGCTGTATTCCGTCTACCTGGCTGTGTGATCGTGATGACGATTGTCATGATGGATCAGATGAATTTGACTGCCGTATGTAGAATTACTTCGCAAAATTAGATTACAGTTGGATAAGTATTATTGATATAGTACATGTTACACTGATTCACTAAAATCATCTGAAGGTTAATGTTGTTTCCAAATTCATTTACAATGTACATGTGCTGTGTATGCATGTATCTAATTTTGATGACCTACTTTTTCAGCCTACTTGGAGTGTACCACTGGGAATTTCCAGTGTAAATCCGGAACATGTATCCCCGAGCGGTGGCGCTGCGATCACGATAATGACTGTGATGATGGCAGTGATGAATTGAATTGTGGTAGGTTTTGTGATGATGGCAGTGATGAATTGAATTGTGGTAGGTTTTGTGATGATGGCAGTGATGAAGTGAATTGGGGTAGGGGTTTTGTGATGATGGCAGTGATGAATTGAATTGGGGTAGGTTTTGTGATGATGGCAGTGATGAAGTGAATTGGGGTAGGGGTTTTGTGATGATGGCAGTGATGAAGTGAATTGGGGTAGGTTTTGTGATGATGGCAGTGATGAAGTGAATTGTGGTAGGTTTTGTGATGATGGCAGTGATGAAGTGAATTGGGGTAGGTTTTGTGATGATGGCAGTGATGAAGTGAATTGGGTAGGTTTTTAGCTCACTAAAGTTAAGTGTGAACATACGTTATGGCTCAGGTTGACATTCTGTATGTTTGTCTTCTTCAACAGGACCACAGACAACTGCACTTTTAGCCATTAATTCATGTTTAGTAGTCCTGCCTAAGTGTCTATATTTCTACTTTTTGTGTTAAAATGGAGGTCAGTTGTTATGACCTTTATTGGTCTGTCTGTGTCAGCTCTATCTATAAAACTCTAACAGACAGCCTGTGAATTTTGGGATTCTCTAGTTAATTGTAGGTGCTCAGGAACAAAGTTTAACTGTGATTTATCATTTTATAGCTTACCCATCCTGCTCCACTTCACAGTTCACGTGTGATAACCAGCGTTGTGTACCGCAAACCTGGAAGTGTGACCATGACGATGATTGCCATGACAACAGTGATGAACGCGGCTGTACTTACAACGGTGAGATTTTTATCCCCACCCAGTGAAATGACTGCATATAGTGTCACCCTTTCCCATCCTTCCATTATAATTAAGTTTCCGCTAATTATCTCTGCTATGGGCGCACATATTCAACTGGAATATGCCTTGAGAATATCCAGGTCAGTTTCTGCTCATTATCTCGATCATTGAACATTTTGAATTGAAATCTGGGATGTGGATACACAGTGTTAGAAATTCTGAATATTTTGCCAGGGGACCAAAGGACTCATAGCCAAAGGGTTTATTTGAGTCCTTCCAGGGCAGTTCCACTCGGGCTTTGAATAATTTCAAATAAATCACAGTTTCCGCTCATTATTTTAGTTATGCATGGATATTTGAATTGAAATTTGACATATACTTTACCTGTACATGTAGGTATAACATGAAAATGCACGTCATGTATACTTACAGGTATATACTTACAGGTATATGTGCTTTTAGCAGAGTTATGGCCCTTAGACCATGATTCCTGTCACTCCAACACATCTAGTTACCTACAGCGTATTATCATGCAGTTTTGATCACCTGTGAAGAGCACTGATCTCATAATAGTTTTTGGGATTAGTGAACAGGTACTGTATATAACATTGTGACATTAACAGCATTCTTATTCTCGTCAGAAACCTGCACTTCAGAGGAATTCCATTGTGCCAGACATCAGCCCAAGTGTATTCGTTCTGCTGAGGTGTGTGATGGCCACAATGACTGTGTCGATGGCTCAGACGAGGTCAATTGTACCTCAAACACCTGTCCATCCTTCAAATTCAGGTGTGCTGACCATAAATTGTGTATCTACAAGAGCTGGGTTTGTGATGGAGAAGCAGACTGTCACGATGGAAGTGATGAGAAGAACTGTAATACGTCAGTCAGTAAGTTCTCAGGGGAAAAAAAAACTCTTCCTCTTATGTTATTGAGAAGAGGGATGGGAAACTCTGGGGGAGAGTGGGAGGGGTGGGGGTGTGATACCCAGGTATTGTTTTATGTGAAGATTTTGTCCTTGACGAGGTCGTGATACCCAAGTATTAGCTGTCTGTGGTAATTTGATCATGGGAAATGGGGTGATACCCAGGTTTCGCTCTGTGTGGAGATTTTGTCCTGGAGGGGGGATGGAATGATACCCAGGTTTTAGCTGTGTGCGAGTGTGTGTGCTTTGTAAAGAGACAACAAACTACGCACAGACTTGTAGCAAGGGAACATATACATTAACTCTGTAGAAGTTTAGTCACAGAAGAGGAATTCAGGGAATGTTATTCGCTGAAACTTTAAATGCTGGAGAGCATTCAGTTATTATTTTTCTGAAGTAAACATTGAATCCATGAATTTACTTCCAGCCACCCAAACCCCAAGCCCCGTCACTAAGTACTGCCAGTTGTACTGTACTAACGGCCACGGATGTTACGGATACAGTCAAAGGTGTGATGGAATTCGGGACTGCTGGGACAGATCAGACGAAATAGACTGTGGTAAAAGTGTGCCTTCTTGTAGACATTTTGTGAATTGTAATCAAGTTCAAGGATTTATAAGAGACACTTCCCAAATGATAGTTTATTCACCAGGTGATTTTGAATGAATTCACAGACTGATGATTTGACTTTGATTTCTAGGTTTTCCCATACATAATTCAACCACCACCACCATGAGACCTCCACCAGTCACAACAGAAGAAGGTTGCAATGAGAACCAGTTTTACTGCTACATGGGCTATTCTGTTTACCCCCAGTGTATCCCTCAGACTTGGGTGTGTGACAACACATCAGACTGTGAACATGGAGAGGATGAGCATGACATTGCTTGTAAAGGTACTTCAACCTCAGTACTAATGTGAAAGTAGAACATCTCCAGAATAGTATAGTACACCATGTAGTAATGTGAAAGTAGAACATCTCCAGAATAGTACAGTACGCCATGTAGTAATGTGAAAGTAGAACATCTCCAAAATAGTACAATGCGCTATGTACTTTCATGCAGTTTTTCTCAGATTTATGACTATTTTATGATAGGAACTGTGCTCTGTAAGTAAAAAGAAAAGTGTGATTTCCTGTCATTTATGTGAAGATGCCCTGAACTTACTATTTTTTTTAATTTTTTTTTTTTTTTGAGGCAGTTGTTGAGCTTCACTGGTTCAGATGATCTTAAAGATCATATGCAATGTTTCTGTCATAGTGTTTAATAACTACGTTTTCATCTCCTAGATGAGAAATTTGAATTTTTTAATGTTGTAATATTACCGTAACTCGTATAACGGTCACATTGTTACCTCGGTAAACATATCACTTGAATAGTAATGCAAGGGTCCCAGGACTGACTTGATTTTTTTACTTACAACAAAGACTATCAAAATATGTTAACTCTAAAACAACCAGGAACTATCAAAATATGCTGACTCTAAAATAACCAGGAACTATCAAAATATGCTGACTCTAAAACAACCAGGAACTATCAAAATATGCTAACTATAAAACAACCAGGAACTATCAAAATATGCTAACTCTAAAACAACCAGGAATTATCAAAATATGCTGACTCTAAAACAACCAGGAACTATCAAAATATGCTGACTTTAAAACAACCAGGAACTATCAAAATATGCTAACTCTAAAACAACCAGGAACTATCAAAATATGCTGACTCTAAAACAACCAGGAACTATCAAAATATGCTGACTCTAAAACAACCAGGAACTATCAAAATATGCTAACTCTAAAACAACCAGGAACTATCAAAATATGTTAACTCTAAAACAAACCTGGTAAAATACCCCAAGTGTTATATATATATATATATATATATATATATATATATATATAATCAACATAAAACGCATGTGAATTGTACCTAAAATGTCCTGAAAAATTATCTCCTCTTAAGAAATGTCACAATGGTAAGGTGTCTGCCATCTCTGTTCAGCAAATATCTGTAAATAGATCTTCATAATGGCACAACTTCTACAGGTTTATCTGATTTCTAGTGAGAGCATTCAGTCAGGATTAAGGTCACAATCAAATAGTTACAAATTGTTAGCTTTGCTATAATATGTGAAGGAAAAACATAGGAAATGGTTATTTATTTATTTATTTATTTTTCACTTTTAATCAAAAAACTCTTACAACATTCACCTCTGAATGGTGTACTTTTTAGCCCAGTAATTTGTAACTTTAACATCCCATGGGGACCCAGGTTAGAACAGGTCCTTAATACCCTTCCTTGTTGAAAGAGGTGACTAAATGGGGCAGTCCTTTTGATGAGACCACGAAACCAAGGCACTGTGTCATAGTAGGTGTGGCACGTTAAAAGATCCCTCCCTTCTCAAAGGCCTTAAGCACCAACCATAGGCTTAAATTTTGCAGACCTTCAGCATTGTGACATCTCCATATGAGTGAAAAATTCTCGGGAGGAACAATAATTGATATACAACCAAACCAAACTAATGTGATTCTCATGTGACTTTAAGGGCCCTTGGACCTGTTGTTTGAATCTGAATACAAGTTTTCATGCTAGTTTTGTTGTAATTGTTCAGGAATAGAACACTGTCATGACAAAGACTTTAAGTGCCTATACATGGATGGCTGTGTACCTCAGTCCAAGGTTTGTGATGGTCACAGTGATTGTCTGGACGGAACTGACGAGATGGGGTGTTCCATATCATCAGCAACCACTACTACAGGTAAATATAAGCACTATGTATGTAAAGAATTAGTGGTATCTATCTCCAATAGAGATATTTAAAGTTGTATGATCCGAATTTTGTCCACCTTGCAAAAACATTTTTAAATCTTGGCACGTACACGTACGTATTTATGAGGCTGTACGATGTCATACTATTATTTGACTGTATTTATGAGGCTGTACGATGTCGTACTATTATTTGACCGTATTTATGAGGCTGTACAATGTCATACTATTATTTGACCGTATTTATGAGGCTGTATGATGTCATACTATTATTTGACCATGTTTATGAGGCTGTACGATGTCATACTATTATTTGACCGTATTTATGAGGCTGTACGATGTCATACTATTATTTGACCGTATTTATGAGGCTGTACGATGTCATACTATTATTTGACCGTAATTATTTGGTTTTAAATCAGTGTTTACAAACAAGTGTTAATTGGTTATTTCTAATGCAAAGGACATACCAAGTGACAGTCACGTGTCCAATTCAGACTTCTATAGGTAAGGTCCTCAGTGATCTTATCTGTGTAAAGCTGTGTATTTTGTTACTACAGTTCAGACTTCTATAGGTAAGATCCTCAGTGATCTTATCTGTGTAAAGCTGTGTATTTGTTACTACAGTTCAGACTTCTATAGGTAAGGTCCTCAGTGATCTTATCTGTGTAAAGCTGTGTATTTGTTACTACAGTTCAGACTTCTATAGGTAAGATCCTCAGTGATCTTATCTGTGTAAAGCTGTGTATTTGTTACTACAGTTCAGACTTCTATAGGTAAGGTCCTCAGTGATCTTATCTGTGTAAAGCTGTGTATTTTGTTACTACAGTTCAGACTTCTATAGGTAAGATCCTCAGTGATCTTATCTGTGTAAAGCTGTGTATTTGTTACTACAGTTCAGACCTCTATAGGTAAGGTCCTCAGTGATCTTATCTGTGTAAAGCTGTGTATTTGTTACTACAGTTCAGACTTCTATAGGTAAGGTCCTCAGTGATCTTATCTGTGTAAAGCTGTGTATTTTGTTACTACAGTTCAGACCTCTATAGGTAAGGTCCTCAGTGATCTTATCTGTGTAAAGCTGTGTATTTGTTACTACAGTTCAGACTTCTATAGGTAAGATCCTCAGTGATCTTATCTGTGTAAAGCTGTGTATTTGTTACTACAGTTCAGACCTCTATAGGTAAGATCCTCAGTGATCTTATCTGTGTAAAGCTGTGTATTTGTTACTACAGTTCAGACTTCTATAGGTAAGGTCCTCAGTGATCTTATCTGTGTAAAGCTGAGTATTTTGTTCCTACAGTTCAGACTTCTATAGGTAAGATCCTCAGTGATCTTATCTGTGTAAAGCTGTGTATTTGTTACTACAGTTCAGACTTCTATAGGTAAGGTCCTCAGTGATCTTATCTGTGTAAAGCTGTGTATTTGTTACTACAGTTCAGACCTCTATAGGTAAGATCCTCAGTGATCTTATCTGTGTAAAGCTGTGTATTTGTTACTACAGTTCAGACTTCTATAGGTAAGGTCCTCAGTGATCTTATCTGTGTAAAGCTGAGTATTTTGTTCCTACAGTTCAGACTTCTATAGGTAAGATCCTCAGTGATCTTATCTGTGTAAAGCTGTGTATTTGTTACTACAGTTCAGACTTCTATAGGTAAGGTCCTCAGTGATCTTATCTGTGTAAAGCTGTGTATTTGTTACTACAGTTCAGACCTCTATAGGTAAGATCCTCAGTGATCTTATCTGTGTAAAGCTGTGTATTTTACTACAGTTCAGACTTCTATAGGTAAGATCCTCAGTGATCTTATCTGTGTAAAGCTGTGTATTTTGTTACTACGGTAACGTGCTTAAGAGAAATAAAGATATGGAACACCTGGTAGTAATTGGTTGTTTTACGCTCTGTCAAACCCTGATTAAGTCAGCTGAGTCGAGTGGACTTATATACTGCACATCATGTTGGGGATTCCTCTCGTGCACATTCCGCTATTAATAGATGCTTAACAGACTAATGTATTAATGGGTTCCCACTTATTTACCTTTTTTAATCTAGTCACTGTTTTCTTTTACATGCAAATGTTTTCAAGCATGTAAATTAAGGGAAAATTAATAACTTTAACATCTACCACTTGTGCTTCAGAGTAATTCTGGACCAAAAAAAAAATATTGAATAGATGCCCATCGAACTATACAACTTTAAGAAGTAAATTTCATTTCGTAAATACCTGAGGATATGAACTGCAACACTTTACACCAGCGTACTTCATGCCAGCGTGTTAGGGTGCAGGAAGAGTAAGCAGGCTTGAGGCATTGCTGTTCACACCATCGTGTATTTTCAGAAGTGAAATTATTTTTTTTTTTATATTTTCATTTTATTCTCATTTCAGTCGGAATTTTCTGCCATTTAGATAGTCATACTGTATTTATCAAGATATATACACACACACAATGTTTACACTTTTGAGGAAATGACTATCATTTGAATTTGTAAAAATATTGAAGTCAAAAGCATTGGAAATGTAACTATTTGTCTATATAACATATAGGCTATCAACTACACTTAGAGCAGGTAAATAAATATATATGTATATGTAAATACAAAATGTATCTACCTGTACAAATAACTATAGTGTATTTGTAGACATTTTATTTCCAGTGTATGTTTCTATTTGTTAATCTGTTTGGGGGGGAGGGGGGGTTCTTTTTAACGTTCCTTAGAGAATTTTTCTTTTATATTAAGATTTCACCATCTGTAGGTAAAGTGCCAAACATTTTGACCTATGCATGGTGCTCGGGGCCATAAAAGTGAGGCTTCTGGTCTCATTTGTAAGACACACAATTCTCACTTCAAATTGACAAGCATTTGACAAAGGAGCAGTCACTACTTATTTAAGGTGTCGAGCTTGCTTGAGAGCCTTCTAGCGGTTATGCAGATTTTGCCTCTACACCGCCTTTCCTATCTCAATGGGTGAAATCAAATAGTGCCTATTGGTATTGAAGGTTTCTTGTGATTCAAGACTATGAAACATTAAATTTAATTGATATTTGAAATGCACAATACCATTTCCGTTGTTGATGTCGTTTATTATTGTATCTTTGTTCAATAGTTAAATAACGATTGTTTGGCAAGAAAAGTTCATTATTTGCAGATGGATTTACTACGAAACAGATTTTCCCGCGAAATTTGTGCCGCACGATATCATTAAATACTTACAAAATAACCTGCGCAAATTTGGTTTTCATTTATATCTATAGTCTCGTAGTTTCACTAAGAATCCTTATTTCAGATCAGTAGAAACAGATAAATGCTAAATTGACAAATTTGCACATTTTCACGGTTTGGTTCTTATTCCAAAAACACAAAGACTTTCCAGTTTTGTTTTCGGTAATCCCAATCCCGATTCTCAATTAAGCAAAACGAAAGTAGCGTGTGGATGTCCAACATTTAATGGTGAATCCATGACAGACTAGAATATGTAAAGTTCTAATGGGTTATTCTAATTTTGATTATTGTCAGAGGTGTGTTAGATTATTGCTCAGAATAGTTTACCTGTACAGTGACCTGAGGTGGTTGTAATGGTAAATGTTATGTTGTTTGGATGTACACCTGTGTAACACACTCTCTAGATCATGGGTTTCCTCTTCTGGCAGAGGTACATCAGAAGTAGATGTATTGTTTACAGAAATAGACAGTATTTACAGAAATAAACACATTATTTACAGAAATAGACATATTTACAGAAATAAACACATTATTTACATATATTTACAGAAATAGACATATTATTTACAGAAATAGACACATTATTATTTACAGAAATAGACACATTATTTACAGAAATAGACACATTATTTACAGAAATAGACATATTATTTACAGAAATAAACATATTATTTACAGAAATAGACATATTATTTACAGAGATAGATATATTATTTATGGAACTTAACAGTGTTATTGATGGAAAATGATAATTTGTGTACAAAAATTGGCAATATTATTTACAGAAATAGATAATATCATTTATTGAGATTGATAATGGTATTTTGGGAAATTGACAAAATTATGTACGGAGATTGACAAAATTATTTACGGAGATTGACAGCACTATCTACATGATGTCAAAAAAGAATTACAAACTTGTGTCATCTAGAATTGCCTCCTTACCCTATATAAGTACTGTATGGTATTAGGTACGTCTATCTAAATGTCATGCATTAATGCAGATCATATTTATGACTGATTACCTCTTTATTACAGCCCCAATTAAGGCGTGTGAACAGCTTAGAAATGAGAGTTCCCAGGAATTTCGTAAAAACTATTACGTTTGTAACCTGCAGTCAATGGAGACATGTGGACTATGGTTAAGAGTTTGTGATTCGTCAAACCCATGTTATTTCCATGACAACTTGACTGTCAGATTTTGCTCACAGAGAGGTAAGGCTTATCCATTATTGAAAACTCATACTGTAATGGGGGGTGTAAGGTCTGGGAGGCAGAATATTTCTATAAGACTGTGAATTATCTGCCATGATAAACTATAAACATGTTTTCACTGATGTTATAAATGACTTTAATGAATTGATGTTATAAATTTGATTTGATGAATATTTGATGTAATAAATGATTTTGATGGATTGATGTTGAAATGATTTTGATGATTGTTTTGACTGTGATTATGAATTTCTGTTTTTTTTTTTTTTACAGTGAATGTGACACACCTGGAGGCCATTCCGGATCCAGAGGGGTCGATTCGTGTCACATGGGGTCCACCTGTAGATCAGAAAAACAAAAAACTACAGTACAAAGTTTCTTTTCTGTAAGTTTTAAAAAAAATCAATCTTGTTACAGCACTGTGAAATAAATGTATACTGGACAAAAAAAGTTAAGGATCATAATTTTGACCTCAAAAATTTTTATTAACCAAATAATTATTTTGACAAATTTTAACATGTATAGGTTCTCCAATGTGTCCTCAACACAATAGATTTACCTGGTTTCATATTGACGTCATAAGTGCACAATTTTTTCGCCCAAACACAAGCAAGGGGTCAAAATCAAAGTATGCCAACGTGTATATTGAAATTGAAAAATTGTGATTTTCATTTTATTGTGGGTATTTATTGCTCTAATCGACTCTTAGGTGAACAATTATTGACATTAAAAGCCATGAGGTGCCATTTAACTGCTCTGGAAGCTGGTCAGGCAGTAGGTATGTTTCAAGCTGGCCAAGTCCAGAGAACTGTCTCTAGACATTTTAATGTGTCCCAAAGTGTGATTTCAAGGTTGTGAAATCGTTTTAGGCAGACAGGTAATGTTTCTGAGAGACCGAGATGAGGTCGTCCAAGGTCCACAACCGCTCGCCAGGATCGCTATATGTCACTTATGGCTCGTAGACACAGGTTTCAGAGTGCTGTCCAACTCAATACTGACTTTCATGCAGCAAGTGGGGTGCCAATAACACCACAAACTCTCAGACAAAGACTTCATGCTGTTAACCTTCGGGCTCATCGACCTGCTGTTCGTCCCATTTTGAGAAGACATCGTGTAGCACGACTCAATTGGGCTCAAAATCACATAAACTGGCAACTGCGTCATTAGACGCCTGTTCTTTTCACAGACGAGTCACGGTTCTGCGTGGACTTTCATGACGGTCGTAGGCATGTATGGCGCATGCGTGGAGATCGGTACGCTGATTGCTGTGCAGCAGAGCATGATCGTTTTGGAGGTGGCTCTGTGATGATTTGGGCCGGAATCAGTATTGGTGGATGTACTGACTTGCACGTGATTAATGGCACTCTTACCGGTGCAATTTACAGGGACGAGATACTGCATCCAATTGTGAGACCTTATGCGGGAGCTATAGGCAACGACTTTGTGTTAATGGATGATAATACTCATCCCCACATAGCACGTATAGTGACAGACCACCTTGCTACAGAGACAATTGAACGTATGGATTGGCCGAATTATTCTCCGGATTTAAATCCAATAGAACATGCCTGGGACATGTTGCAGCGAGCTGTTTCCAGACGCCCTGTACTTCCGACAAACTGCCAGGAGCTTACGTTAGCTTTACAGCAGGAATGGGCAAGGTTGCCACAAATTGTGTTCCGCAGGCTCATCAGAAGTATGTAGAGGCATTGTCGTGCCGTTATACAGGCTCAGGGTAGACATACACCCTATTGATATTGCCTTTATAAAGATTCAATCATTTGTAATGAAATTTGTTATTGTTGCTCATACTGATTTTCAAACTGTTTTGGGGGGTTACCTGACAATGGTTGCTTTGGCTGCTTAACGTATTGATGAATTTGTAAAAACGGTTTTAAAATGTATTGTTCGATTGTCGTTGAACATTTTAAGTATATATTTAACATAATTTATTTGGTTTTGTTATGAATGAAATAATTCTGAAATCATGATCCTTAACTTTTTTGTCCAGTATATATGGAGCAGTAGAATCATAGAAATGACTCTATACCTGTAAAAAATATAACATTCATACCTTTAAAAATATGACAGCCATACCTGTAAAAAATATAACATTCATACCTTTAAAAAATATAACATCTATACCTGTAAAAAATTTAACATTCATACATGTAAAAATATGACAGCCATACCTGTAAAAAATATAACATCCATACCTGTAATAAATATTGCATTCATACCTGTAAAAATATAACAGCCATACCTGTAAAAAATATAAGATTCATATCTGTAAAAAGATATAACATCCATAACTCCATACCTGTAAAAAAAAAAAATATATAACATCCATATCTGTAAAAAATATAATGTCCATTACTTTTTTCATCATTGTTACACTTAAACAGTTTAATTATTTTGAACATACGTAGGTAAAATGAAATATTTAGATGATCATTTGAAGTCAACATTTCGCAAATTTTATGGTCATCATGATGATCTCATTTACAACTGCAGTCTGTTGTTGGGTTGAATGCTGTGTGACATGTTTCATTTCAGTTGTTAGGTCATTTTTGGCACAGTGATTTTGACTATGGATAACTCGATTTACCTGATCAAAAAAGAAGGCTCACTGTGGGTTTGACCAGTTAACAGGGGGTGCTTACTCCTCATAGATACTTGATCCAACCTTTAGTGTGGGTCATAGGAATTTGAAATGTCAGACGTTCAATAGTTTGTACTTTAGGAATTTGAAATGTCAGACGTTCAATAGTTTGTACTTCAGGAATATGAAATGGCAGATTTTTCAATAGTTTGTACTTTAGGAATTTGAAATGGTAGATATTTTGTTCTTTTGATGTCCATTTTACCAGATGTTCTTTATACACTGTATTATCTTAAACCATATTGATAGCAAAAATTATTTTGTTACAAATTATTTTGAGGTAAAAATCTGTATTGACATCTAGGATATAAAGTTAATTTCTACTCAAAACTTCAGCCGTTTTAACATTTAAATGTATATTAAGGTATATGTACAGTACATGGAGATCATCACAAAACATACAGTATTTACATCAGTGATCTACATATCAGTATATAGACAGATCATTTTCTCTTGACTGAATTTTCAAAAGGCTATGGTAATTGAACTTCTGTTTTACAGAGAGCTTGAAGATGAAAAGACATGGCAAAATGTGTCGGAAAATTTGAACACAACAACTTACACCATTAAAAATGTACGACCATCACTCCAGTACCAAATTACTGTGTATGTCATCACTCCGGATAAAAAGATTCACATCCCTGTAGATCCTGTCACCGTGACAACTCTTCAAGCAGGTACAGAAGGTTTATTGTATTCACCTCATTACACAGGAGATGACATAGGCAGGGTCATAGGAGCCTGATCTGACAAACTGACCAACTAACTGACCAACTAACTGACCAACTAACTGACAAACTAACTGACCAACTAACTGACAAACTAACTGACAAACTAACTGACCAACTAACTGACCAACTAACTGACCAACAAACTGACAAACTAACTGACCAACTAACTGACCAACTAACTGACCAACTAACTGACCAACTAACTGACAAACTAACTGACCAATTAACTGACCAAGTAACTGACCAACTAACTGACCAACTAACTGACCAACTAACTGACCAACTAACTGACAAACTAACTGACCAACTAACTGACCAACTAACTGACCAACTAACTGACCAACTAACTGACAAACTAACTGACAAACTAACTGACCAACTAACTGACCAACTAACTGACAAACTAACTGACCAACTAACTGACCAACTAACTGACAAACTAACTGACAAACTAACTGACCAACTAACTGACCAACTAACTGACCAACTAACTGACCAACTAACTGACAAACTAACTGACCAACTAACTGACCAACTAACTGACAAACTAACTGACCAACTAACTGACCAACTAACTGACCAACTAACTGACAAACTAACTGACCAACTAACTGACCAACTAACTGACAAACTAACTGACCAACTAACTGACCAACTAACTGACCAACTAACTGACAAACTAACTGACCAACTAACTGACAAACTAACTGACCAACTAACTGACCAACTAACTGACAAACTAACTGACCAACTAACTGACCAACTAACTGACCAACTAACTGACCAACTAACTGACAAACTAACTGACCAACTAACTGACAAACTAACTGACCAACTAACTGACAAACTAACTGACCAGAAGTTCTGTGTGTGTGATTATTTTTCAATTAGTGGATTCAAAATTTGGTGCTCTTGAACTTGAAGCACTATTTGGTGTAATCAGGATTTTACTGCTTGTTTTATGTTTCATAATACACTATAGATAAGTGTACATGTATATATTTATTGCATTAATACGTAAAGGCAGTCATAGGTTAGTGTTATGGCTTGATTGCCAAAGACAACTAAAATATAAACCCCACTAAAATATCATTAAGTAACATACATAGGTTAATTGTTCTTGTGATGTGAAATGTATTTTGCATAATATGGAGTTTGTTCCTGAGCAAGTTTAGTAATGCAGCTTTGGGGTAATGAACCAAAAATTGTGAATTTTATGGACTACTCAGGGCCTGGCGGTGATTCCTGAACTCGCATATTTATAGAAATGTTTGCAATTCTTCTTTTCCTACTCTACATTTAGCAGACAAACATAAATCAATGTACCTGTAAATCACATTGAGACCGACACCAAAATGGTTGAAGTCAGTCTTTAGGTTTAAGCTTGCAATTACTGAGGACTGCAAGTGTTTGTATGAGGGTAAAGGAGGGCAGTAATTTCATCAGCTTAGCAGTTGTTGGTTCTTTCGGAGCTATGTTTCCTCACAGAACAAGTGACAGAAACACTTCCTTTTAAGTTTGTGACAGAACGTTTGGATCTGTGGATGCATTACCGCAATTCATCCTTGAATTACAACGTTTTGGCCGACACAGTAATGCGTTGTGCAACGACACAATTGAATCTGTTTGCAATACTGTTGCAAAATGCAACAAAAACTCTTATTGGTCCAAATGTATAAGTCCGCCCAAATTCCCTTTTATGGCAGTAGTCGCGTATTTGATAAATACAGTACATCAATCCATAGAAATTCATCGGACAGCATTTATTATGAATTAAGGTAATATATATATATATATATATATATATATATATATATATTTTTTTTTTTAAATCAACAGCCTGTATTGACAATTGTCGATGATACAAACATATTATAAAACTGTTTTTTTCACCTATGTCTCCAATATTGCTACGATGTAACCTAACCAATATACGACAGCAGTGGATCTTTGAGAAGCAGTAGCTGATTGAAAACAGTTAATTTTTAATTTTAACATTGCAGACAATTAAGAAACAGCGCCATACACAGCATTCTCTTATACACAAACAAATCTCATATTCACATGTTTTTCACAATTGGCCCTAGTGCACTTCAAGAAGTATCCTCAGCTACCAACATTAAATATTTCAGTGTAGTTTATTCTTGACGGCTAAAATTTGCAACCTCTTCGTAATATTCCGATGTTTCTAATTATCTATCTGTCTCAAAAGTGAGAAGCGAGAAAGTGGGCGGGTTGGAATCAGCCAATGAAAACTCTTTATTCAAATTGTTCAATTGTGTCATTCAAATGTGTTGTCACTTGACGCTACACTGCAAAGCAATCTAATTCACAGGTGAATTGTGATAAATCACAGAGTGTCCTGTTGCCTGAATTTTTATGTACTGAATAAAAAATAGGTGTGGTATTGTTACTGGATTGCAGTAGTTTTATACATGCAGTATATTAGTATTTACATAATATATTTCAGTACCTAAGAAACCAATATCTCCACATGCAAGTTTTAAGAAAAACCAAATGGCTGTTGAATTCTCCTGGTCCAAGCCAGCAGGAACACGGCCAGCGGAAATAATATATTACAAGGTAAGACTGCTTAAAAAGGGAATTAATTTACTGCATGTCAAGACTTCTTGATGGGGGCAAGATGATAGGAGATGATATCCTTCATAACACTGCTTAACAAGCAATCTGATAGACGACAAGGTTGGTCTGCTTTTAGGTCAGATTGAAATTTTATCTTGTAGAAAAATATACCTTATCAGTAAATGTGAAACATGTTGCAGAAATTTAAAATTTGTTTTGGACCTTGAGCCAAAATTAGCCTCTTGGGGATCCGGGTTGTTAGAATAGATCCTCAGTACCCCTGGCTTGTTGTAAGAGGCGACTAAATGGGGGGCGGTCCTTCAGATGAGACTGCAAAAAACTGAGGCCCCGTGTCACAGTAGGTGTGGCATGATAATGATCCCTCCCTGCTCAAAGACCATAAGCATCGAGCATAGGCCCAAATTTTGCAGCCCTTCAGCGGCAATGGTGACGTCTCCATTTGAGCGAAAAATTCTCAAGCGGGACGTTAAACAATATATAATCAATCAATTAATTGAGCCAAAAATACCAGGCATCATAATGAGTTGAAAGTTTAAAAAAATATGATCCAATGTGTGTTTTTCTAATATACCTTTCTGCTACTCCTCTTTATTCCAAGTAGGCTTAATGTTCGAGATTAAACCAATTCCTGTTAATGGCCTGTGATGCAGTCTGGGTATTAAGTGACTGACTTTCTTATTGACTCAGTTGATGATGTGAGGATATAAATAGAACTAGCAATTAATATCCATTGCCACCAAACAAAATATTTGTAATATGTTCCATAAAATTTTTGTACCACATGTGTGTCCTCCATGTTGTTTTCTAAGTTATGAATATCAAATTATCTTTATATTATTACTGAGATTTATTGATGCACGAACCTGACAGTAAAATTTATATTTCAATATTATGGAATAGGAAAACAGAGCTTTTAAGTATGTGGCATGTAATGCTATTTTATGAGTGAATGTATTCACAATGTTCATGATGATGGGGCCGAGTGGTTAGAGCATTGGTCTCAAAATCACAAGGCCTCTCACCTTTAGTCGTCTCAGGTTTGATTCTCACTCACACCGATATATGTGAGAAAGTTTGCCAGTTTACTTTCGGAAAGTCGATGGCCTCTTCCCAGATACATGTATATGGGTTCTCTCCTCCACCAATAAAAGCTGGATGCCACCAGATAACTGAAAAATTGTTGAGTGTGGCGGAAAACAATAAACAATCAGTCAATATTCATGATGACTTAATGTTTGCAGAGCATTTTAGATCGCTAACATTGAAAGTGAAATCAACACCCTAAAAGTATTCAAATCTTACATTATCTTGCTGAAAATTTGCACATTATCTGCTAAATACAGGGTTAGGGTGGAGGGGGTATCTGCCAAAATCAAGGTACAAGCGCAGTATACACAACAGTGGCTTTGTAAAACGTGGTGGTTGCCGTCCCATCTCAGTATTTCTTTTATGCAAGAAAAGTTGTTTCAAAAACTCACATTAGCATTTCTTTAAAAAAAAATCTTAATAAACATTAATTAAGTATATAAAACTAGGTTTTTAGTGGTAAATCATTGTCTAACCTATTTTCGTTTATTTTAGCATGTGTGACATGGCATTGAATGGCATACGAGGTGCAGTACGAATTTTAATCGTCTGTTTCAAAATAATTCAAAGTGTACATATTTTTAGTGTCAAATTTTCATCAATTTTCCACTTCTATAGTAATTTTCTTGAGGTAGTTTTTTTTTTTTCACTTTTAAAGAAGTGAACAGCATGAATGAAGGCTGCGTCTCCGAGTGAAACATTATAACGCTGAGTTTTCACCTCAAAAAAAATTGTCAAAACAAAAACAATTCAATGTCAAGCAGGTATAATATTCAGTTTATAACAGACATTTTTTTTTATCTTTACTATTTTCCCAAAGTTTATTATTATGGGTATTTTTTTTTTCATGGCTTAATGGCACTGTAAAAACCAGAATATCAAAACTTGCAATCAACACCTACCATTTCATATCAATCATTCACAAAGCATGCAAACCCTGCTTACCATTTCGTGCAAACTGTGTAGACCATTCAAGAAATGGAAAGCGTTTCATGCAAACCATTCAGCCAAGAATTGTTTCGTTCCGTGCAGACCATTTGGCATTCTGTGCAAATCATTCAGCGTTGCATGCAAGAATCGTTTTGTTTCATTCCGTGCAAGTGGTGTAGTAGTACGCTTCAGAGTCTGTAGTACACTTCATTGTCTGTACTACCCCCCACCCCTCCCCCCCCCCCCCCCCCCCCCCATGTGGAATATTGTAGACTTATAAAGCTTTAGATGTTCCTGTGAATAGTTCCGATTAGATGTGTTATTTTTGATGTACAGGTTTACTGGAAAGCAGCAGAGGAAAACGTAACATTAAGTGTCAGAGTGCCCGGAAATTTACACATGTACAGTTTTGACAGGGAAATGCTGAAATACATGAAGAAATACAAGTTTTGGGTAAGAAATTCTAATATATCGTATTTGTAACCAGATTTCATTATATAAAATGTCAGTTTCAATAGAAAATAAAGGAAAGAGTTTCATTTCAGAAGTTGCAATTTATGTCAGAAGTGAACTGATCTTGCAGGCTGTAGTAGAGTAGAAATTTACTTATAAAAATAAAATTAGGTAGTAGTATTTATTAAAAGAAAAAACTCATACCAGGGTTAAAGTTTTTGGCAGACTTTCTCATCCAAATAATGATATACGCACAGTATTCTTGGATATGGTGAGATGGATTTAACGGTGAAAGCAATATGATAATTTCTACTGTTTCATATTAATTGTGAGTAGTGTTGGTTGGTAGTGAAGATGAGATTTTTTTTTATTTTTGCCAGTGTCGTGTTAAATTTGTGTAAGTTAAAGATTGTTTTTGTCTGCCTTATTTTCCTTCTGCTCAGAGACATAAATGCCACACAATGTACAATCCCAACCTCTCACATGCCAGCCGTACTCAAATCCATAACATTACACATTGTACAATCCCAACCTCTCACATGCCAGCCGTACTCAAAACCATAAACACCACACAGCATACAATCCCAACCTCTCACATGCCAGTCGTACTCAAATCCATAACATTACACATTGTACAATCCCAACCTCTCACATGCCAGCCGTACTCAAATCCATAACATTACACATTGTACAATCCCAACCTCTCACATGCCAGCCGTACTCAAATCCATAACATTACACATTGTACAATCCCAACCTCTCACATGCCAGCCGTACTCAAATCCATAACATTACACATTGTACAATCCCAACCTCTCACATGCTAGCCGTACTCAAAACCATAAACACCACACAGCATACAATCCCAACCTCTCACATGCCAGTCGTACTCAAATCCATAACATTACACATTGTACAATCCCAACCTCTCACATGCCAGCCGTACTCAAATCCATAACATTACACATTGTACAATCCCAACCTCTCACATGCCAGCCGTACTCAAATCCATAACATTACACATTGTACAATCCCAACCTCTCACATGCCAGCCGTACTCAAATCCATAACATTACACATTGTACAATCCCAACCTCTCACATGCCAGCCGTACTCAAATCCATAACATTACACATTGTACAATCCCAACCTCTCACATGCTAGCCGTACTCAAATCCATAAATACCACACACCATACAATCACAAGCTCTCACATGCCAGCCGTACTCAAATCCATAACACTATACATCGTACAATCCCAACCTCTCGCATGCCAGCTCTGCTCAAATCCATGAACACCACACATCTACAATCACAAGCTCTCACATGCCAGCCATACTCAAATCCAAATCCATAAACATCAGATACTTATGTATTGTACAATCCTAAGCTCTCACATACCAGCTGTACTCAAATCCATAACACCACACATCTACAATCACAAGCTCTCACATACCAGCTGTACTCAAATCCATAAACACCACAGAAAATATCAGAATCCTTACATACACCGTATCAGTGAATGTAAAAATATGTAGTACATTCAGATCTTAAAAAAGATGTGTACATTAAATTCAAAAGCTACCAATCCAAAAAAAATTATATAGAATGAAAATGAGATATGATCATATGATGTTATCATAGCTCTGCTGTATCAAGTGTTGATTTATGACATTATGATAAGTAATGTTAAAGATGTAAGAAAACAATTTCTTGTTTGATCACCAGTGTGAGACGGACATTACCCATGTTGGACAGCCATGAGGGATATGCCGCTCACATTACACTGCTACATCGTTACCTACTCTATATTTATGTTACATTGTGATGTGAAATGTCTTCTTGAATTATCTAAACTGCATTCACTAACAAAGTGATACAAATCATTTCATACCGAAAAAAAAAAATTACTACTATGCAGCAAATCATGAAAATAAGCACATTCAAATTGAATGATTCCACACAGCATTATCAGAAAAGTTGGCTTTTTCAACAATATCTAGTTTATTGTCCCAGTTCACCGAGAAAACAGACCTTAAAAAAATGAAAGCGCTAAACAGTTTAGACTGGTTTCACGGTCAAAGTTACTACTGTGTAGTTTGTGCCGTGAATGGACAGTGGCCCACAGAAAGTGGCTTAAGGAAACGGACCTATTTTCTGGTTAAACAAAAATGGTGTTCAGACCTGTCAATAACTTTATGCTGTAAAACATGGATATATCAAATGTTCAGGGCCAGCAAAATACAGTAAAAAAAACATGGCTATACTAAACCTACACCTCCAGCAAAATACAGTTTATTGAAAGTAAATTCGTTGTATCCAATAACATTTTCATTAGTTTCCTCTCATAGAAGATAAATATCACTTCGCAGTAAGGGTGAATTTGTTATATGTGTGTTTATTATATGTTTGTTCGTTTTACATGTAAGCACGTTTAACTTATACTGTATTATCATTAGCAACTACTCACATTACAAACTTTTTACAGTAATTGTTATGCATGATATGGACAGACGCCTATAGGAGTAACTTCTTTGACAGGTTTCAGCTGTGAACTCCGTGGGGGAGGGTGAAATAAGTGATAAAGTGCCAGATACAGGCCTCGTATTTGATGAGGGGGGCATTACTTCCACAGTCAATTTTACTGAGCCGGAAAGGATGGATTCCTTTACCATCAAACTGAAATGGTATCCTATAGCTGGAGCGACTGACTACAAGATTATGTACCAAAACGCCATGAATGTTCCCATCTCCGTCGTAGTTCATGGCAAAACAACTGCAACAAGTGAGTGACAATTTCATAACTTTTATCAAGTGCAAGCTGGCCCATTTGTTTTGCATGATAGAATCAAATTGCAACCTAGAACCTGGGACCCTCATTTTAATTAGTATTTTGCTTTATTGTCTATTTATGTCAATTAGTAATTTGCGTAATTATGTCTATTTCAGTCAGTAATTTGCATATCCTTGTTTATTTCAGTCATTATTTTTTGAATATGTTTCTTCATTTCAATCAAAAAAGTACAATATATATTTTATATATTTATGTTTATCCATTTCAGTCAGTAATTTATGTCCAGGATTCCAGTACGTTTTCCAGATAGCTGCCTCCAACAAACATGGTGATGGGCCATCTAGAACCATCATGCTTTTCACAAATGGTAGTTTCACAAATCATTTTCATTATAAGTATAAGATCTTAAGGTGATATTGCCATTACAATTATATGCCGTAAAGACAGGTTATACATCCTGTCTGTCTGTCTGTACAGTTCATGTCCGTGACATAAATAAAAACACAGAGGCAGTGGGTGGTTATACACAAATTCCTTATGACATGAAGATGTTTCATGACCTTGATCCACGACCATTTTGAAAAGGTCAAGGTCACTTTAATTGGAAGATTATATTCAGTATCTTGACTGTGTTTACATGTATGTAATGTGGACACTTGATGTATAGAAATGTAGGATGCTTATACATGCAATGTGAAGGTTATGTTAAAAAGGTTAGGTAAAAGTGCAAATTGTCAACCAGCCATATCTCTAGAATAGACTGACTTTGGAGAATGTATGTCTGACACAGGTTGCTTGAAACATGTGGCATGAACCTACACCAAGGTCCTTTTGACGTGATGAGGTGCAAATTGTAGACTTGTTCTTCAGTTTTAATGGGTTACTTCTGTTAGGTTGTGTCTTGACCCTCCATCAAGGTCATTTATAACAAGTTTAAGGTGACAGGAATTGGAATCATAATCTGGTCCTAACATATTTATTGCAGGTATTGTCAAATGTTTACATAAATGTTACACATAAACTGTATTTCAAATATGCCAAAATTTGAATGAGTTCTTCAACAAATGTTAGTTTTGTTCTATCACATCTAGTTGTAGTGTACATGGTGTGGGGGGGGGGGGGGGGGGGGGGGGGGGGGGGGTAGTCTGGTTTTAACACGTCTAGTTGTAGTGTACATGGGGGGTTTATTTAGTCTGGTTTTAACACGTCTAGTTGTAGTGTACATGGGGAGTTTTTAGTCTGGTTGTAACACGTCTAGTTGTAGTGTACATGGGGAGTTTTTAGTCTGGTTGTAACACGTCTAGTTGTAGTGTACATGGGGGGTTTTAGTCTGGTTGTAACACGTCTAGTTGTAGTGTACATGGGGGGTTTTAGTCTGGTTTTAACATGTCTAGTTGTAGTGTACATGGGGGGTTTTAGTCTGGTTTTAACACGTCTAGTTGTAGTGTACATGGGGAGTTTTTAGTCTGGTTTTAACACGTCTAGTTGTAGTGTACATGGGGAGTTTATTTAGTCTGGTTGTAACACGTCTAGTTGTAGTGTACATGGGGAGTTTTTAGTCTGGTTTTAACACGTCTAGTTGTAGTGTACATGGGGAGTTTTTAGTCTGGTTGTAACACGTCTAGTTGTAGTGTACATGGGGAGTTTTTAGTCTGGTTGTAACACGTCTAGTTGTAGTGTACATGGGGAGTTTTTAGTCTGGTTTTAACACGTCTAGTTGTAGTGTACATGGGGAGTTTTTAGTCTCGTTTTAACACGTCTAGTTGTAGTGTACATGGGGAGTTTTTAGTCTGGTTTTAACACGTCTAGTTGTAGTGTACATGGGGGGTTTATTTAGTCTGGTTGTAACACGTCTAGTTGTAGTGTACATGGGGAGTTTTTGGTCTGGTTTTAACATGTCTAGTTGTAGTGTACATGGGGAGTTTTTAGTCTGGTTTTAACACGTCTAGTTGTAGTGTACATGGGGAGTTTTTAGTCTGGTTTTAACATGTCTAGTTGTAGTGTACATGGGGAGTTTTTAGTCTGGTTTTAACACGTCTAGTTGTAGTGTACATGGGGGGGTTTATTTAGTCTGGTTTTAACACGTCTAGTTGTAGTGTACATGGGGGTTTTTAGTCTGGTTTTAACACGTCTAGTTGTAGTGTACATGGGGAGTTTTTAGTCTGGTTTTAACACGTCTAGTTGTAGTGTACATGGGGGGGTTTATTTAGTCTGGTTTTAACACGTCTAGTTGTAGTGTACATGGGGAGTTTTTAGTCTGGTTTTAACACGTCTAGTTGTAGTGTACATGGGGAGTTTTTAGTCTGGTTTTAACACGTCTAGTTGTAGTGTACATGGGGAGTTTTTAGTCTGGTTTTAACACGTCTAGTTGTAGTGTACATGGGGAGTTTTTAGTCTGGTTTTAACACGTCTAGTTGTAGTGTACATGGGGAGTTTTTAGTCTGGTTGTAACACGTCTAGTTGTAGTGTACATGGGGAGTTTTTAGTCTGGTTTTAACATGTCTAGTTGTAGTGTACATGGGGGGTTTTTAGTCTGGTTTTAACACGTCTAGTTGTAGTGTACATGGGGGGTTTTTGGTCTGGTTTTAACATGTCTAGTTGTAGTGTACATGGGGAGTTTTTAGTCTGGTTTTAACACGTCTAGTTGTAGTGTACATGGGGGGTTTTTAGTCTGGTTTTAACACGTCTAGTTGTAGTGTACATGGGGAGTTTTTAGTCTGGTTTTAACACGTCTAGTTGTAGTGTACATGGGGGGTTTTAGTCTGGTTTTAACACGTCTAGTTGTAGTGTACATGGGGGGTTTTTGGTCTGGTTTTAACATGTCTAGTTGTAGTGTACATGGGGAGTTTTTAGTCTGGTTTTAACACGTCTAGTTGTAGTGTACATGGGGGGTTTTAGTCTGGTTGTAACACGTCTAGTTGTAGTGTACATGGGGAGTTTTTAGTCTGGTTGTAACACGTCTAGTTGTAGTGTACATGGGGAGTTTTTAGTCTGGTTTTAACACGTCTAGTTGTAGTGTACATGGGGGGTTTTAGTCTGGTTTTAACACGTCTAGCTGTAGTGTACATGGGGGGTTTTTAGTCTGGTTGTAACACGTCTAGTTGTAGTGTACATGGGGAGTTTTTAGTCTGGTTTTAACACGTCTAGTTGTAGTGTACATGGGGAGTTTTTGGTCTGGTTTTAACATGTCTAGTTGTAGTGTACATGGGGAGTTTTTAGTCTGGTTGTAACACGTCTAGGTGTAGTGTACATGGGGGGTTTATTTAGTCTGGTTGTAACACGTCTAGTTGTAGTGTACATGGGGAGTTTTTAGTCTGGTTTTAACACGTCTAGTTGTAGTGTACATGGGGAGTTTTTAGTCTGGTTTTAACACGTCTAGTTGTAGTGTACATGGGGGGTTTATTTAGTCTGGTTGTAACACGTCTAGTTGTAGTGTACATGGGGAGTTTTTAGTCTGGTTTTAACACGTCTAGTTGTAGTGTACATGGGGAGTTTTTAGTCTGGTTTTAACACGTCTAGTTGTAGTGTACATGGGGAGTTTTTGGTCTGGTTTTAACATGTCTAGTTGTAGTGTACATGGGGAGTTTTTAGTCTGGTTTTAACACGTCTAGTTGTAGTGTACATGGGGGGTTTTAGTCTGGTTTTAACACGTCTAGTTGTAGTGTACATGGGGAGTTTTTAGTCTGGTTGTAACACGTCTAGGTGTAGTGTACATGGGGGGTTTATTTAGTCTGGTTGTAACACGTCTAGTTGTAGTGTACATGGGGAGTTTTTAGTCTGGTTTTAACACGTCTAGTTGTAGTGTACATGGGGAGTTTTTAGTCTGGTTTTAACACGTCTAGTTGTAGTGTACATGGGGAGTTTTTGGTCTGGTTTTAACACGTCTAGTTGTAGTGTACATGGGGAGTTTTTAGTCTGGTTTTAACACGTCTAGTTGTAGTGTACATGGGGAGTTTTTAGTCTGGTTTTAACACGTCTAGTTGTAGTGTACATGGGGGGTTTTTAGTCTGGTTTTAACACGTCTAGTTGTAGTGTACATGGGGAGTTTTTAGTCTGGTTTTAACACGTCTAGTTGTAGTGTACATGGGGAGTTTTTAGTCTGGTTTTAACACGTCTAGTTGTAGTGTACATGGGGGGGTTTATTTAGTCTGGTTTTAACACGTCTAGTTGTAGTGTACATGGGGGTTTTTAGTCTCGTTTTAACACGTCTAGTTGTAGTGTACATGGGGAGTTTTTAGTCTGGTTTTAACACGTCTAGTTGTAGTGTACATGGGGAGTTTTTAGTCTGGTTTTAACATGTCTAGTTGTAGTGTACATGGGGGGTTTTTAGTCTGGTTGTAACACGTCTAGTTGTAGTGTACATGGGGGGGTTTTAGTCTGGTTTTAACACGTCTAGTTGTAGTGTACATGGGGGGTTTTTAGTCTGGTTTTAACACATCTAGTTGTAATGTACATGGGGGGTTTTTAGTCTGGTTTTAACACGTCTAGTTGTAGTGTACATGGGGGTTTTTAGTCTGGTTGTAACACGTCTAGTTGTAGTGTACATGGGGGGTATTTAGTCTGGTTGTAACACGTCTAGTTGTAGTGTACATGGGGGTTTTTAGTCTGGTTGTAACACGTCTAGTTGTAGTGTACATGGGGGTTTTTTAGTCTGGTTTTAACACATCTAGTTGTAGTGTACATGGGGGGTTTTTAGTCTGGTTGTAACACGTCTAGTTGTAGTGTACATGGGGGGTTTTTAGTCTGGTTGTAACACGTCTAGTTGTAGTGTACATGGGGGGTTTTTAGTCTGGTTGTAACACGTCTAGTTGTAGTGTACATGGGGAGTTTTTAGTCTGGTTTTAACACGTCTAGTTGTAGTGTACATGGGGGGTTTATTTAGTCTTGTTCTAACATATATTGACATTGTATGTTATTATTTATAGTGGATAAGATAATGATGATAATTATATTCTATTTTAGGCACTACTCCTAACCTGCAGATTTCTAGTGCTGACATGACAGATAACACAGTCTCTATTATCCGCTGGAAACCTCTGAATGTGAAAAGTCTCAACTGGGAAGGTTCAGATCAGCAGAAGATTGTAAGTAAAGTGGAATATATATAAATTCTGTGAAAGAGCACATCTTTGTCAAGTCAGCAGCACACTATTAGTAACAAGCAGAGGTTACGTTGTCTCCATCTTTCTGTTTGTCTGTCACACCACAGGACATTGTAACTGATTTGACCTGTGTATATGATGTGTAATACTATTGTATATATATATATATGCTGTACATTTACCATAATCATTTTATATACACCTGTAGGGCTGTGTCAGAGACACTCTAGAGATTTCTATAAATTCTGCGGAGTCCTGCCTGATAATGCCAGTCACTTTTACTTTGAAACAATATATTTCACAAATTAAAGATAATATTTTGTTTATTGGGAGTTTTTTTTTTCTGAATTGCTTTCCAGCCAAATAGGATTTTTTTTATGCTTCTAAAACTATAAAATTATTGTACATATTATATGATCATAATGTAGAATTGTATACTATTATTGTTTTATTGTAGTTATCATCCGCTTGACAAGTACAAGATTATACACTGCAAAGCCTGTGATATATAGTGTATTGTTGCTATGATTATGATTCTGTTTTCAAACATTTGAATTTAAACCTTAGTACTAAAAGTTCTACTAGAAGTAGATTACTTTACTGTCTGGGTTTATAAATTCAGAGTGAGGAGATTTTTTTCACAAGCTCTCATCTCATTGGGAGGAGTAAGATATTGACCACTAGGAGTAAGATATATTGACCAATAGGAGTAAGATATATTGACCAGTAGTCCCTGTAATATTTTATTCGTCTCTCACAGAAGGAGTAAGATATATTGACCAGTAGTCCCGGTAATATTTTATTTGTCCCTCACAGAAGGAGTAAGATATATTGACCAGTAGTCCCGGTAATATTTTATTCGTACCTCACAGAAGGAGTAAGATATATTGACCACTAGGAGTAAGATATATTGACCACTAGGAGTAAGACATATTGACCACTAGGAGTAAGACATATTGACCACTAGGAGTAAGATATATTGACCACTAGGAGTAAGATATATTGGCCACTAGGAGTAAGATATATTGACCACTAGGAGTAAGACATATTGACCACTAGGAGTAAGACATATTGACCACTAGGAGTAAGATATATTGACCACTAGGAGTAAGATATATTGACCACTAGGAGTAAGATATATTGGCCACTAGGAGTAAGATATATTGACCACTAGGAGTAAGATATATTGACCACTAGTCTCTGTAATGTTTCATTCATTCCTCAATATTTTCATACTTACTTCATATAAAGACTGTATGTGGACATATCTTCTGATTATCATGAGTAATTAACAAGGTGATTGAATCATCAATCCATGTATTTAACTTGACATTACAGTCGCCTTCAACTTTAAAATAAAACAAACAACTGATTGTTTACGTCAGTCTTTGACATCTCTCTAAGTTGGAATGGGATATTTTATGATACACATCAATAGTGAGACCTTTTCCAGCTGCGTTCCCTACATACTCGGAATTTAATTTGTCATCGCAGTAAATGATTTTATAAATGTTTTTATGATTAAAAGTACGATAAAAGTATGTAATAAATGATTATGATAATCTTCCTGGCTGTTAACATTTGACTGAAGTAGTTACCTTAGCATTGATTAGTAGTTGTCTAGTTAACTTCTGGACCTTCAGTGTGTATGTCTGGTTTTCTTCCAGACCTTTAGTGTGCATATCTAGCTTTTTTCCGGACCTTCAGTGTGCATGTCTGGCTCTCTTCCGTACCTTCAGTGTGTATATCTGGTTACTACAGTTTTGAACGTTCTGTAAGCATGGATTGGTGTGTGGCTTTCTGTCTGTAAACATGGATTGGTGTGTGGCTTTCTGTCTGCAAGCCCGGATTGGTGTGTGGCTTTCTGTCTGTAAGCCTGGATTGGTGTCTGGCTTTCTGTCTGTAAGCCTGGATTGGTGTCTGGCTTTCTGTCTGTAAGCCTGGATTGGTGTCTGGCTTTCTGTCTATAAGCATTGATTGGTGTTTGGCTTTCTGTCTGTAAGCCTGGATTGGTGTCTGGCTTTCTGTCTGTAAGCCTGGATTGGTGTCTGGCTTTCTGTCTATAAGCATTGATTGGTGTTTGGCTTTCTGTCTGTAAGCCTGGATTGGTGTGTGGCTTTCTGTCTGTAAGCCTGGATTGGTGTCTGGCTTTCTGTCTGTAAGCATTGATTGGTGTGTGGCTTTCTGTCTGTAAGCCTGGATTGGTGTCTGGCTTTCTGTCTATAAGCATGGATTGGTGTTTGGCTTTCTGTCTGTAAGCCTGGATTGGTGTCTGGCTTTCTGTCTGTAAGCCCGGATTGGTGTGTGGCTTTCTGTCTGTAAACCTGGATTGGTGTCTGGCTTTCTGTCTGTAAGCCTAGATTGGTGTTTGGCTTCTGTCTGTAAGCATTGATTGGTGTCTGGCTTTCTGTCTGTAAGCCTGGATTGGTGTTTGGCTTTCTGTCTGTAAGCCTGGATTGGTGTCTGGCTTTCTGTCTGTAAGCATTGATTGGTGTCTGGCTTTCTGTCTGTAAGCCTGGATTGGTGTGTGGTAAGTCAGATATATCAGTAACACCCCTTCCATTTCAAAACAGTTTGATCAGACTTTGGTTCAACTCTGTTTACTAACAAGGTACCTATATACAGATAGCAGGCACATGGGGAAAGAAGTTTCCAGTTAGGATGTTATAAAAAAAAAATAAATAAATAAAGTGCATTATGACATTCAGTTGTCCTTAATAGATAGTCCAGGATGAGTGGACAAGTAATTTTTTTTGCACTCTGATGAATGTTCTACTTTTTGTATAGTAAGGTTTATATGCATTTTGTAACAAAATCATGTGATAACAATTAATTAGCCTCAGGGTTTGAATGATAAGTTGAAATACCGGATAATGTCTGTTTAATGTAATATTTCTTAAATTTTACAGACCTACACAGTGTATTATGCTTTTGATCCACGTGACTTAGAAGTTGGAGCTGATCCAAGAGAAAAAGCAAAGAATGTTTCTGTAACAAACGGAAATCAGGCCAAGCTAACTGGACTGAGAGCATGCGAATCCTACACTGCTAAGATTGCTATAACATCACCAGGGATTTGTCCATTATCT
The DNA here is from genome assembly GCA_024699665.1 of Ostrea denselamellosa. Lineage (NCBI taxonomy): Eukaryota > Metazoa > Mollusca > Bivalvia > Ostreida > Ostreidae > Ostrea > Ostrea denselamellosa. Next base: position 5,425,267 of record JAMZEH010000071.1, read on the forward strand.
GCTGTGAAAACGTTCACCACTGGAGAAGGTACAGTTTTGAATTTCACCGTTTTAAAAAGGACAGAGTGATGTAATTGCTGTTTCTGCTTTAAGAATTTTAACTTTCTTTTGTTTTTGTGAAATCAGTTAAAACAGAGTTTAAATAACCCAGCGTAACAATTCTTTTTCCTTAGTGATAATTTCTATTCTATGCCCTTGTATCCTTGTGACAAAACATTTCTTTTGGAACCATGTTTTGACTCGGTGACCTTGACGTTAGAGTTGGACCTACTTTTAAGAAAAGTTCACCTAGGCAAAATCTCCTAAACTATTTAAGGTTGGGCTTTCAATTATTTAGACCTTTCATTTGATATCATGATCTTTGACCTTGTGACCTTGGAGTTTGAACCACATTTTAAAACTTTAACCAAAACTCTGAATGGTAAGTGATAAGAAACTCATATTGCATATGTGCATTCGAAAGCCTTTCTTTTGATACCAGAGTTTTGGACCTTGTAACACGTGTTTTCTTGTTGCCACCAGGATGATAGCAATTCACAAATACATTTTGTTAATTTTTATTCCATGCTAGGACGTAAATTTTAGGTAGAAATCATGGAGCCCATTGATAAGTCAGATTAGTGATAGATGTGATTCAGAGCGGTTGTTTTTACTGCAGTAAATCACTTTGAATAATATTCAGCATATTGTCAGTCAGCTTCAGCTGAATGTCACCACTTACCTCTATCAACTTGTTCTGCATTTTACATTTTTTTTTCCTGCATTATCTGTTCATAAAATGAAATTTAAAATTTTCTGCTATTTTTGTAATGACCTTCACATTTTATTGTTGAATTGGTGACTTTATGCTATTCATGAAACATCAAACAGAAGAATTCATTATCAGTTTCCTGTCAAGATTTTGCAAAACGTGTCCTTTTATTATGAATCAAAAATTTAAACTAAATTTAGTATTTTAAATGTCTTTCAGTGAGTAATTTTTATTCATTAAAAATTTTAAAATGATATTGTATTTGTAGTGATGTACAAGTGTATGAATATATTGGTCACAACAAAGCTTAGCCTATCATTTTTCATGTAATACATTGATTAACTGATCTCATATTCATAATAGTTCCTTCACTTCAGAATCAAAGACCTTAGAAAAATAGCGCTGGCCATTTAATAGAATAAAAAGAGACATGTTTATGACATCAGTTTTCATTGTGTGAACTGATATAGAGGATAATAAATTGATGTAAACACTGATATGTGATAAGTCACCATCAGAAAAAAGACAAATTGATGTAAGAAATTCCTTAGTTCTTTGGTGATACTTTCTCTAGAGGCAGTGAGAAGCATTGAACTTGATAATGTTTTTAGCTCACTTGAGCTGAAAGTTCAAGTGAGCTTTTCTGATAGATCACCTGTTGTCTGTCCATCTTTCTGTAAACTTTTCATATTTTCAACTACATGTACTTCGTCAAAACGGCTGGGCCAATTTCAATCAGAGATGGCAGAAAGCATTCTTGGCTGAAGGGAATTCAAATGTGTTCAAATGAAGGGTCATGCTTCCTTCAAAGAGAAGATAATCACAAAAATAGGGAAGGGGTAATTTAGAAATCTTCTCACAAACAATTTGGCCAGATAAGTTCAAATTTACATGGAAGCTTCATGATATAGTGCAGATTCAAGTTAGGTAAAATCATGCCCCCCGAGAGTAGGGTGAGGCCAAATAGGGGATTAAATTTTTACATGCCAAAATATAGGAAAAATCTTCAAAAATCTTCTTCTCAAGAACCACTGAGGCATAAAAGTTCAAGTTTATATGGCAGCTTTCTGACATAGTGCATATTCAATTTTTTTAATCATGGCCCAGGGGTGTAGGGTTTGAACACAGAATGGGATCAAAGTTACAAATATAATGGGAAAATCTTTAAATATGGGCCATGGTGATTCAGGTGAGCAATGTGGCCTGTGGGCCACTTTTTTTTTTTTTGGTTTTTTTTTTTTTTTTCTGGAACATATTTTACACACTTGAACAATATTTGCTAAGGAACATAGTAATCAAATAATTATTTCTCAATATAAATTTGATAGAAAATTATTTTCTTTGTGCATGTCAGGTCACAGTTCTATAAAATTTGTTTGATCTTCTCTGCATATTTATATGAAGTTCAGAGCTCTGTTCAGTGAACGGTGCTCTAAGCAGTGGATAGTTTTTGTTATATGCTGTAGATTCCATATATCACACAAGTAATTAATGTGACAAAATCTCTGTGCATCAATTCATCAGAGTGTAGATATGACCATGGTATATTTCCAAGGATTTTAATCTCTTTATAGATAAAATGAAAACCAGAATACTGATTGCTTGAGAGAGGCTTTTCAATCAGCATGAATATTAATTACTCATGTATGATGAAGAATTTACAGTCTTATTTTCTATGTACAATTTTTTTTTTCTATTTATAATTTTTTCCCCATGTAGATGAACGAGCGCCACCAGAGGATTTGGAATTTGAACTTTTCAAAGGCAACAAGACAACTGGTAACTTAACTTGGAATGCAGCGTGCTTTGTCGAGTTCTTAAAAGTGGTTTGTTTTCTATTTTATATTTCTTGTCACATTCATGAACAGTCACAACACCAACAGTCATAACACCAACAGTCACAACACCAACAGTCACAATACCAACCACACCAACAGTCACAACACCAACAGTCATAACACCAACAACACCAACAGTCACAACACCAACAGTCACAACACCAACAACACCAACAGTCACAACACCAACAACACCAACAGTCACAACACCAACAGTCACAACACCAACAGTCACAACACCAACAACACCAACAGTCATAACACCAACAGTCACAACACCAACACCACCAACAGTCACAACACCAACAGTCACAACACCACTAGTCATAACACCAACAGTCACAACACCAACCACACCAACAGTCACAACACCAACCACACCAACAGTCATAACACCAACCACACCAACAGTCACAACACCAACAGTCACAACACCAACCACACCAACAGTCATAACACCAACAGTCACAACACCATCAACACCAACAGTCATAACACCAACAGTCATAACACCAACAGTCACAACACCAACAGTCACAACACCAACAGTCACAACACCAACAGTCACAACACCAACAGTCACAACACCAACAACACCAACAGTCATAACACCAACAACACCAACAGTCACAACACCAACAACAACACCAGTCACAACACCAACAGTCACAACACCAACAGTCACAACACCATCAGTCATAACACCAACAGTCACAACACCAATACCAACAACACCAACAGTCACAATACCAACAGTCACAACACCAACAACACCAACAGTCACAACACCAACAGTCATAACACCAACAGTCACAACACCAACAGTCACAACACCAACCACACCAACAGTCACAACACCAACAACACCAACAGTCACAACACCAACAGTCATAACACCAACAACACCAACAGTCACAACACCAACAGTCATAACACCAACAACACCAACAGTCACAACACCAACAGTCACAACACCAACAGTCACAACACCAACAGTCATAACACCAACAGTCACAACACAAAGTCACAACACAAACAGTCACAACACCAACAGTCACAACACCAACAACACCAACAGTCATAACACCAACAACACCAACAGTCACAACACCAACAGTCACAACACCAACAGTCACAACACCAACAGTCACAACACCATCAGTCATAACACCAACATTCACAACACCAATACCAACAACACCAACAGTCACAATACCAACAGTCACAACACCAACAGTCACAACACCAACAGTCACAACACCAGCAACACCAACAGTCACAACACCAGCAACACCAACAGTCACAACACCAACAGTCACAACACCAACAGTCACAACACCAACAGTCACAACACCAACATTCACAACACCAACAGTCACAACACCAACAGTCACAACACCAACAACACCAACAGTCACAACACCAACAGTCACAACACCAACAGTCACAACACCAACAACACCAACAGTCACAACACCAACATTCACAACACCAACAGTCATAACACCAACAGTCACAACACCATCAACACCAACAGTCACAACACCAACAGTCACAACACCAACAGTCACAACACCAACCACACCAACAGTCACAACACCAACAGTCACAACACCAACAGTCATAACACCAACAACATCAACAGTCACAACACCAACAGTCACAACACCAACAGTCACAACACAAAGTCACAACACAAACAGTCACAACACCAACAGTCATAACACCAACAACACCAACAGTCACAACACCAACAGTCACAACACCATCAGTCATAACACCAACATTCACAACACCAATACCAACAACACCAACAGTCACAATACCAACAGTCACAACACCAACAGTCACAACACCAACAGTCACAACACCAGCAACACCAACAGTCACAACACCAGCAACACCAACAGTCACAACACCAACAGTCACAACACCAACAGTCACAACACCAACAGTCACAACACCAACATTCACAACACCAACAGTCACAACACCAACAGTCACAACACCAACAACACCAACAGTCACAACACCAACAGTCACAACACCAACAGTCACAACACCAACAACACCAACAGTCACAACACCAACATTCACAACACCAACAGTCATAACACCAACAGTCACAACACCATCAACACCAACAGTCACAACACCAACAGTCACAACACCAACAGTCACAACACCAACCACACCAACAGTCACAACACCAACAGTCACAACACCAACAGTCATAACACCAACAACACCAACAGTCACAACACCAACAGTCACAACACCAACAGTCACAACATCAACAGTCTCAACACCAACAGTCACAAGACCAACAGTCACAACACCAACAGTCACAACACCAACAGTCACAACACAAAGTCACAAAACAAACAGTCACAACACCAACAGTCACAACACCAACAGTCACAACACCAACAGTCGCAACACAAACAGTCACAAGACCAACAGTCACAACACCAACAGTCACAACACCAACAGTCACAACACAAAGTCACAACACAAACAGTCACAAGACCAACAGTCACAACACCATCAGTCACAACACAAACAGTCACAAGACCAACAACACCAACAGTCACAACACCATCAGTCACAACACCAACAGTCATAACACCAACAGTCACAACACCAACAGTCACAACACAAACAGTCACAACACCAACAGTCTCAACACCATCAAGACCAACAGTCATAACACCAACAGTCACAACACCATCAGTCACAACACAAACAGTCACAAGACCAACAACACCAACAGTCACAACACCATCAACACCAACAGTCACAACACCAACAACAACACCAGTCACAACACCAACAGTCACAACACCAACAACAACACCAGTCACAACACCATCAACACCAACAGTCATAACACCAACAGTCACAACACCAACAACACCAACAGTCACAACACCAACAGTCACAACACCAACAGTTACAACACCAACAACACCAACAGTCACAACACCAACAGTCATAACACCAACAACACCAACAGTCACAACACCAACAGTCACAACACCAACAGTCACAACACCAACAGTCACAACACCAACAGTCATAACACCAACAGTCACAACACAAAATCACAACACAAACAGTCACAACACCAACAACACCAACAGTCATAACACCAACAACACCAACAGTCACAACACCAACAGTCACAACACCAACAGTCACAACACCAACAGTCACAACACCATCAGTCATAACACCAACATTCACAACACCAATACCAACAACACCAACAGTCACAATACCAACAGTCACAACACCAACAGTCACAACACCAACAGTCACAACACCAGCAACACCAACAGTCACAACACCAGCAACACCAACAGTCACAACACCAACAGTCACAACACCAACAGTCACAACACCAACAGTCACAACACCAACATTCACAACACCAACAGTCACAACACCAACAGTCACAACACCAACAACACCAACAGTCACAACACCAACAGTCACAACACCAACAGTCACAACACCAACAACACCAACAGTCACAACACCAACATTCACAACACCAACAGTCATAACACCAACAGTCACAACACCATCAACACCAACAGTCACAACACCAACAGTCACAACACCAACAGTCACAACACCAACCACACCAACAGTCACAACACCAACAGTCACAACACCAACAGTCATAACACCAACAACATCAACAGTCACAACACCAACAGTCACAACACCAACAGTCACAACACAAAGTCACAACACAAACAGTCACAACACCAACAGTCATAACACCAACAACACCAACAGTCACAACACCAACAGTCACAACACCAACAGTCACAACACCATCAGTCATAACACCAACATTCACAACACCAATACCAACAACACCAACAGTCACAATACCAACAGTCACAACACCAACAGTCACAACACCAACAGTCACAACACCAGCAACACCAACAGTCACAACACCAGCAACACCAACAGTCACAACACCAACAGTCACAACACCAACAGTCACAACACCAACAGTCACAACACCAACAGTCACAACACCAACAGTCGCAACACAAACAGTCACAAGACCAACAGTCACAACACCAACAGTCACAACACCAACAGTCACAACACAAAGTCACAACACAAACAGTCACAAGACCAACAGTCACAACACCATCAGTCACAACACAAACAGTCACAAGACCAACAACACCAACAGTCACAACACCATCAGTCACAACACCAACAGTCATAACACCAACAGTCACAACACCAACAGTCACAACACAAACAGTCACAACACCAACAGTCTCAACACCATCAAGACCAACAGTCATAACACCAACAGTCACAACACCATCAGTCACAACACAAACAGTCACAAGACCAACAACACCAACAGTCACAACACCATCAACACCAACAGTCACAACACCAACAACAACACCAGTCACAACACCAACAGTCACAACACCAACAACAACACCAGTCACAACACCAACAGTCACAACACCATCAACACCAACAGTCATAACACCAACAGTCACAACACCAACAACACCAACAGTCACAACACCAACAGTCACAACACCAACAGTTACAACACCAACAGTCACAACACCAACAACACCAACAGTCATAACACCAACAGTCACAACACCAACAGTCACAACACCAACAGTCACAACACCATCAGTCATAACATCAACAGTCACAACACCAACAGTCACAATACCAATACCAACAACACCAACAGTCACAACACCAATACCAACAACACCAACAGTCACAATACCAACAGTCACAACACCAACAACACCAACAGTCATAACACCAACAGTCACAACACCAACCACACCAACAGTCACAACACCAACAACACCAACAGTCACAACACCAACAACACCAACAGTCACAACACCAACAGTCATAACACCAACAACACCAACAGTCACAACACCAACAACACCAACAGTCACAACACCAACAGTCACAACACCAACAACACCAACAGTCACAACACCAACAGTCACAACACCAACAGTCATAACACCAACAGTCACAACACCAACAGTCACAACACCAACAGTCACAACACCAATACCAACAACACCAACAGTCACAATACCAACAGTCACAACACCAACAGTCACAACACCAACAACACCAACAGTCACAACACCAACAGTCACAACACCAACAGTCACAACACAAACAGTCACAAGACAGTAAAACTTGCCATTAAAATCTGACTGTGAGGATCGGTTTTTGTACTAATGGATAATGCAGTTAGAGACTGTAAGGATGAATTGTCATTGACAGCATTTACAGTGTCATAGAATGAAGATGAGATATGTTATATACATTGTGTTAAGAGATGACCACACAGCAGAGTGAAGGTGTCCCGAGTAACATTAGTAATAACTGAATACTCAAATGCAAGTAAAATTCTTCCAAGCGTCGCACAGTTTGCTAATAATCATTTGGCATTATGTAAACAAATATCCTGCCATGAAGCGAAACTCCTCGCTGAACCATGACGTTGTCATGCAAGTGACATATAGCTATTTTTGTCCTAAAGACTGTCACTTGTTTAATGACTTGGTACAGGTGCAAATCAAATCACTAGAGTTTGGGTTTGATATATTGATATTGATATAATAATTTTAAAAAAGTATGGTAACCACGAACCGGATGAATATCCTCTTGTTCTTAGCAATTTCCTTAATCTTTATCAAAATATAGGGTAGTTCCCATTTCATCATCATATCTTACGTAAATGGGGAAAAAATCATGCCTTCCATATCAAAATTCCATATCTGCATAGTTAACTTCTTGGATATGTGCAATGCAGTGATTGTTTTGTTTTGCAGGGTTATGTTGTCATAGTTACCGAGGATCTTAACAATGAGACTTTCCGAGCAGAGAAATATACTGCCACAAAAGATCTGAAGTTGTTCCAGACTCTTGGACCACTCAGGAGGGGTGCCACTTACACGGTGGTAATACAGAGAGATGTCCCAGGGGTTCATAATCCCACGCCCTCAGACCCTCTCAAGATCCATGTTGGTAAGTCCATTGGAACTGTCGGGCCACCTTTCAAAAATTGTTTGCTTCTCTTCCCCAGGCCCAGCATTTTAGAAATGGGTAGGTAGAAGTAGGGAATTTTCAAAAAGAAATTTTTAAGGAAGTAAGAACCTCAGTTTCTGAGCACAACTGCTGAAAATGATATAATGGTGTAGACACAAGCTGCAACGATTCACAAAGTTTAACTTTTCGATTCAATTTCAATTTAAGACATTGATTCAGTTGTTATTATTCTATTTATAACTTGTTGAATGTAGAAAATAACTTAATTATTCAACGTTTACTTTCATTCATAATTATACACTGGAGCAGAAACATAGATTTTTTTAAGAGGGATATGAATATGATTTGAGCTCAAAATTTTATTTTTCCACTTTTAATGTTTGCAATGTTTAGCTAAGGAATTTCTATGATCAACCAACATTTGAATGTCATTTGTTGAGTTATAAGTGAGATACAGCACTCACAATTCTTCATTATGTAAACAAGGCTCATGCCATGTTTCTGTTTACATATGGATTGCTTAATAGAAAATACCATGTCTAAAACAAAATAAGCTGTCACAAACACTAGAAAATGTGTAATTGTGTTCAGAATTGACTTGTCAATCCAAAAACATTACTAATATATTTAACCTATCGAAACAAAAACATGGCCACAAACCTTGTTTACAAAACTAAGTATTGTGATTGTGAGGTTGATATCTCTCATATATTAAAATTTTTGCTGACCATTGAAAATACCTTAGTTCAGCATTTTAAACATTAAAAATGGCAAAATAAAATTTGAAAATGTTCAGCTCAAATCAATGTCCATGTCGCCTTTTAAGGACACGTTTTAATGAAATTCCAATTATTATAAAAAAAGCTAAATGTTGAAAGTCTTGACTAGATTTAATTTACATGAAGTTCTTCAGGTATTCTCCGTTTTATTTGATTCCCTTGACAGAATACATAACATGTTGAAACAAAATGATCTATAAAATATGTACATGTAATAAGTAGTACATCATGGAGGAGAGCAGCAACCATGGGTGACCTTGTTGTTATTAATGTTTGTGTTATCTTGTAGAGCCATATGCAAATCCACTAAACCTCATAGGTTCCCCTCAGTCTGATGGCGGCAAAATAACACTGGTCTGGACCGCTAACCCAGACGATGCTCCAAAACCTGATAACTTGCAGGTGATTGTCAACTTTTATGTCAATGTTTTATATTGTATAACCCACACAACAAGAGTTTTCAGTTATCAAAGGCTATATATAGGGTGTGAACCAAATTTTGGATTCCAAAACTGACTTTAATTTTTTTTTCCTGGACATTTTACAACCAAGCTAAGTAACATGGTAATACCTCTACCATAACATAAGGGGGCCTCCGTGGCCGAGTGATTAGAGCATCGGGCTCAAAATCACAAAGCCTCTCACCTCTGTCGGCGCGCGTTCAAATCTTGGCCGCGTCGTTATGTGAGCAAGTTTGCCAGTTTACTTGCGGAAGGTCAGTGGTCTCTTTCCGGGTACATTGTATCTGGACGCCACCAGATAACTGAAAAATTGTTGAGTGTGGCGGAAAGCAATAAATAATCAATCAATCAATCTACCATAACATTGAAATTCTGTGCCCTTTGGTTAGGGAGATTTAGTGCAAGCACAGAGAGGGGAGGGGAGGTCTGTGATTCATATAGTGAACAAGTGTTATTTCCTTAAAAATCTTTTTAGACTTGTAGACATTACGCATCTAAACTTAAGTACTCGGTGGTAACACAGAGAGAAGCTGGTCACAGAATTGTACAATGTATGGCCTCATGTTTAGGGGAACTGTCGCTAGGAAGTGGCTCTATTGCCTATACAGGGAAACTTTATCATTTCTTTAAAACTGGACTTTTAAATAACGAAAATGAGTACACAGCTACAATGCCAAGGGATGCCTATTTTGAAATTGAGGAACTTGATGCCCCAGGGTCAGGCTTTAGCCCCTAGAGATTTGTTTTACATATGTAGTTATCTTTAAAAGTGTTTTTTTTTTATAATTCTATACCAATCCTGACCATTTTTTGTTCCTCATATATAAAGACTAAAGTCAACATGTCTTGCACATAAATCAAGACAATTTGGACCAGGTCACTAATTAAGAGAATTTGAAATTATTTGTCAAGGTCATAAGTTTGTAATGATTGGGCATTAGAAATTCATACTTAGCACAATGAATGCTGATGGGCAGATGATGCTTGTAAGTTCTGAATAAAAAACAAATGCAGCCAAGTAATACTTAAATAGCTAGCATTCAAAAAGGTTGTTGTTCAGGCGACAGCTGTCTTTTGGAGAGAAACTTGGAGACTTTTACCTGATAAAGGTATTTCTTTGACCAAACAGTGCACCCTCATTACCTTGAACCAAGGTTATTTGGTAAAGGTCACTGGTAAGAAGTTCATATTTACACAAAGGTTGATAATGATCAATCGGTGTATCATTGAATCAATGTTCAATAGCCAGAGTCAAGATAACTGGTCAGTATGCTAGCTGCACTTTTTTTTCCAGGTCATGGAGGCACACTTAAAGCTCGTATTTAATTGGTTATAACTAGACAGTTCATTGTAGCTTGACCTTTGATCTGTTGGTCAAAATTAAGATCACTGAAAAACAAAAAGAAACATTAAAAGAAATGAAGGTCCATTTTGGTAGTAAAAACTGACATTTAACAAGTTTGAAAGATATGGTCATGTATTGTTCTGTGGGATTCTCAAGTGTCAGTGAAGGACTATGGGCCTCTTGTTACACAGCGATTGTGTATATGCACATGTGTAGCACCTGTTCTTTCATCATCAGATGCTCATGAAATGGCCAGTTTGTCTAATTTGAGTACCCAATGTGTATTACTTGTAATAATGTAATAATAATATCATTAATAATAATGAAAAGGTCATATCCTCATAAGGTCAGATTTGAGTGAAAATTCAGTTTTGAATGGTGAAACAGGTCCTGACTAACATGGGTCATGTCTTGGTCAGCTTTCCAAGGAAGAAATAGTTGCCAGACATAATTTTCCCATTACATGAAGCATTATGGATTTGAGATGTTTTGTGTATACATTTTATGTAGGGATATGAAGTTCAGTGGATGAAGAGTCACGAAGGTGGCAGTCACACGCAGACAGAATTCCAGAGACTGGGAGTCTTCGGTGGTACTATCACAAGCTTTAAGATGGAACCGTTCTCTGACTACCACTTCAGGGTCCGTGTGGTCACTAAAGATGGATATAGTGGAGCGTGGAGTAATGAGTACCACATTGTGTCATCAGGTATTATCTGTATATTATATGCACGACTGTAAATTTAGTTCACAGAAATATATCTTCAGGGATTTCAAATTTGTAATATACATGTACATATAAACAGTTCTAGGTGAAAAAGATCAAAGGAAAAGATTACAAGTTTGTGGAGACCTGTTGTGTTTTTACGCTTAATTATATTATTTCCATTCCAGAGGTGATGCCAGAGTCACAGGCCTCCTCCGTGGTCAAACTGACTAAAACCAATCTCATCGCTATCATTGCTTCCATTACCACTGTTGTTATCGTCCTCGTCATCGTTCTTGCCTTCTTCATCATCAGGCATCGTCGCCTTCAGAGGAGCTTCTTGGCATTTGCTAACAGTCATTATGATTCCAGATCTGGGACCACTACATTTACAGCAAATGACATCGGTAAGCAGTCCGTTAGTCTTGTTAGTTTTTACAGTCAGTCCAGTCTCAAAGAGCTTAAGCATCCTGTGAAGAGAATTACATTATACAAGTCAGGTTAGGTCAGACAGGACCTTTGGGTGTAGGTTACGGAACATTAATGTCATGACAGCTGTAGATGGACTGCAGTCATTGTTTTAATCCCAGTGCATTCACTGATGTTGCATTTAATCATGTGCAAAAAATGAATGTTATATACATGTGACCTCAAGTGAACTTGACTGTGTACAGTCTACTCCAGATATACTGAGACCTGAATTATACAGCATTCTCCCATTATATTGAAATTCTGGGGAGCAACCTGAATTGTTCATTATATTTAAAGTTCAAGACAACTGATGTTTAACTGTATAAATAATGTTTTTGTTTTTACTTCAATATAGCAGTTCAATATAAGTGACTTCAGTGTAAAAGACAGTTCAGTATAAGTGACTTCAGTTTAACAGACAGTTCAGTATAAGTGACTTCAGTGTAAAAGACAGTTCAGTATAAGTGACTTCAGTTTAACAGACAGTTCAGTATAAGTGACTTCAGTATAACAGATAGTTCAATATAAGTGACTTCAGTTTAACAGACAGTTCAGTATAAGTGACTTCAGTTTAACAGATAGTTCAGTATAAGTGACTTCAGTGTAACAGATAGTTCAATATAAGTGACTTCAGTATAACAGACAGTTCAGTATAAGTGACTTCAGTGTAAAAGACAGTTCAGTATAAGTGACTTCAGTATAACAGACAGTTCAATATAAGTGACTTCAGTATAACAGACAGTTCAGTATAAGTGACTTCAGTATAACAGACAGCTCAATATAAGTGACTTCAGTTTAACAGATAGTTCAGTATAAGTGACTTCAGTTTAACAGATAGTTCAGTATAAGTGACTTCAGTATAACAGACAGTTCAGTATAAGTGACTTCAGTATAACAGACAGTTCAGTATAAGTGACTTCAGTATAACAGAGAGTTCAGTATAAGTGACTTCAGTATAACAGATAGTTCAGTATAAGTGACTTCAGTATAACAGATAGTTCAGTATAAGTGACTTCAGTATAACAGATAGTTCAGTATAAGTGACTTCAGTTTAACAGATAGTTCAGTATAAGTGACTTCAGTATAACAGACAGTTCAGTATAAGTGACTTCAGTATAACAGACAGTTCAGTATAAGTGACTTCAGTATAACAGATAGTTCAGTATAAGTGACTTCAGTATAACAGACAGTTCAGTATAAGTGACTTCAGTATAACAGACAGTTCAGTATAAGTGACTTCAGTATAACAGACAGTTCAGTATAAGTGACTTCAGTATAACAGACAGTTCAGTATAAGTGACTTCAGTATAACAGACAGCTCAATATAAGTGACTTCAGTTTAACAGATAGTTCAGTATAAGTGACTTCAGTTTAACAGATAGTTCAGTATAAGTGACTTCAGTATAACAGACAGTTCAGTATAAGTGACTTCAGTATAACAGACAGTTCAGTATAAGTGACTTCAGTATAACAGAGAGTTCAGTATAAGTGACTTCAGTATAACAGATAGTTCAGTATAAGTGACTTCAGTATAACAGATAGTTCAGTATAAGTGACTTCAGTATAACAGATAGTTCAGTATAAGTGACTTCAGTTTAACAGATAGTTCAGTATAAGTGACTTCAGTATAACAGACAGTTCAGTATAAGTGACTTCAGTATAACAGACAGTTCAGTATAAGTGACTTCAGTATAACAGATAGTTCAGTATAAGTGACTTCAGTATAACAGACAGTTCAGTATAAGTGACTTCAGTATAACAGACAGTTCAGTATAAGTGACTTCAGTATAACAGACAGTTCAGTATAAGTGACTTCAGTATAACAGACAGTTCAGTATAAGTGACTTCAGTGTAACAGATAGTTCAGTATAAGTGACTTCAGTATAACAGACAGTTCAGTATAAGTGACTTCAGTGTAAAAGACAGTTCAGTATAAGTGACTTCAGTATAACAGACAGTTCAGTATAAGTGACTTCAGTTTAACAGACAGTTCAGTATAAGTGACTTCAGTATAACAGACAGTTCAGTATAAGTGACTTCAGTTTAACAGACAGTTCAATATAAGTGACTTCAGTATAACAGACAGTTCAGTATAAGTGACTTCAGTATAACAGACAGTTCAGTATAAGTGACTTCATTGTAAAAGACAGTTCAGTGTAAGTGACTTCAGTATAACAGATAGTTCAGTATAAGTGACTTCAGTATAACAGACAGTTCAGTATAAGTGACTTCAGTATAACAGACAGTTCAATATAAGTGACTTCAGTATAACAGACAGTTCAGTATAAGTGACTTCAGTATAACAGACAGTTCAGTATAAGTGACTTCAGTATAACAGACAGTTCAGTTATGCTGTCATTGTCTTTATGCCTCCATAATACAAACACCCATGACATTTATTTGTAAAGATGGAGTCTCATATCTATGTATATTGTTCATGGTGAGTTGTTGTATTTACATACAAACCCTTAGAATATATTCATTCTTTTGACACACAAAAAACTGAATATCATTGTTCTTGTTTTTTGTCAAGGTTAGTTCAAGGTCACTATCATTAGTGTTTTTAGAAAGTGAAAATATTAAAGACTGAGAAATTGTATAAAATACAATCTAATTAAAATTAGATCCTCTGATCCGCTCATGTATATTGCTACACAAGGTGTAGCATATTGTGTAGCGATATACGTGAGCAAAGGATTTGATTTTAATTAGACTGTATAAAATATCAAGTAGACAGAATTTCCTCTGTTGGTTGTAGAATATTTCCCCTCTGATTGTTATTTCTGTCTAGTCCTTAGCTTTCATTGATTTTATGTGAGAACAATAATTAAGGTACATAATGAGTTGATTAGAAGTGTCAGGTCATATTTCTCAATGTTTTCCTTTGAAAAGAATAGGAGTAGAGCATCTTAATTGGCCCCAAAACTAGTCCAGTCAAATTAGCCCCAAAAAGGGTGAAACTTGCAACTAATTGCAAAAGAATTGTTTTCAATGATTTTGACCTTGCTAATATGTGTACTAAAACATATAAAAAATCTAATGTTTCAGTTGAAGTGGAAATACCATTTTTTGAGGGTCAAAAACAGAGAAAAAGAGAAAAAAAGGACAAAAACTGGAAATTAGCTTTCCATCATTACCTATCAAATAAGAATGCAGTTTCTTGATTGGCATTTATAAATTTTTGTAAGAAATAGAAATTGTAGAATTTCCATGTAATAATTTCACCTTTAAGAGGCTTTTGGAAAAGGGGGGGGGGGGGGGGGGGGAGTAATTTCAGTGAACAGACCATGGAAATCAGTTTGTTTCTTCTTCTTCCTCCGTGTTCCTTGTTGAATTGGAACAACTTGTTCCTCTACAATGGCCACATCCAATAGTACATTCTAGGCCATGTTTTTGGCACATACACCTCTTTGTGTCACAATTTACCTTGCAATTACAGTGGATAATATTCAGAAGACGATTGGGAGCAGGCGGCAAAGTGTTTTTAAGCGGCATGCATTTGCTATCATCAGTGACTGTCCATCCCCAATCAAGTGGGTTCAGATCAGTGCCATCTAGTTTTATCCACTGCTGACACTGATAGTATGACCTTCTAGAATGCAGAGCCGCAGAATCAGATGTTGGCGGGAGACACTGTACCTGAACGCACTTATTGTTAGTGATAGCCTTATTTGTGTATAAGCGCAGTCTCAGAAGATCCAGTCCTTCGCACAATACTCCCCCATATAGGCTAGCAATAATCTGTTCACCGCTCGTTACAACAGTTTCCAGATGGTTTCCAGGCTTTAAGAATTCCTCTATTGCCATTGTAACATTGTTTGTTTTCGAAAGCTTCTTTAAAGCAACACCTTTTCCTATCCCAAATAGGCGGGAGGTTGTATCGCATCCCGTGATTGCGTGTACTACTGGCAGAATTTTGCACTTGTGCATACCAAGCATCCGCTTTGTTTTTTGTATGTCCCAGTGCCTGCACTTATTAGAAAGTTCAGATCGGAAGTAAATGTTGTATCCATCCAGTGATGCATGGTAGCAGAGGAGAACAAGAAGATCAGTGTCTTCGCCAATGACAACGACTTGTGTTGACTGAGCACATGCTACAGCTGTTGAAATGATGAGACAATCTGCATCTTCCTCTGCAAGGATGACCGTGCATTCATTTTCCCGAAGTCTTTGGGCAAGAAGACTTATGAAACGAGACTTGTTGTTGTTATTTGTGTGACAAATTTCTTTTTTAGATTTGAAGGTCATATCTGAAGTAAATGTTACATCAGGGGAGATGGTGCCCTTTGAACGTCGAAGATGAGTCACGTCTTTGGTCGAGGGTTCACTGGAATATCCATCAAATACAATAGTTGGTCTCGAGTATCTTCTAATAATATACTCAACATACAACTGACATATAGCATTGAATGACATGCCTTTTGTCTATGGGATACGCTGTAGCAAAGAACCGCCATCCAAAACAAAATGTACATCAAGCAATTCCTTCTCTGATACAGCACAATCGCCCATACTCCAAATTGCATCTGAAATTTGAGCCTTACTTGCTGCTCTTGGAAGTCCTGAGGGTTCAAAGATCGATGATGGATGCGTTGATAATTCATATTTGAAGATATTTGCAATATCTTCAACAGATTCTCTAGATGAAATTGCCGTTAGTCTTTGAAAAAGCACTTGGGGATCAACCTCAACTCTGCCTTCCTCAACCATGATAGATGTTTTAGATGACATAGTTAACACCTGCATTGATTTTTTGAAGGAAAAATCAAAAATATTCTGACCAACCATAGAGTCAATGATCTTTTGTCCAAATGCTAATGTATTATGAGCGTTGATATTATTGACTGCATTCAGACCTGTGTCAATATTTCGAAGAGGGATGCTCTCAGTAAAAGGGTCACGGTCTCGTAGGTATGATATAACTTTAATTATATCTTGTTTGTCCCTTTCTTGGCGAGAGGTTGAAGATTCCTTGTGCTGCTCACTTGTGTGGTAGCCAACATCTGTCAGATTCTGCATTGCCTCATTTACTGCTGCACAAGAAGGCATAGACAAAAGCCACTGCGACCGCTGTACCTCTGTCATTCCTCGACCTCTCGTTAAACCACCTGATGTTTTCACACTTCTCATTAATGCCTGCTCAATGACAAGATCACACGACAGACCCGCCCAATACCTCTCACTTCTTCTCAGTACATGATAACCTTCCATGAACTTGCTGTGTACATTGGGATGAGCTTTTTAAAGATTGATCATTGACATGACATAGATGTATGCTGACTTTGCATACATATTATGCCCAGCTGCAGCAAAATAGGGAAGCATTGCGTGTAGAGTTTGTATATGGAGTAACCAATTGCCTATTCTTTCAGCTGTGATAAAAGCTTTTAAGAGACTTATCATTTCTAAGTACTGAAGCCAAAGGGCTGCTGTTCTGAAGCACTTGAGAGAGGATTTTGTGTCCGCAAATTTCCCCAGTACTTGTGTAATGGTAGAATTATTGCACACGTCTTGTGCAGTAGCATCTCCCTCTAGCAACTGGTCATACAAGGCAGCAGCTTTCTTCAGCAGATGATCTTCTTCCAGTTGGGCTGTGGAAACGTCTGCAGATTGAGTAAGGATGTGATCAGGGGCCTCTGTGTCAATGGGTGTTACAAGATAACCTGAAGATATATTTTGGGACACATCATTATCAGGCAGTTCGGCACCAAAGGTTTTAGCCACGAGCAAGGCATGAAGGGCTGTATCAACTAGAAAATGGGCACGGGTTGCTCGAGCTACTGCTTTTCCACTAAGAATATGGCCAACTGCATTTGACGCATATACAGTCTCTAAAACTTCCTGCAATCCCGATTCTCTCATAATGCGCCCGATACATCCTAAAAAGCTCATTTGTGTGTGAAACCCACCTAACCTGAGTATAATGGAGCTTAAGTCTTCACACTGTGACTCATGAGTGACAATTGTAACTGCTTTCATGTAGAGAGGCTGGTCAAATGTCAGAATTGGAGTTGTACCATATTTTCTAGCTTGGCGAGACACAAACTTCAGTGTAGAGTAGATACATGACATATCGCTTGCGTCCATATCTATCATCGGCAGAAAGGTGATGGTGGACTTCCCAGGGTAATCTCCATTTTGAGTACACTGCATCAGTCCTGACCAACTTGGAGTTGGAGATCGAAGAGGCCATACAGCCTTTGAAAGAAGATCTAAACTCAAAGATGGATCTGGTACTTTCTGTTCTTTATTAATTTTGGCGAATTTCATCTGCAGTGACGATTTAGGTGGTTGCTTGTAGAAATGTATATTAATTTTCCCAGCAGTGACCAGGTCAGCCGATGAAACGTTCAGTTTAGGGACCAGTTTGCTAACCTTTTTACCAGGTGTAGAGCCTACAATAATGCCCATGCCATGGAATGTACCATACCCATCAAGTGTGCACACATTGTGATCCACGTTGTCAGCAACGAATTGCAGAAATTGTCCATTTTCATAGCTTGGAATATCTGTTCCTTGTGAAACAGATGTTGTATCTCTGAATATGAGGAACAAAATCCTAAGGAATTCAACGTATCAATAAGAAATTTTGATGAAAAATGGTGATGAAGCTGCACTCCTAAACCTATTTGTAGTGGTGCAATATGCATATGTGGCTTAGCCACCTGCATAATTGTCTGTCCAATCGATGCAATTTTCAAGTCAGGGTCCTTTTCTCGGACGAGAATTTTCAAAAAAGTTTGAAGACTTTCAGGAACGTACTGAAGATTCTTTTCAAGTGATTCAATATCTGACGACAAAGGGTACAGATCAGAAGCTAGATGAAGGGACAGGATATCAGATTTTATCAACTTAGCAGCAGTTGTAATGATGTTGAGCTTCTCCAATGTCTGGTCCACTGTTTTAGGCCGATTGTAGAAGCTCTGAAGAATTGATCTTGCCGTTTTTCGTACCGTTATTACAGTTGATTTTCCTTGTTCTTCTGTCATGATGATTTCATCCCCAAAACGCTCATACAATTTCTTTTTCAAGTAAACAGGCGAGTATGCATCATCACCACAGTGGTCCTTCATTTTAGCAACAAGATCTAACAGTTGATGTTGTTTGTCATCATTCTCCTGCAGATAATTCACCACTTTAAGAAATGCGTCAGTAATATCACTGTCAACAGGTCTGCCTCTCTTGGCTTCCGTCGAAGAGGGTGAGAATATTTTAGGTATGTGTTTGCCTGTGCGAAAATTTACGTTACAAGTTTGATGATAGATGGCATCAGCAGCATGCAAATCATTTACAGCTTCTAGTCTACCATAAATTTGGTTTGCCCAAGCGTCTTGTCTTGTAGAACAGACGGATTTTATACAAGCCTGAAAATCATGAGTTTGCACAGGAAAAACATCATGCCCTCTTTTTCTTTGATTAAGTTTAGCAGTTTGTCCACAAAAGAGGCAGTGGTCACGGAATGAAAAGGTCTGTTTTGATCTAAGAATTGGTGTACTATCAGCAGGAGGAATTGGCTTGCTTTGTTCTTTTTCCCTCAGATATTTGCTAATTTCAATCGCATTTGTAAATAGACGCCTACATTCGGTGTGCACATATTGCCCAGAATGCGTGCAAAGATTGCTACCCCTTTTCTCAGCAGCAGTATTGATACCTGTGCTACCCTTCCCACGAAGACAAACTAGACCATTCTTGTCCCCCGATTCACAAATTACACAGTCTTGTAATCTTTCCATATTCAACACAAGGTTAGAACAGATATAATTAAAATGGAAGAAAATTTCTACTAACACAACATAAAAGGTTAAATTAAATTGGTATCGTATTAGTTTTGCATATTACAGAAACCGCATTCAAGTTGCAACTAATAGCGTCACTTCAGGAGAAAGATTTACTCCGTCGGATGGGACGTTAAAAGGCGCCCCGTGTACCCCAATCAATAACGAGAAAGATGGCTTTGTAACGCGAATGGGTGTCCTTACATAGAAAATAGAAATAAGCAGTTCAGTATAGAAAAAAGCCTTTTCACTTTCTTACTTATTAATTTTACCTTGAAGAAATGATGCTCTGCGACTATTTAGTTTTAAAAAATGTTATTTTCCGTTACATTACGGCACCTTTCCCAAATTTTGAATGAACCCAGTAGGCCTATACGTCTACATGACGACACGTGTAACCTGGGTTTTTTTTCTAAACTTTTGAGAAGCTTTAGAACGTCTCGTTTGTAAATAAATTTATAGTATTACACCTAGGCTATATTGATTCAAGCGCTTACACGCTTGTATGAACATATGTCATAAAATTCGAGGAAAGACTTTGATCAATGTCTACGTAATGATAATGTATGCGTCACGATTTCGGTGAAAGCACGCTATGATAGCGCGGCGGTGACATAAAACAAAGGGAGCTATCAGCAAATTTGATGCATCAAAATATATTATTTCTGCACATTAGATAAAATTAGATTTTTTATATGTTGTTTTACTGATACTAAGGAATACTTTGCAAAAAAAATTATTTCTTTTGCAATTAGTTGCATGCGAAATTGTAAATTGACTGGACTAAAGGGTTGTAAAGTTCAAAATATCATGCAAATTTTTGTAATAATCTTTCATTTTTGCCAATTCCTTCATTTTTGAAAATCTTCTTACGTGGTATTATTTTGTTCTACTTGAAATGAAATTTTACAAGGCCACTACATCCACTGAAAATAGAGACCCCCAGAGTTTTAAGTTTTCCAAACCCAATTTTACTTTTTAAACAATAAGTAAGAAAGAATACTGAACTTCCATGACCCATGTGTTTTGTAACTGAAGAAAAGTCGTGGTGCAAATCTTCTAATTTGTCTGAACTATGACAGGAATTCATTCTTAAAGAGTTTACTTTTGCTTGTTGTTATAGATTGCAAATATGTACAGAAATTTCAACATATCTGCAAAATTTCATGCCTGACTCAACTGAGCATAACCACTGACTCAATTGAGCATAACCAATGTTGATAATTTGTTTTAGGAGAAGAGGAGGATTCCCCAATGATTCGGGGATTTTCCGATGATGAGCCACTTGTGATAGCATAACTGTCAATTTGAGGGGGAGTTCAATGTGCCATGGGTGACTTCCTAGTGCTGTGTTGCCTAGGCGATCACACATCATGTGATAATTCTGTCCTTGTCTCCCTTGGACTTGTACTGTGATTGAACAATATATTATGTGGATTTCATCATCTTAAAGGCTTGTGCAGTTGGAAATTGTAAATTAAATTTCATTCATATGAAGAATATGTGTATCAACTAATTTGGTATAAAAGCTGTCATGTTGTTAAATTTAACACAGTTTGAGACTTTGACTAAAATCTATTTTGTATAGTTTTGTTTTATGACCATTTTATTCCACGTATGAACATTTGTTTCATGTTTTTGTAACCTATAAAGGTAATTGTTAATGTCATGGGGACTGAGCACCTGGAATATTATTTTTTGGTTTATTTTCTTTTAATTCAGTATTTGATATGAAATATATTGAAGATTTTTTCAATCTGTATATGAACTCAAATCTATTTTTATTTGTACTGATTGTTACAATAAGGACACAAATTGGAATCATTTGGTTTGATGGTAGAGTTGTTTAAGGACCTTTAGATACATTAAAAATACTCTATAATGCATAATTCAGAATTTTAATTCATAAAAACTTGATCGTGCATTTGATCAGATTTATAAAGAATATCAATGAACATGCAAAATTGTAGACATTTTTTTTTTTTTTTTTTTTTTTTTTTTTTTTTTTTTTGATGTAAGCATATCATTAGGAGCTTTTAACAATGCTTGTTAGAATTGTACATTCCATTTTCCATTGTATAGAATTGCTCAGAAACTGATTGACTTGAGAAGAATTGTGTGAGTGTATATGAAGTTTGTATATAGTAGTGCTGAATTGAGTGTGTAGTTTCTGACTTCCTGTTTACTTTTACAAGTTCTGATTCATTTCCCACTCCAAGTTTTTGTTTAAGATTTAGATATAAAGAATATATTCCGGAAGAATACTTTACACCAGAGCAGTGTTTTTCTTGTTAATATGTTTTAAATTTTATTCATAATCTTATATTTATGAACATGGTGTTCTTTGAAAACGTTTTTTTGAAAAATATTACAATGTTGATTAACTTCCTGGTACAAAATTGTGTAAAGAATGTTTAAAAGGAATGTGATAATTGTTACAAATAACAAACTGAAAGTAATAATTATTTTTATAGTGAAATCTATTCTGTGTAACCGCGGATGGGTTACCTCACTTAATGAAATCTGTTGTTGAAATAATATAGATTTTTTTTGCGGGGATGAGGTCTATAATACTGCTAGCTGGTTCCCCCTCCCAGACACAATTTGACAGAACTGACAACATGTCTAGAGTGATCCTGATTTTCTGAATCTCAATCTACTGTTCTTGTTTTAACCTATTACTACATTGTTTTTGATGGAGTATACTGTACAGCGAAAGGTTACTGAATGCATGCAGTCTTCTTTTTGTTTTGTTTTTTTTGGTGGTTTTTTTTTTTTTTGAAAACCTGCATAATTGATAAAACGAAATGATCTGCTTAATATAAAAATTGGTATAACTTGTATTAGATTTTCTCTTGTCTTATAAAGTACATGTTAGATTATACTCTGAGCTTTTCAATGCTTTTTTTTTTTATACTTATGATGCAAGTATTTAAAGGTTCTTTATGAATTTGTTTTACAACCTCAATGTAGAAATGTTGCCCATCAGAGGGTCATCCTGGGTGTTAGATGAATTGTTATATCAGAAATGTCCAAACTTCTCTGTTTCAGGTGAGTTTTAGAAATACTGTATAGCTTTAAATACTTTTACATACAGTGATAGCCAAAGCATGCTGTGCTCAGTATGACTCACACCGAGATCTGAGCGAGATAACTCGCATTAATCAGAACATGTAATATCTTTTTCCTTGTTTTGGGTTTCACCCTTTCCTTTACATATCACGTTTCTTCAGGAATATTTTGTATACAACATGCAAAAATTAACATTACAGACTTGGTATGTATTTGTAAGATAGAGATCTGACAAAATGGAAGACTGTTCTAGTATTTCAGAATTTTTGAAGGTGACATCAAAGTACCAGTGTATGCAGTTAAATGCTTTACACATTTGAAGTTTTTGTTATGTTACATGTTTTGTGGTTTCATTGGCACACTGTGAAATTATCATACTTCCCTCAGTTTGTAGTATCTTCTTCACTTATTTTGTAAGAATTACAATACAGTGTATGTATACAATGTTGTATCATGAATTCTATGCTTGAAATGATTTATTGCTTGTTGATTAAAGAAACATCACCATAACTGTACTGATTACTAAGTAATGTTTTTTTTTCTTAGAAAGTCTTTGCATTTAGGAGACTAATATAGAAAACAACTTGGTGCATATTGAATAGAAGTGGAAGGCTTTCAAATATACAAAACAGCTCGGTGCTGATTGAATAGAAGTGGAAGGCTTTCAAATATACAAAACAGCTCGGTGCTGATTGAATAGAAGTGGAAGGCTTTCAAATATACAAAACAGCTAGGTGCTTATTGAATAGAAGAGGAAGGCTTTCAAATATACAAAACAGCTCGGTGCTGATTGAATAGAAAAGGAAGGCTTTCAATCATACAAAACAGCTCGGTGCTTATTTTCCATAGTTGTGTTTTTTGTTTTTTTAATAGGTTATATAGAATTACTTCCCTTGTGATAAGAAAGAGACTCAAAATAAAAATTGCTTTGTTACCCTTAATTATGCCCCCTACCTAACATTATTTTAAATTGATATATAATGTTCAGGATATTATTAAGTAAACTTTGGTTGTTTGGGACCTGACAGCCATATTTACACAAAGCATATTACAATGAATTAATAGTGAAAAATTAGACCCTAGTGTTCATTAGTTAATATACCTGCAAGGAGATTCTGATGAGAAGAAAAATAATCAATACCATCTTACTTACCTTAATTTTGCCCTGGATGTACTTACTTAACCTAAGAATGTATTCAGAAGATCTAACGAATTGACCTATAGGAGAGAAAGATTAGCTGGAAAAATTCACTTTTGAAAATCAATGTTCATTTGTTATTTTTTACCGTATATATTTCTAAATTTTTAGAATTTGCATTTTGAATCTAAAATTTCGTATTAGCAATTTTTAAATTAACCTTCAAAGTTGCCTAAAACAGCATTTTCTCAGTAAAAATGACTATTTTTGCATGAATTTTGGCCAAGAAGTCCTTCAGGGCAGGCCTGTCCCTAATAAAAACTATGGTATTTTGATAGATTTTGATCTGAGGAATGTTTTAAAATAGGATTTTTTAGGGGCACCCCTGCCATGGGGTCAAAATTTACAAAACAAAAAAAAAAAATACAAAAAATGCGGAAACCTATTTCTAACATTGTGGTTCATATTCATGCCGTTTATATTCATAGTTAGTATAGCTCAGATGGTTAGACTACAGACACTCACGATCAACATTTCTAGTGTCCTAGTTCAAATCCATCTGTTGGCACACTTTTACTGTTTTCAAATTTCGCCTGTATAAACAACATTTTATTATTATTATTATTATTATTTGTATACAGGCTTGTGTATTTTACTTCAAGTTTCTTCCTTAAATGCATGTTTGCTTTTGATATAAAAGACAATGATGAGAATGCAGATCATAAATTCTCTGTAATTAAAAGCAGTCAACTGGAACTATACATATATTTTACTCAATACAAGTGTCACGAAAAAAATCATGCCGAGCAAAAATTGCTACATTTGCCCTTTAACAACATCACTGGGAAATAGTGCTGTTGTGGGAGAGGTACTGCAGAGTAGATGCAGTTCATTCCTCGGGGAAAAATGTGTGCATTGGCGATATTTTATGCCAAAATGCAGGAGAAAGGTTTACAGATTAGAAAAGAGTGGGGTTGGGTCAGTTAAGGTTTTATTACCCGTTGCCATTATCCAGGCATCAGGTAAGGACCCTCATACAAAGGATGTATCTGTAAATACTGATGGGGGAGGGTCAGATGAATACACAGTTGATACTAAATATATTAAAATTACATTTAAAAATGTATACCTTGAAGACAATATTCTATATCCTGATCGGGCTTTTAAGCTGTAGAGCAACGTTTCAGTAACGACAGTTAATTTCTTGAATTTCATTTTCATAATTTGTATTTATTACACCAATGACTTTAGCTAAGGAAGTGAGTTGTGAGTAAACGCATAGGAAGTAATTGCATTGTTAAAAGTAAACAGAAATACGAAATGAAATGAACTAATAATGCGTCCATAATTCATGCTGCTCAGATAATGACTGTGAAATGGTTTCTTCTATCTCTACAAGTGTATTGACTAGAACTAAAGCGATGCATCAGAAACAAATAACTACACGCATGTGGCCTAAAGTCATCGACCAGAACGGAAATCAATAAGCTTCTTGTGAAGACTGAAACCAATGCCAGCCCTGTAGATCAACGATACATTTACATAGAAGTGTTCCTTTGCCATGGATGTTGAAGGAAGCATAGCAATTGTTACTTTTGGCCTAATCCTAAAAGTGTCTCAATTTTCATCGTGCGTGACAAATGAAGTCCATTTTGATTTGGAAATACAGCAAACGTAGGACCACCATATTATATTAAAGTATTATCATTAATCTAGAAGTCATAAAATTCAACGGCTTCTTGAATTTTTTAAAACCTTTCTTTAAAGCCAAGTGATACGGAGTTTGGTTGGATGCATATTGTTTAACGTCCTAGTCGAGAATTTTTCATTCATATGCAGAAGTCACCATTGCCAGTGGAGGGCTGCAAAATTTAGGCCTATGCCGGGAATGGATTAAGTAGATATCAGTTTCATGGTTGCTTTAATGGTTTAAAGGGGGTTGTGACGACTTTCTAAAAATTATCGATGAAACGGGGCAAGTCCAAAATCGGAGACGACTGTCACAGGCTTCACTTTTTTTCATTTTGACGAAAGATATTAGCTCATTTGCAATTTCTTCCGTTTCAGACAGGAATTCATAAACTTTTCGTTTAAAGCATATGCTATTTAAAACAAAGTAATTGTAATAAAGAGTTAATTTTCTGTAAAGATGTTTCAAATGTCCTCGCGTCTATTGTGCTTGTTACAGATATCGTCAAAGTAATCTTGACAACAGTCGTTCGACCAAAGGAAGCTATTCCAATATTTTGAATAAATGTAGTGTTGTGTTATATTTGGGGGGGGGGGGGGGTATTTTTGGTTAGCTTTTACTTTTTTTTTTTGTTTTTTTTTTGTTTTTGTCTGTCAACTGAGTTGATACACAAGAGCATGTTCTGTGTATGATCAGTTTATAAATCGACGCAGGCTACTGACCAATAAGTTGATGTTAGTCTCGTTTAAAGTCAGCATTTCGCAAAGTTTGAGACCTTATCAACAATTTGATTTACACGTACAACCTGCCATTAGGTCAAATGCTGTCTGACGTGTTTTATACCAATTTTTAGGCCGTTCTTTACATACGTACTGATTTTGACTACGGATTACTCCATTTTCCTGATCAAGATTTAAGACTCGCGGCGGGTGTGGCCGTCAGCAGGGTGTGCTTACTCCTCTTAGGTACTTAATATGTCTTGAGGTCCGTGCTTGCTCTACTCTTAATTTTGTATTCTTTTTAGGAATTATGAGATTTATCACTGTTCGCTGTCTTCACTTCAGCCTCTGTAATGTCTGCTGCTGACGTTTTCAGCTGGACCCATTTCACACAGATTAGGTTTAGATTTGAACAAAATCGATCGTGACAAATGATTTTTTAGTAGACGTCTTTGTTATAAATAAAACGTGAAAAAATTGATAGATTCTGCAGACTGGTTGAAACTTTGTCAATGAGTACATCTGAAATATTCTCCACTGGAACACCACACATCCAATATCTGTGTACATGGTCTACATATTTTAAGTAGCCGTACTAGTTCATCAGTGCTAAGATTATCTACATTTGCCTTCGCTCTTTTCCAAAAAGAGGTGAACTCAACGTCCAGTTGGTTTTCAAAGTATGCAGGCCATCTTTCGATGTTTAACAGTAGAGACTGTTGAAGTGCTTTGGTTGTCTGCAGAGTATTTCCAACAACTGCCAAAGGAAATCCAACTGTCCCATGTATAGCAACGCTCCACGGGTCCATTCATCTCCTCATTGTTACTCACCATTTTTTTTATGCCTGATTTGCCTTTTAGGACTGTATGATCCCGTACTAGAATCTGAACAAGGGACACACACTGTGTATGTCTACAGCACTGTGCTCTTAAGCTTGGTGCAGTCTTTCAGTTGGTATCGTGACGCCCGGTTTGGCTCCCATTTCATTACATAGACCCTTTTTTTCTGTCACATGACAAATTAAGATTTCTTAATAAAGAAAAAAGTAATGTTTGCTTCAATATTTGTGTGACATGAACATAATCAACCCATCTAGAACATTCCACGTGCTGCTAATACTTTATTGGAAAGTCTGTCATTGCATGCGTATGCTGAAAAACAGAATTATCATTCGGTCTGACAACTCATTTTTATTTCGTCAATGTGCGCGATGGTTTGACGTTTAAGTCAACCTCCAAAACTACCATCATATGTTATGTATAGTATGGAACTTCACCGCTTAGTTATCAATCTGGCTTTTCACTGTCAGCTTGAATTTGCCTCGATATGATCAACAGAAAATCATTTCCTTGGATCACTCTGTGATACAGACTTGACTATATATGACGTATTGTTTGGTAGTGTAAAGATTGTTACTACTTTGATGGTTTCATTTACATTTCCTGCAGTAAATACGTGATGGAACAGGAGTTCATCACTGTCTCTTCATGTCTGTTTGTCAAAGCATGACATCTTTGAAAACACCTGTTTATAAAATGCCAGTTGATTGATTGATTGATTGCTGTTTTTCGCCACACTCAACAATTCCTCAGTTATCCGGTGACGTCCAGTTTTGTAGGTGGAGGAGATAACCCAGATACCATGTACCCGGGAAAAGACCACCGACCTTCCGAAAGTAAACTGGCAAACTTTCTCACATATATAGGAGCGAGCGAGATTAGAAACCGCGCCGACAAGAGGTGAGAGGCCTTGTGATTTTGAGCTTAATGCTCTAACCACTCGACCACGGAGACGCAAATGAATTAACTTTCCTATTCAAATTAACTTGTAAATAATGTTTATAAATTGTGTCTGATAAGAAATTTACTGCACGTAATTAAGAGTACCATATCAAATATATATCATTTCAAAAAGTAGTAATTAAATAATAAAAAAAATCTGTCCTTTTTATTTATTTATTTATTATTGTTGTTATTTTAATTTCGGTAATAGGAAATATTTCTATGTGTAATAACATAAACTAAAATCAGAAATGGGAAATAAACGGATATCAGGAATACACACATGTTAATACATTTCGAAAGATCGGTTAAGGAAAAAAAAATAACATTGACGATGGGAATGAAACAATCGATTGATTTTCGAGTACAATTGATCATGGGAACAGCACTAAAATTATTAAATGCTACTCTAGGAAATGTATTCCCTTGTTTCTTGAAATAGTTTGTTCCCTGTATCGTGAATTGTTTCCTGTATATCTGGACTTGTTTCCTGTATCGTGAGTTGTTCCCTGCACCGTGAGTTGTACTCTGAATCGTGAGTTGTACTCTGTATCGTGAGTTGTCCCCTGTATCGTGATTTGTACCCTATATCGTGAGTTGTTCCCTGCATCATGAGTGGTACACTGTATCGTGAGTCGTTCCCTGTATCGTGAGTTGTACCTTGTATCGTGAGTTGTACTCTGTATCGTGAATTGTTTCCTGTATATCTGGACTTGTTACCTGTATCGTGAGTTGTTCCCTGCACCGTGAGTTGTACTCTGTATCGTGAGTTGTTCCCTGTATCGTGAGTTATCCCCTGTATTGTGATTTGTACTCTGTATCGTGAGTTGTATCCTATATTGTGATTTGTACTATGCATCGTGAGTTGTACCCTGTATCGTGATTTGTACCCTATATCGTGAGTTGTTCCCTGCATCATGAGTGGTACACTGTATCGTGAGTCGTTCCCTGTATCGTGAGTTGTACCTTGTATCGTGAGTTGTACTCTGTATCGTGAATTGTTTCCTGTATATCTGGACTTGTTACCTGTATCGTGAGTTGTTCCCTGCACCGTGAGTTGTACTCTGTATCGTGAGTTGTTCCCTGTATCGTGAGTTATCCCCTGTATTGTGATTTGTACTATGTATCGTGAGTTGTACCCTGTATCGTGAGTTGTACTCTGTATCGTGAGTTGTTCCCTGTATCGTGAGTTGTTCCCTGTATTGTGAGTTGTACTCTATATCGTGAGTTGTTCCCTGTATCGTGAGTTGTTCCCTGTATTGTGAGTTGTACTCTGTATCGTGAGTTGTTCCCGGTATCGTGAGTTGTTCCCTGTATCTTGAGATGTTCCCTGTATTGTGAGTTGTCTCCTGTATTGTGACTTGTTCCCTGCATATCACGAGTTGCCCCCTGTATCATGTCTTGTTCCATGTATCATGATTTATACCCTGCATCGTGAGTTGTACCCTTTATCGTGAGTCGTACCCAGTGTCGTGAGTTGTTCCCTGTATCGTGAGTTGTTCCCGTATCGTGAGTTGTTCCCTGTATCGTGAGTTGTTCCCTGTATTGCAAGCTGTGCCCTGTGTCGTGAGTTGTTCCCTGCATATCATGAGTTGTTCTCTGTATCATTCGTGAGTTTTTCCTAGCCCCGTGGGGATCCGGGTTGTTAGAATAGATCCTCAGTACCCCTTGCTTGTCGTAAGAGACGACTACATGGGGCGGTCATTCGGATGAGACTACAAAAAACGAGGTCCAGTGTCACAGCAGGTGTGGCACGATAAAGATCCCTTCCTGCTCAAAGGCCCTAAACGCCGAGCATAGGCCTAAATTTTGCAGCCCTTCACCGGCAATGGTGACGTCTCCATATGAGTGAAATATTCTCGAGCGGGACGTTAAACAATATACAATCAATCAATCAATTTCCCTGTATCTTGAGTTCTTAACTTATAATTTCTTGCTCTATAAGTTGTCTCGTTACTGAACCTTCGTCAATTTTTCTCTCATCAGCGGCTGATGTAAAGGGGGTTATGAGAAATCTAATTAAAATTAGATCCTTTGATCTGTCCTACGGTCGCTACACAAACCGATTGTAGGTGTAGCTATCCTAGAGGAGCGGATCAAAGGATCAAATTTTAATTAGATTGGGGTTATGAGCGTTGCAAATCCCATCTGGTTAAAACGTTTTAACAAAACTGATTTTTTTTTCCATTTTGGGTCCTTCAAGCCCCTCTTCCTTTTTGGGCGTGTAAGGTACAAACTTGGGTCGCCCCTCCCTTTTTGGGCGTGTAAGGTACAAACTTGGGTCGCCTCTCCCTTTTTGGGCATGTAAGGTACAAACTTGAGTCGCCCCTTCCTTTTTGGGCGTGTAAGGTACAAACTTGGGTCGCCCCTCCCTTTCAGGTCGCCTGGGCCCCCAACAGATCACATAGTTACAGATGTAATTTGAATCACAAAGAAAAAAAATACTACATAAGGTTCGAAACTTTCCTTTTCGAGATTATGAAAAAACACTGGATTAGCTCTCTAATATATTCTGCATTTCATTTTTATCTGCTGGATTTAAGTGCCTTTAAGCTTGGCGATTCGCCACGTCGACTTATCCAGCTACATGTGAGGCTTCAGCTGCACTTGGTGATGCTAAATACGCCAATAAAGAAAAAAAAAGAAAAAAAAAGAAGAAAATTTGGAGGGGGCATACGTTCCAGAGATTTCCCTGATGATTTGGTGGGTCCAAAATATTTCGGAGAATTCCTATTTTGTTTTGTACATCAGAAAGGTGGCCTGGTAACAGGAAGTACTGAGGGATGTTGTCTGTACTCTGTACACAGTCGGACTGGCGGACTTGTAATACATATTTAAGCAAGAAGTTTTGAAGAGTTTCGTTTTACCCCCCACCCCCCCCCCCCCCCCCCCCCCCAAATCACACAGTACTTCGTAATATAAATCACTGAATAACAACTGCACACTTTATATTGTGTATTTATCAGCAGAACAAAGAATTTGCAAAAGACAGATCGTTCCTCTAGTGTATCGCGGCAGTTCTCAGACCATTGTATTTCATTTCCCTGATTTTTCCACTTTTCCTTTACCTCCGACACCTAAGTGTATGTAACACACTTACATACTAGTGTCCTTCCGGAAAAGGTCGAATGTCATTCGGATTCTCAATTTCTTTACGAAAAGGTCAATGTTAACTAAGAGAAGCCAAAATAACGCGATAAAAATCCCACCCTTTTCTCGTTGGAGGGTTTTTGTTTATTTTGCCTGTTTTATTTATTTATTTATTTATTGAATCTCAAAATTTTTAACTTTCATTTATTATTACAGTTTCTGTTTTGTTGGCCATGTTCTTTTTATTTTATTTCTAACCTTTAATCTCGATCATGTGCATAGCTTTTGAGTCTTTTAAAAATAGAATATGATTCAAAATACTGAATACACTTGATTCGTTTAAAACTGGAATCATCGTGGAACGGATTACATCATGGTTTAATAGTGTGGGGGTTTTTTTTACTTAGAAAACATCTCGGAACACTCATCGATCTTTCATTAGAATTCATAGAATGTCTTCAAATGCATTACCGTGTTATACACTTATTAGACGTTCATAGCTTTTCCAAATTAAACCACATTAGAGACCAGATAGAACTGGGTGATGAAAAACCACTTTCACTTTCCAGAGAATGAAATACTCACAATAAAGTAATTTTGATTAAAATTTTCAGTTACAAAAATCATTAACGTTAAAGTATAATTTTCTATTTGGAGATTCCAATTAAATCTGTACATGTGCTAATTACCTAGACCTACGAAATGAATAATTTGCTGTTAAATACTTGTTTATCTATTTATAGAAGCACTGTTCACTCTCCAGAGAGTTAAACCAATAGATTTATGGCGTTGCATGACAACAGATTGTGCAGTTTCTCGCATCTTTTTGTTTCCAATTCATAAATGAGGATGCGCGCTTTTACCAGAACTAATACAAACAGCTTTCATGAATTCACACATAAAATACTGCGCATTGTTTTCCCCAACGTACAGACATTAGGCTCACTTCGATTTTCATACAGCACTATTATTTTCGAGATCTTTGTGGGTAGTATGTAGAAATTTAAGGATTCTGGAATAAGGTCTTTAATCTGTTAATTGTTACATTTTTCTTGTAGGGCAGATTGTACAGGAGCAGTTCCGGAAGAACCACAAAGTTTGGATGGTGCCAAAAATTATAATGCAAACAATTTAATCGTTACAGTTACATTGTAAATATCTTTCGAGTCCAACGTGATTTTGTTATTATGACATGTGTGTAGTGTTTATAGGACAGCAACTTGCAAGGGCATCCAAAAGTCCACACTGAAAAATAACATTAACAATACTAACTTAACTCAAAGACATCTAGAATTCTAGACTAAACAACAACACTGACAATACTAACTCAACTCAAAGACATCTAGAATTCTAGACTAAACAACAACACTGACAATACTAACTCAACTCAAAGACATCTAGAATTCTAGACTAAACAACAACACTGACAATACTAACTCAACACAAAGACATCTAGAATTCTAGACTAAACAACAACACTGACAATACTAACTTAACTCAAAAATATCCATAATTCCACTAAACAACAACACTGACAATACTAACTCAACTCAAGGACATCCATAATTTCACTAAACAACACTGACAATACTAACTCAACTCAAGGACATCCATAATTTCACTAAACAACAACACTTACAATACTAACTCAACTGAAATGGAATTCTACAATGACATCCTCGCAAATAAATAAATAAATAAAAATACACCCAAATTCAATTTAAATATGAGCATTGCATGTTTGCTTCTCAGATACATCGTGCTGATAACACACAAACGATGAGAAGAAAAAAACCATGGTTAACGCACTACCGCAGGGTATTGACTTTGTCAGTACATCACCCTGATTGTTAAAATACAGACTGGACCATATACTGATATACTGATTGTAACGGTGCTGCTGGAATCAGCATTATTGACGAGCAGCGTAAAACGTCTCGGCAACTAACTAGATGTGTTGAATTACGTGATTGTACAAGTTAATAACGTTAATTGGATGATTGCATACTGTTAATTATGCTGAGTCTGCGATATTTTAACCACCTCTGAGAGAGTCTGCGTTAGAATTCTATGATAGGGCTAGCGTATCAAAATATCGGGGCAGATCAACACGGGCATTGGACTCGGTGTGACACTGAACATGCTACATGATATCTATAGCTATAGTTCTTCCATGTATATATACGTGTATATATCTAAATGTACAATCTATGTGTATATATCTATATGTACAATCTACATGTATGTGTATATCTAAATGTACAATCTATGAAATACACGTATATATCTAGATCTACAATCTATGAAATACACGTATATATCTAGATCTACAATCTATGGAATACATGTGTATATCTAAATGTACAATCTATGGAATACATGTGTACATTTAAATGTACAATCTAGGGAATACGTGTATATATCTAAATGTACAATCTATGTGTATATATCTAAATTCACAATCTATGGAATACATGTATATATTAAAATGTACAATTTATGGAATACACGTATATCTAAATGTACAATCTATGGAATACACGTATATATCTAGATCTACAATTTATGGAATACATAGAATACACGTATATATCTAGATCTACAATCTATGGAATACACGTACATATCTAGATCTACAATCTATGGAATACATGTATATATCTAAATGTACAATCTATGTGTATATATCTAAATTCACAATCTAAGGAATACACATATATCTAAGTGTACAATCTATGGAATACATGTGTATATCTAAATGTACAATCTAAGGAATACGTGTATATATCTAAATGTACAATCTATGGAATACATGTATATATTTAAATGTACAATTTATGGAATACACGTATATCTAAATGTACAATCTATGAAATACGTGTGTATATCTAAATGTACAATCTATGTGTATGTATCTAAATTCACAATCTAAGGAATACACATATATCTAAATGTACAATCTATGGAATACATGTGTATATCTAAATGTACAATCTATGGAATACATGTGTATTTCTAAATGTACAATCTATGGAATACATGTGTATTT
The DNA here is from genome assembly GCA_024699665.1 of Ostrea denselamellosa. Taxonomy (NCBI): domain Eukaryota; kingdom Metazoa; phylum Mollusca; class Bivalvia; order Ostreida; family Ostreidae; genus Ostrea; species Ostrea denselamellosa. Next base: position 5,460,026 of record JAMZEH010000071.1, read on the forward strand.
CTAAATGTACAATCTATGGAATACATGTATATATCTAAATGTACGCTATAAGGAATGCACATATATTTAAATGTACGATGTAAGGGAAGCGTACAATAATTTATGTATCTATAAATGTACGATCTATGGAGTTCGTGTATATCTAGATGTGCAATGGATGGGATACGTGAACAACGTAAAGATGACGTCATAAAGACAAATCGATGAAACATGGAAATTGTCAGTTTAGATAAAAAGTACATAAATATATTATTTTCAGATAAATCATGTAAATTATAGCCTCTCAACATCTATTTGAAGTTTGTTTAAATGTAATGTTTGATTTTGAGTTGTTTTACTTTTCAACAATCACGTATACGAGAACTTAAAAAAAAAAAGAAAAAAGAAAAACCCGCTATGCCAGATATCAGATTTACCATTAGCACTGCAGGCTGTTTGAGTACCTCCATAAATCTAAAGAGAAATAAATATCATGAAAATAAATTATTTCAATGCAGATGTTACCCCATACTCTCACTAAAAAAATCATAAAACCATTCCTCGCCTTATACAACAGTTATATACATTCTGTATAATGCATTACACAAGCTTATGACCAAAGAGGCTAGACGGTATTACAACTACCTTGTATGTAAATCATCAAAACAAACAAACAAATAAATAAATAAATAAGAAAGCAAAAAGAATTGAAAAAAACAACAACAAAATTTACTATAATATATCTTGCACATGTTCGTAAATGAAATTCATATAAATAAGTTTGTTTCTGGTATATTTTAAGCATAATTTTAAAATAAAGGGTGGAATATGAATTAAATGTTAAATTCAGTGTTACTTGTTTAGTATTGATGTATCTTTTATCTTAATTTGAGATCAGCAATTCATTTTGCCGGATGAAAAGATTTAAACCATAGTATCGTTATCAAGTAGCAAGACACTAGGCTAGCTTACATAAAAAAAAATATATTGAAAGTAATTTGACCAAAATAAACAGACTCTTGTTACTGTGATGAGAAATGTTATATTGACTGATTTCATTGTTGACAACACAAAAACTAATTTCAGCACATACGAAATAATAAGAATGTATATTTATAACACATTTCCAACATTATAATAATAATAATAATAACATTTATATAGCGCTTTATCTTAAAAGAAACTCTAAAGCGCTTTACAAGGTATGGCAAATCACATGATAAAACAAGACAAATTAACATTGAACATTTTAATATTCAAAAAAAAAAAATCTTAAAATTATAACTCCAATTATAAAAATGTGAGAAACTTTAAAGCACTATAAATCCTGTTGATATTAATACACTTAAAGAAAGGCCTTTCTAAAAAGATGAGTTTTTAGTTGTGATTTAAAAATGTTTAGATTGGCGGCTGTTCGAAGCTCTACGGGAAGCTGATTCCAAAGTGTTGGTGCGACCATGTCGAATCTACGATCGCCGTACGTTTTCGATCGGACTCGTGGCACAGTTAGTTGGTTTGTAGACTCTGAACGAAGAGACCTTGCGGGTTTGTATTGGCAAACTAGCTCGGATAGATACGCCGGTGCTAGACTATGTAGCGATTTGTATACATATACACAAAGTTTGTACTGCACTCTGTATGTGACAGACAGCCAATGTAAATCAGCCAAAATCGGCTGAATATGTTCACGCTTACCTCTCCTTGCAATGAGTCGTGCGGCTGTGTTTTGAACCCTCTGCAGCTTGCTCAAATGGGTGCTATTTATGTTGTATAAAAGCGCATTACCATAGTCCAGCCTAGATGTTACCAGAGAGTGGACAAGTGTTTTGCATGCTCCATCCGTGAGAAAATGCCGAATGCGTCCTATCTTTCGAATCTGTGCGTAACAAGACCTTGAGACAGCACTGCACTGTTCTTCAAAAGAAAGGAGTTGATCAAAAACTGCTCCAAGATTTCTTACACTAGGAACACAATGAATTATGTTCTCGCCAAAGTGTAAGCTAGTTTCTGTCAAGTTTTTTATACGACTCCTTGGAGCAAATATAATCATTTCAGTTTTCTCCTCATTTAATTTCAGCATGTTGTTCGACATCCACTTCTTCATATCATTCAAGCAGCGTGTTAACCTTGAAGACACATCTTGCCAATTGTCGGACGGCTCAACGACAAGGTATACTTGTGTATCATCGGCGTATACATGATAGCGCATACCGTGGTGTAAACAAATCTCAGTAAGAGGACGGGAAAAAATGCAATAAATTTTTGATCCCAACACTGAGCCTTGGGGCACTCCAATATCAAGCGAAAACGAATTTGAATTTTCGGAACCGATAGATATACGTTGCGTTCTTTGACTCATGTAAGACTTGATCCACAAAAGAGCGTTATCCGTGATATCAAACGTGTGCTCAAGTCGTTTGTGCAGGATGTCATGGTCCAGTACATCAAAAGCTGCCGAAAGATCCAACATAACGAAAACTGCGCAACTGTTGTTGTCTAATGCAACAGCAATGTCATGATGAACTCGAAGAAGGGCTGTCTCGGTGGAATGGTATTTCCTGTAGGCAGATTGAAGGTCATCATTGAGATGGTTTTGTTCTAGATGACGATCAATCCGAATGGCAACAACCTTTTCCAAAACTTTAGATAAGAACAACAAGTTAGACACAGGCCGATAATTTTTGAAATTTTCTTTATCCAAACCAGGTTTTTTCAGCAAAGGTTTCACAACTGCCTCCTTAAAACTCGGTGGAACAGAACATTCGGATATGGATCTGTTGATGATATTAGTAATATGGGGAACTAACACCGAGCTTTCACATTCTTTGATTAGATTGGTTGGTAACGGGTCTAAGCAACATTTTTTAGATGACGAATTTGATAACCTTCAAACGGTTTATCAAATGTCATGACATCCGTTTTGTTGCCACCACTCTCACTGACCAGCCTAGTCCGTATATTATTGATCTTATTGCTGAAATATGATCCAAAATCATTCGCCAATTCCAGATCAGATGAGCAATCTGGAAGAGTTGGAACACCGGAATCTCCAAGCAATGAATTTGCAATTTTGAAAAACTGTCCTTGATTTTTACCACAAGACATTACTTTGGACAAAAAGTAGTCTTGCTTGCTTTCAAAGGGCAGTTTCGTGCTTGTTGAGCACTTTTCTTTGAAAATTAAATAATGCACTGTTAGATTTGTGCGTCTCCAGACCCTTTCAGCCTTTCTTTTCTCACGCTTTGCATTACGTAGGTCTGGGGAGTACCATTTTTTATTCGGTCTTAACATTTCTTTACTTAACAGAGGCGCATGTAGATTGACAACTTCGCGCACGATGGAATTGTAGTTTTCCACATGGTCTTCAAGCGGCATGTCATCTGATTTCAAGAAACTAAGCGATTTAGTGAGGTCAGAACTTAGATCCTCGGTAATAACTTTGGAAAATTGACGGAAATTCACTAGTTTCTTTGGTCTCTCCGGTTTTGAGACATTCAAGACAGTAGATATGCCCTTGTGATCTCCGGATATATTCCCTCTAAGATCACACAGTAAAGGATCTTTCACTTCCGGCTTGGACAATAGGATTTTGTTAGGCTCCCTTGTAATAAGCAGATCAAGTATATGACCCTTGATGTGGGTTGGGTCAGCAACATGTTGTTTTAAACCAAACTCATCAAGAGAGTTTAGAAACTTCTGTGTGTCCGCATTGTTCAAATTGTCAACATGGATGTTGAAATCGCCTGTGATGAGAAGTTCTCCTGATGTTACAATTAATGTTGATAAGTATTGAGTAAACTCTTCAATGAAACTGGACACGCTTGATGACGGAGGTCTATGTACTACAGACAATCTGAAATTATAATTCTGCGAGTACACGACACATCCGATGTGCTCAAATTGAACATTCTCACAAGATTGCTTTTCGCCAACTATTTTCAAATTTAGTCTAGCTATGATGGCTACACCTCCTCCTTTACGATCTCGTCTGGGTTTGTGATACACTTTGTAGCCCTCTGGTGTTAGTTCTTGCAACACTATTTGATCTGTATCGGTTCCAAGCCAAGTCTCTGTGATAGCCATTATATCCACATCGTTTTCTACGATGAAGTCAGAGATTGAGACGGTCTTATTTTTCACAGATCTGCAATTTAATGTAAACAAGCGCAAGACACTCCTTTCTTTAGGTGCTATCGAAAGTGACATTTTCGTCAGATTTGTTCTATTTATGCCTCTTGGTGAAATTTGCTTACGTTTTGTTGAAATTAGTTGAGAAATCTGCTGGATATTGTTTTTGATTCCAAGATCATTGTCAACTGTTTTAACTGAAAGTAAGTTTGAATAATTTGGACCGATCAGATTCTTTATTTTCTTTGCTGCACGGTGTTTCACTAGTGTTGGAATTGGAAGCTCATCAGTTGTTTCAGAAGGTAGGGGACTAATTGAAACCAAAACAAGGTTATTTACATTAACCCCGACTTGTTGTTTTATAAGTCTGAACTGCTGAACACAGACTGTGTTTATATGTCTGATGAATCGACGTTCCGCTTTAGTGCCTCGTTGCACCCGAAAATGCTTAGCTCGATCTACTTTACTGAGGTTGCATGATGATGCATTAACCTGTTGATGCCGAAAGCAATGTCTTTAACACATCATTTCTAATTATTCTTTATCCGTCAAACACGCCCTGTATTCAAGTATTATTTCGTAAATATTATTAGTTTTGTTTTTTTGTTTTGTTTTTTTTTTCTTTTTTTTTCTTGCTGTTTTTATATAAAAATGGTTTGACCCTTTTAATTTTAGAAGTCATAATTCGTGATGCACATTTTTCATGACGAAGTACTTTTTGTAAGATGAGTGAAGACTTCTTAAATTAGAGTTTACGAAACATCAGCTTGCTGGAGGAACTCACGATTTCATCTATTTTTATTTTATCATTGAAATGTTCTCTAAAAAGGACAACTATTATATAACATATATACATCAAATAAAATACCAATCTCATTAACTTTTAGCAAATCTTATATAATTTTTTTTTATAGATTTGCCAACTATTAGTTACCATGTTAACCTCGGTTTAATATCAGTCCATGTCATTTGTATGTATTTATTGTTTTCTGTTTTAATTTGTTTTACATAAAAAGGCTATGGCAACGGACAGTAATGAATTTCGTAATTCCTATAGAAAATACAAATCATAGAGATGGGCAAACACGGACACCTGGACACACCAGGTGTGACCACGTGCACAAGAGGAGTACGCAAGTAAGATATATGTAAAGCGCTTTAAATAGGGTGAATGAAATGGCTAAAATAACTAACAGTATTCAATCTCGTAATTCCTATAGAAAATACAAATCAGAAAGATGGGCAAACACGGACCCCTGGTCATACCAGAGGTGGGATCAAGTGTCTAGGAGGAGAAAACATCCCCTGTCGACCGGTCACACCCGCCGTCAGCCCTATATTCCGATTACGTAAACGGAGCAATCCGTAGTCAGAATCAGTGTGCCAAGAACGGCCTAACAATTGGTGTGAAATACATCAGACAGCATTTGACTTAATGATAAGTTGTACTGGCAAACTAGATCGGTATAATGTTTTGAATGTGTTGATATATAAGGCGCTATGTACAAATGAACGTTCTCTAAAAATGTCAAGTATTATACATAAAAATTGAATAAATTCTGTTACACAATATCAAAGCACCTTTTAAAAACATTCTACAAACACACATACGTACAGAATGATCCCCACACAAGACAACCTGTTTCCGCGCATGAGCACTGCTAAGTTGTAATGTGTCAAAGTTTTGCACTAACTTGGACAACAACCTCAACATTTGCCCGGCTGTGTGAAATGCACTTTGAGTCCCACTAAAGTTTGACTTCAGTTGCCAGTCGGCCCACGTTACGTCCTGAATTTAGACCTTATTATGAAATGAGCCCCAGGGTGCCCGATGTGATATCTGACAGTGTCTAGAGCTACGTCTAGATTTCTCCAGGTATACGTTTGTTTATAGACAGAGTCAAGTTAGACCGTTGTCTATTTTATTAGACAGAACCTAGGCATACATTCCGTACTTTATATTATTAAATAGAACCAAGGAACATGGTTGTTTATATCAATAGACAGAGACTCATTAAAAAGAACCTATATATATATATATATATATATATATATGTGTGTGTGTGTGTGTGTGTGTGTGTGTGTGTGTGTGTAGTGTGTGTGTGTGTGTGTGTGTTTTAGAGGTTATACATTTTAAGTACACTGCTGTCTTTATTATTAGGCAGGTCCTAGACACACAGTTGTCCATTTTATCACATAGAGCCAGACAAATAGTTCTTTACATCATCAGACAGAGGCTAAGTACACGCGTCGTATAGACAGAACGTAGATACGCAACTGTCCACATGACTAGACAAAACCATCAGAATTTTCCATATTATTAGATAGAACCAAGGCACATGATTCTCTTTTTCTTATTGGACAGAGGTACACGCTGTATATATCATAAGACAGAGGCTATGTACATGTACAATGTTGTCCGCGAAAAGGCTAAGATAACGAATAGTATTCAATCTCGTAAGTTCTATAGAAAATAAAACTTAGAGAGATGGATAAACAAGTAGCCCTTGGACATACCAGAGGTGATATCAGGAGGAGTAAGCACCCCCTGTCGACCGATCACCCCCGCCGTGAGCCGTGCATCCCGATCAGGTAAACGGAGCAATCCGCAGTTAGAATCAGTGTGCCAAGAACGGCCTAACAATTGGTATGAAACACGTCTAACAGCATTTGACTTAATGGAAGGTTGTACTGGCAAACTAGATTGTTAAACGACCATAAAATGTGCAAAATGATGACTGTACAAACCCTGTAACATCAACTTGTTTGTCAGTATCCTGCCGCGATTTAAAAACTGATCGTATGCAGAGCAAACTCTTGCGTATCGAATCAGATGGGAGATATGAACACCATATGCAGGTAATAATGGAATATTGCCTCATAGATAAAGGAAGCTGAAGGTGGAGAAATTGAAAAAATCCCGTTTTTCGTAAAGTTGAGTTGTTAGTTTGCCATTAGCACTACTTTCAATAAAATATCTAAGAATGAAGAATATGTGGAAGACCCTGTAATGTCTTTTATTCCACGTTCACTGGGATATATCAAATCGACATATGAATGAAAATGATCATCGTTAATAGATAAAACGTCGTCGATATATCTAAATGTCGAATTGAGGCACAGTTGTTATAACATAAGACAAAAACCCGAGGTACACAATGTCCACATCACTAGACAAAGACAATGACCACGTTTTTTATATTATTAAACAAAAGCAAAGCATGTAGTTGTCTTTTTCGGTAGACAAAGCCAAGACACATGTATAGAAAAACTCGCTTGTTGAGAGTGGAAGCAAACACACGTGGTAGTAGTACATTCTGGTTTGCTCTAGAATTCACAGAGAATTCAAAGACTTGCTATATATACTAGAGAGTTCAATGACCTGTTGTACATACTAAAGAGTTCAAGGATTTGGTGTACATACCAAAGAGTTCAAGGATTTGGTGTACATACCATAGAGTTCAAGGATTTGGTGTAAATACCAAAGAGTTCAAGGATTTGGTGTATATACTAAAGAGTTCAAGGATTTGGTGTACATACCATAGAGTTCAAGGATTTAGTAATTATAATTATAATTCAATAGATCTATATAGCGCTCTATTGACCTGTATCTTCTAAAACGCTTTACAAATAATATAATACAACATATATTTGGTCCACATACTAGAGAGTTCAAGGATTTGGTGTACATACTAGAGAGTTCAAGGATTTGGTGTACATACTGAAGAGTTCAAGAGTTTAGTGTACATTCTAGAGAGTTCAAGAGTTTAGTGTACATTCTAGAGAGTTCAAAGATTCGGTATACATATTGAAGAGTTCAAGGATTTGGCATATATACTAAAGAGCTCAAGGATTTGGTGTTCATGCCAGAGAGTTCAAGTATTTGGTGTGCATACTTGAAGAGTACACAGTTTTTTGGAAAGCTCAGTACGCATACAAATGTGTACCAGATGCTGACAGACATTAATCTTCAGGAGAGAGAGAGAGGATAGATTGCAAGTTAATTTAATCTGGGTTTTTTTATAGTGCTTTATTTAAACGATTTATAGCATGCGAATCATGGAAACAAGATATAAAAAAATGGAACCGTTTTTTAAATCTTAAAATCATATTGAGAATCATAATCAATAAAAAAATAAGAATAATTTTGGTTCGTATACTGAATGCTGAAGAGAAATAGTTCAATCATCCCTTCATTAAAACATAGTTGCTAGATAAATGATAATATCAATGGAGGTGAGACTCAAATGAAAGTATCCATCATCAACATGAAAAGATGTAAATAATTGTATCAGCTCAAGTTCTCGTCCGACTCCCCTTGATTCAATTTCTTTCAATTCATCGATTTCAAATCATTTTTACATTTTAATTTTAAGCGCAGTGAAGCCGTTTTTCTTTTCTTTTTTTTCACATAAAAGAAACAATAATGTATCTATACCTGAAATATCTGTATAGCATTGGTTAAAGGGGGACAGTCAAGGTCAAGGTTGAAGTTTTGCAGCGTCACACACACTTTTAAATGACACGCAAATTCCCACTTACAGCTTTCAACGACAATAACGTTTTATGTGATGTGGCAAAACTTTGATTTTCTTGTACTAACTATTTGCAATCAAGCCTCGTTTAATATAATGGCGAAGTCATTTTTATTATCACCACAAAGGTTATTACCTCTTCATCAACTTCGTTAAATTCATTTCAGTGGGTTCAATATCTCTTAAAACTGAAGTGTAATTCTTATCAATTTCTTCAACAACAAGGCAATGAAAAACATTTGTCTTCTCAAAGGCAATTCAAACTAGATGCTGCCGTAAGAGTGTAATGTCCACACACATATTTGCCTTTATACACACTCTCCATCTTACCTGTGTAACTAGAAAAGAAATCTCACCATATAAATAGATAACATTCATTGTACTATATATTCGTGCTATATTATGCTATAGAAAAACGTCCTTTTTAAATTCACAATTGGCCCCAAGGTGAAAATGAAAATTCTAAAACCTTAAAGGATGATTTGGCTTAAAAGATGATTTGGATACTGCATAAAATGTAAGAGAATTTCTAGGAACCAGATTTTTCTATAGAAACACAACGTTTTTCAACCCCCCCCCCCACCCCCCAATTGACCTTCAAGAATCAAAATGAAAATTCTGAAACCTTACTGCATACCTAACGAACACCATCAATTACCGTCCAAAAGATGATTTGGCTACTGCATAAAATGTACGAGACGTTCTAGGAATCAGAGTTTCTCTCTCCCCCCCCCCCCCCCCCCCCCCCCCAAATGTTTTTTTTTATTAACCTGCATTTGTCCCCAAGAATGGAAATGAAAATCCCGAACAGTTATTGCCTATTTACGGGACATCATCAGTCATCTTCCAAACGATGATTAGTACACTGTGTAGATTATACGAGGCAATCCGAGAGCTAGGCTTTGTTGTAACCGTGCTTTCTAAAGAAAGTCCGGATATATTGTTCTCCCCTGGTCTGTGCGTTCCTCTGTCCTCACAATTTCTTCTTCCTTAAACTCCTCTTTTATATTAAACAGTAACGAATTAATCTTTTGGAATGTGATAGGTGGTGTCCTGTAGATGTGCAATAAGGTTTTGGAACTTTTATTACCCTGGGGGCGAACTGGGGTTTATTCATTTATTCATTTATTTTTACAAAATCCTTGTTCCCAGAACTCCTATTATATATTTTACGTAGTTGTCAAATCATCTTTGGAGATTGGTGGTTTCCTGTAGATGTGCAATAAGGTTTTAGAATTTTGATTTTTACTCTGAAGGTCAAATGGGGGCAAACATTCGACGTTTTTCTACAAAAAACCTAGTTCCCAGAATTTCTCTTACATTTTACACATTTGGAAAATGAGTGAAGGTGTCCTTCAGATGTGTAATAAGGTTTCAGAAATATTAATTTCATCCCGAGACCCAAATGGGGGTCAAAAAATGACGTTTTCCTCTAAATAGAAAACCTGGTTCCGAGAACTCTTACAGTTTACACAGTAGCCAGATCATCTTGTGGAAGATAAATTGATGGTGTCATGTAGAAGTGCAATACGATTCTGGAATTTTCATTTTTATCCTGGGGACCAAATGGAGTAAAGAAAACCAATAATCTTCTTTCAACAAAACAACAACAACAATAATAATAATAATAATAATAATAATAATAATAATAATAATGTACTTATATAGCGCCTTATCTAAATATACTCAAAAGCGATTTACACTATACTAAAATGCAAATCAAAATTATATACAGAATACTTAATAATGCCAAATATCAATATCACACAATGAACAATTGAAACTATGAACGAAATAAGCTAGAGAAAATTGGAAATTAATTTATATTATAAAAATCATAAAATATGTGCTAGAAAAACTTTTTTTTTTTATACCGTTCTTCGGCTTGTTGCATAAAATACTGATTATAAAATATGTCAAATCAAAAAGATCACATATTAAAGCCTGACAAAAGAGATGGGTTTTTAGATCTTTTTAAAATTGTCAAGTTTCTGAATCTTCCTGATTTTAGATGGAAGACTGTACCATAGATTGGCTGCTGCTTCATCAAACCTGCGTTCTCTGTACGTCTTACAGGCATATCTATCAGATGTGCCGATTCCGATCTAAGAGATCTGGCGGGTTTGTATGGTACAATAAGTTCTGACAGATATGCTGGTGCCAGATTGTTGAAGCACTTAAAGACATACATAAGTATCTTGTACTGTATACGGTAGTTGACTGGAAGCCAGTGTAGTTTGACAAGAACAGGCCTAAGCACATAAGTCCTCTTGTTACCAAAACTTTTCAAAAATTTACGCTGCACTAAATGATCTTTGGTGGTGTTCTATAGATGCGTAATAAGTTTCAGAATTTTCATCTTGACCCTAAGACTTGGGGGTCAAGATGAAATATATATATATATATATATATATATATATATATATATATATATATCAATGCACTTTAATATGTGCAGCAGGAATATATATGATATACAGTATATATTTAAAGGCTAACACTTGCGTGTAGGCATTTCTGTCTAATGACAGCTTCTCATTTCTACGCTGTATATGGAAGTATATGCCGTCATTGTATGTTGCTTCACATTTCTATTGAACTAACACTGAATCATAGAATACTGCCTAACTAGACTTAAATAATCAGTTAATCTACCATATTCAAACCAAACCCTGCATGGAAAATCTTGGTGACAGCGAACGTTTTTCTTAAATCAATAGGCAGTTCATGTTTTCAACTTTTCTTGTATGTGACACAGCTTACAAATAAATCTCGCCACAGATACATCGTTTTTCCCACCAGATATAACTGATGACTACCATTGATTGATAGTGATCATTCAAAATCAGCGGAGGTGGAAGAGAAAGCTGTTGTTTTAACACAGTACATACACATGAAAGGGGATCTGAAATACGTTATCCGGCAACGCAGCATAGGCAGACTCTGCAGCATAGCTTAATTATTGTCTACATTTTCTGCACTAAAAAATTTATTTCCCCATTCTAAAGGTACAATGTATGCTGGTTGATTGATAGTTTATTTTATGTCCCGTCGACGATTTTTCACTTATACTGAGACGTTACCACCTGTAGGTGAAGTACCCCAAACTTAGAATTCTGCTCAGCGCTCGGGGTCATAACGGGGGAGGGGGGGGGGGGTGTCTTTAAATTGCCAATGCCTGCCTTGACACAGGGCCTCCATTTTTAAGGTCTGTGATTCTCACTTCTTAATGCTGAGTGTTTGGCGAAGGAGCAATCACTACCTATTTTTACGTTTTAGGATTGACAAGGGAGGGATTTAAACTCAACGGCCTGCCCGTTACCAAGCGAACGTTATTAAGAGATTGAATCATGGATGAACACGTTCTACAATATGGATTGGTTTAATTCGACCCAAAAAGTGTGAGAAAAGGACCGTATTTATGCCCAAGACTACATTCATTTATGGACAAGTGAAATAATGCAATAAAGTATTAGCACTGGTACCAATGTTTTTACTTAGGTATTGACCCCGTGTTGATTTAAGCGTTTACGTGTCATTTTCTTGATTTTGCTTTTATAGAAATATAATCAGCACTTTAATGTTACCTGAAGGCCTGTCATTTTGAACATTTATCATCTCTAACTAATAACTTGTGATAACAATTCAGCAAGGATTTGGAGAATTCCGCAGAAAACAATTACTCAAATCGGAAATCGTTGACATAAAAAAAAAACCCGATCCTTCAATGAATGAAAAGAAATATCTGTGGAATTCTGACTTTTAAAACTCCCAAGGTATGGTTAGAAATAAATTAGGCTTCTTCTTCCCTTTCCGCTGATTTTGAATGATCACTTTCAATCGATGACAGTCATTAGAGTTATATCTGGTGGAAAAAATGAGCCTACGCTAGGCTATAATAACAAGTCAAAAGAACCTGTACACAGTTGTGTTTACGCTGACACGAAATGAACATTGATTGCAATAACCGCAGTATATTCAGGTACATGTCACGTGAAGGTGTGCGTAGTTATCCGAATGTACACGCATTTCTTCTTCTGATTCATCAAATGGAGCGCACAAAATTTCACATATCTGTTAGATTATATAAATCCTATGCACTAATATCTTATACAATACTTTCATGTACATAAGTTGAATCTGATTGATTGAGAAACATCTGATCAAAAAATGCTACCACCTTCTGAATGGTAAAACCACTTGATAGAACGTACAAATGGCCACGTGACAACTGGTGGGATTACAGAAAAGATGTTGCGCGGAAGTCGCGCTCGAATGGTTCACTATAAAAACATACGGTGCTTCTTTTGAATTTGGAAAATGAAATAGCATGAAAAGGCAAAGATTACGAACAGTATTCAATCTCGTAATTCCTATAGAAAATATAAATCAGAGAGATGGGCAAATATGAAACCCTAGACATACCAGAGGTGGATCGAGGTGCCTAGGAGGAGTACGCATCCCTTGACGACCGGTCACAACCACTCTGTGCCCTATCCTAGTTGCACCTTTCTATAATTCATACCGCTTATCAGTCTCTTCTTTATACTTCATTTTGCTCCAAATTGCACAACAAAAGTATTTGAAATGGTGGAAAATAATAATCAAGTATACAGTCATTTCAAATTAGCTTTATACTCAGAAATTGATGAAAACGCGAAAATAACAAACCGTGATCTATCCCAGCAATCCTGTATGGACCCCTGGATATACCAGAGGTGGGATCTGGTGCCTAGGAGGAGTACGCATCGCCTGATGACCTGTCACACCCGCCGTGAGCCCTATATCTTGATCAGGTAAACGGAGTAATTGGCAGTCAGAATGAGTGTGCCAAGAACAGTCTAGCGATAGCTCATTTTCGAGTTACCTTATTCCGGCGGTATTTTAACATTTACTTTGCACTTGAGTCACGTGATATATGTAAAATTGAGGTGCGCATCACTTCCTGTAAATTTGTTTCTGTTAGAAACGAGTTCGTCTGCTGTGAAATGTTCAAGTTATATTGTGTTGTGGAAGGATGTACGTCAGATACGAGTAAGAAGGGGATATTTGGATTCACGGCTGATGCGAAATTCTTTCCATTTCTCGCATTTAAACAACAAAAACTCTGCAGAAAATGTCATGAAGTCTTAAGGCGCCGTAACTACAACCGCTCACGTCACGACAGATTATGCTCCAGACATTTTGTAGATTGTGAACCAACACCACATCATCTTTATCCCAAGCTTTTTCGGTATGACAACTACAAATTTTTGCATGGAACCCGGGGATCATCATCTATCAAGAAAAGATTAATCAATCACCGGAATGATGACGCCATCGGAATTGGAGACGCACCGATCCTTCATACATCTAATTTCAATTCTGCTGCAAGTTTAGATAGTCTTAACATGTTATCTTTTCAATAAAAGTGACATGTAACTTCTCGATCCAGTAAAAATAGTTTTAATTCTGGTTTAATAAAACTTAAGATATTCATGCTGAAAACCGGATGCTAATGTGCCCGCATTGAGTACAAAGTAAATGATAGAATCATGCCGGAATACGGTAACTCGAAAATGGACTATTGGTATGAATCACATCAGACAGCATTTGACCTTAATGGAAGGTTGTATTGGCAAACTCGATCGTTTTAACGGCCATAGAATTTGCGAAATGCTGAATTTAGACGAGATTGTAGAAACCGCTGTAACACTAACTTGTTTGTCAGTAGCGTGACTCATTTTAAAAACTGATAATATGCAGAACAAGCTCTTACATATCGAATCATGTGAGAGATATAAATACCATATGCAGGTTGATTGATAAATTGTATGTTGTTTAACGTCCTACTCGAGAATTTGTCACTCACATGGAGACGTCACTATTACCGGTGAAAGGCTGCAAAATTTAAGCCTATGCTCGGCGCTTACAGCCATTGAGCAGGTAGGGATCTCCTCTTCTGCTGTGGCACAGAGCCTCGGTTCTTATGGTCTCATCCAAAGAACCACGCCATTTAGTCTCCTCTCACGAAAAGCAATGGAGTACTGAAGACTTATTCTAACCCAGTTCCCCACGGATCTATATGCAGGTGATAATGGAATATTTTTACATAGTCGATGGAGAAATGGAATTGTCCCGTTTGTCATAAAATTGAGTTCTTAATTTGCCATCCGCATCTGTTTTCAATAAAATATCTAAGTAAGAAGCAGATGTGGACAACACTGCGGTGTCTTATTTCAAGGTCCCTGGAATATATCGACTCGACATATGAATGAAAATTATCATTGTTAATAGATGAAACGTCGTCAATATATCTGAATGTCGAATTGAAGGCCACAGCAACATATTTTTTTTTCTCATATAGAGCTTTTGAATAAAATCTGCTTCTAAGAGTGTTGAGTATGGAGGAAAACAGCATTCAATCAATCAATCAACCATTTCCATTGGCTACGCTAGTGACGTGATTCTCCATCTGCTTTGTTTGCATAATGGCGAGATTTATTGCTTGGACTGATCGTAAAATTCAGAATTTATTAGCCTATGGCTTTGGGCAACATAGCCATTCTCGGGTCAAACAAAACAGATGTTGTCCAAGGACACAGTCTATCACTGTTTTGTTATACACCTTCATTTTTAGGTTGTTTTTACTAGATTCACGTGGTTTGTTGACTTTAAATAAGCCAGTGTGAATGAGTACATTTATCACCATATCGACTACTGTAGAACAAACATACCCAATATTCAATTAATAATTATATTTTTTCGTGTTTCTGCTCTGTATCTTATCATTAATCAAATAATTGAAACTCGATATTATGTAAATGAAGCAGCGTAGCCATTAGAAATATATGTAGGGCAGACTATTACACGGTCAACATTCCTAACCTGTTGACCGGTCAATATGCTTAGAGTTAGTTTAACAGTTAAAATGTTGGTTTTAAATCGTATTAGTTTAATGCAGAAAAAATTAAGGTGTATAGTAATAGAAAATGTCACTCGAAAAACCATTGTCTATCCCAGCTTCGCCTCAGTCGATAAGGGTTTTCTCGGGTTGACAATTTCCAATGTTACTTCATTTGCATGCAATATTTATATATTTACGAACAAGAGTAATGTAATTATTGACACCTCGGATGGCCTGCGCTTTGCGATGGACTTGTCTGTGCAAGTCCTCTGAAAACACAGACACTTTGAAAACATTATATATATAAAGATTGGCTAGCGAGAATTACTCATATTGAGACGATATCAACTGTAGGTGAAGTTCCACAAATTTAGACCTACGCTACGCGCTCGGGGCCATAGTAATGAGGGTCTTTTAACGTGCCAACTCCTGTCGCGACACGGCACCTCCTTTTTAAAGATCATATTCGAAAGACCTGTGATTCTCATGACCAAATGACAAGTGTTTGGCGAAGGAGCAATCACTACCTATATTTATACCTTAGGTTTGACGCGGCCATGACACGAAAAGAGCTCGAACTCACGACCTCCCAGTTACGAAGCGAACGATTTACCACTGAGATGTCGCGGCCAGAATATTTATAAAGAAACATTTCACGGTTGTATGTACATCAAATACTACGCCCCTTTGGCGTGTATCACAAATAAAATTATTGCAGTTGTGTACAGTATGCCAATGCTTCAAATGGTTTAAACGGATACTGATTCGGATAATCTGGGAAAGAATATTTTGTTATCAATCAGATTTGGAAGCACTAGTAACTCTTACGAATAATGAAATGTATCAAAACAATGATTTTGTCGGATGTGACTTTTAATTCAGGGATTCATATTTACTTTGAAGGTAATTATTCAGCACAGTAGGTTATGAAACCGAGACTTCGTGGGTTGCCACCAGCCATTCCTGAGTAAAAGTGCAATTCCACAGAAAACGGTAACACGGGATCTAAGATTTTAATGGTGGTTCATAGATATTTTATTTCTCTAACACAGATGTAAGTTATTCATCTAATTTATCAAAATCACGGGATTTCTCAGAAAATTTGGCACAACATGCAATTTTTATCATGGACTGGGAAATAATTCACCGTTTGCTCATTTCACAGGATGAGATGCATGTACTTCAACATTCACGAGAGCAACAACAACAAAAAAAAAATATTTAAAAAAATTAACCCTTCAAGATCCAATTAGAAATGGTATCATTCCACGTTTGCAATGTTTACGATAATTAAATACATGTCGTGCTGGTTTCTAATCAGAAACCTATATACTCACTAGGATATTCATCGTAAACCTTAGATCTGTGCTGATTTCAGGGAGCCAAGCAGAAGAACCCCGCATCAGAACATGACGCATTTTGATTACTGATAGACATATATATAGAAATATATGTGTTCAATTTACATCTCAATGCTGATGATATTAATGCATGTCCTTGTAAATTCATTTCTTATTTACATTGTTGGGTAAGTTTTATAACGATTTTCTTTATCTAGGAATTTGATTTAGAGCACTCAAGCGTCTTGTTGTCCATTATGTTGGTAAGCTCCGTAAATCTAATGAAGGAAATTGAACATTACCCTTTGTTCTAAATTCACTGTACGAGAAAGCATATAGCGTTTTATAACTCGTATCCTATCCAAATCTTAGATTTTGTAATCGAATCGATTCTATTTACATTGGCTTTGAAGAGATTTGATTAAAGATGCCTATGTTGAACAATATTTTTATATACCATAAGGTCCATAAAGGAAAGTAAAGAAACGCTTGCGACCGTTTGATGATGTATTGATACCTGGGCGATGACTTGCAGTCTATGGAATACTGAACACTGAAGTGAGAAACAGACGTTCCTCAGACGCATGCCTGATAGCTGCCATTGATATATATTTCCCGCCAATCCATCAATACGTTTGCAAGCGCTCTCGATACGTTTACAAGCTCTCACAAATACAAACAGTGTGCTTTCTCGTTATTTGGGTGATTTGAGAGTTGAGGTTGAAATGTCCGTGGCCGGTGTTACGGTGTTTCCCTGGGCAGAGTACATGGTCACTGACAGGAATTCTGGGACGAGTGCTGGACAGTCCCAGAAAATTTTAAGCAGCGCGGGAATTGATATGAACAATGTGTTGTACCTCTCCCCAGAGACAGAGGAGTTAAAACACATTCTGGACAGTCATCAGTAAGTACCAAGTACTTTTATTTTCCATGACCTTACCCCAAGGACTGACTTATACGTCATTTGCCCTGACAACCACAGGACTCATTGTAACGGCGTTTGTCCTGACCTAACTCCCAGGACTGATTTTTACGATATTTGTTGAGACTGTTTCCAATGAACATAAATGGGTCTCTTTTCTCTAAAATAGCATGTTTCTTTTAAAACCTGGAAAAATCGTTTTCCCCGTATGAAATAACGAAGATTATAAATTTTAACAGCTTAAGAAATTCTTGAACTTCATATATTTATTTGTTTGAGTTCGTCATAAACCTATAGAGACTGGATGACAAAAACTGTCTAATATGACATGTCCAGTTACATATAGTTGCACTAAATTAAAAATAATCACTTATGTACATATTCTGAGATTATGGTCGACATCATGTCAATATTATGATGGTAATATAGTTTACACAAGACACGATATATTCCCACCTCTGGTATGCCCGGGGGTCCGTGTTTGCCCTTCTCTCAATTCCGTATTCTTTACAGGAGTCATGAGATTGATCATTGTTCGTTATCTTCACTTGTTCATCATACAGATCATACACACAACTTTTCAATTTTCTTCTCTCTTAAAAATTCACAACGTAATGATAAGTAAAGAAAGGATTATTTGTCGAAATGCGCACGTGGTGCATAAAAATTTGTACCGTATATATTTTATATTCGAAGAGTTTAACTACAAACTACTAGTACAAAGTACTATTTGTGTTCAGTTTTCTTTCCATCAGAATTCAACAAAGCCCAAACAATGCTTTGTTGTGTCCATTGTACAATATACTGCGCAGTGCGCCATATACTTTAGTACACAGGCCAGCCAAACATTACAGGTGGTACAAAATCTATCCGCTAAATGACGTACAATGAAGACCATTGACGTTTTCCTCTTAGAGATCACATTGAAAGCCCACTGAATTTAAGGAGATTTTATCTAATGCGTTCTTATTGTCATATACATATACTGAAGATTTAACGACAAGTGCCCGTCACAGAAACGTTTTCATTGATCACAAGTGTAGATTTCTATTTGCATACATAAATACTCTAATCAAATACGAAACATGCAAATATTGTATATCTGGACAAAGGTATATCCAGTTTGCATATCAGAGCCGCACATATTGCTTTTTTTGGAGGCTGTTTAAATCGTGACCAGCATCTCCACACGAAGCTGAAATAACTTTTATATAGTATACAAACACAATCGGAACCAAATAAAATGGAAGATCAAGTACCTAATCGTAGAGAAAATGTCGGGAAGACAAAAGGCATGGGGAGGTGATTAATCCTCCTGAGATTTCACTTATTGTGTTGAGTTGTTCGATTGTAATCAGGCTCGCTAATACATTTCCCAAGACAAAACATAATTCCATTTGGCGAATGAGAGATCCCGGAAACGTGATTACACCCTCTTTGGATGTTTCTGTTGTTTAAATAAGACAAGTATGGGGTGATTATGGAGTGTAGACTTTCTGACAGTGTCCATTCAATGCATCTTAGACAGTCTATGAATATTCATGAATTGATTCTAATTATCGTTTTTGGTTACGAAACACGCTACTAGATAGGCTATTATCACAATAATGAAATATTTTCTGCGTTTTTCGTTTTTACGTCATCCTTTGTCTTTTTACTCTGGCTCCACCCCCCCCCCCCCCCAACTGTGCACTATGATAACAATAGAAATGTATAACTTGAATGTATATAATTGTAATTAAATTAATGAAGAAAGAAGTTAAAAATAGCTTTAACCTTGTGTCCACGTTGTGTTCAGGACAGGATACATTCTGCGGGTGCACACGATCGAAGACCTGAACGAACTGTCCGTTCTATTATTTGGTAAACCCCTACTGATGAGAATCAACCTGGTTCATACTGAAGTCTCCAGCAAATACAGCGCCGACAGAATTTCAATTTGGGAAGGTTGGAAATGCGATCAGTTTTACAGTCATCCATCATGTTACACTTTCTTGTTTTGTCACTTGGTAAATTGATAATTACACGGTGGTTTATAAAGGAAAGAATCGATTGTATAGGTGGAGTGTAGTGTTTTTATAGTAAATTTCAATTGTTAATGAATTGAACTGTTTCTATACTATCTTTTCAGGTGATTTCGCTTGTGTTTTAAACGCGAGCCACCGACAAGTCCGATCACAAATGGATTGGGCGCTGAAACAAGCTGAACATCATCTAGATAAGGGGGATAAATTCAGTATAGAGGTACTGACACAGATCGTGATATAATCATATAGCTATCTACCAGCATAAAGTTTGAGAATGGCAATCCGGCAGGGAACAGCAGATCTTTTTGTGTAAAGTCAGCGTCTGTCTTGGAAATGATCTAATATACTTCCTCCTTCGAGAACCATCCAAGACTTTTCAACTAATAAATTCTAAAGACGGTTTTGAAGCAGAGCTTTAACACATACACGTATGATACGAGTCGAATCGATTTTCTTTTTGAAAATACATGTATATCTAACTTGCTGTTCTTCACTTTCATAATCTTAATACCACTGGTCTGGACGCGAGAGCAAAGTCTTTAATGCATATCGCTATCGCGTAATACACGTAGAAGTGAGATATAGTTTGTATTAAAATCAGAAATTCATGGGGATTTTGTAATCAAACTTTTGTATAAACAGCCTATTTTTCTCTCTCTTTTTTGATATCGATTTTCTTTTTATATCTTTTTATTTTCTTGATCTTATGTGACTTCATGACGTTAGAATCTGATAAAGCGCAACTGAGAAAAACGTTTATATTGCTTAGAAAGTACTGATAAATTTAGCCAAAGAAGAATATTCTGATACACTAGAATTCTACGTTTCAATAAACATTCCATAAAAATACTGAAAATTCAAAATATGTTCAAGGCCTTTATTTCAAAGTATTCGCAACTTTCCAGTCAAGTCCTGTGTTATTTCCCATGTAGTAGAGTATTGGTACGCTGTATATACACGTAGGGATGGTGTCTACAGATTTTAAACAGTCATTTTTTTTTTCGTCAGAAAGAGATGGGGAGGACTATATACAAGACTGGTGCATACAAAGTCTGGACATTTGTAGAGTTATATTGGGAGGGCTAATATATTTCAACTTTTGAACATCATAGAAAATTTATTATAAGTACTTTATTTTTTAGAAATTTTATATTTTTTACTTATTACAAAACAATCAAGCCAAACATATGTATCAACCCATGCATTCACTATTTGTTTGTTTGTATTAAGTGTCAGTAAGTCTGGGGTGTTTTCCTCAGCAATATCTGGGAGTTGTTGAGGGCTGGTTCATATTAAGTCTGGCGTTTTCCTCAGCAAATACCAATATCTGGGAGTTGTTGAGGGCTGGTTCATATTAAGTCTGGCGTTTTCCTCAGCAAATACCAATATCTGAGAGTTGTTGAGGGCTGGTTCATATTAAGTCTGGCGTTTTCCTCAGCAAATACCAATATCTGGGAGTTGTTGAGGGCTGGTTCATATTAAGTCTGGCGTTTTCCTCAGCAAATACCAATATCTGGGAGTTGTTGAGGGCTGGTTCATATTAAGTCTGGCGTTTTTCAGACAGGGCTAAGAACGTTGTAGAGACTTCATTTTTACTGAATGTAACTTATCATTTACCCTATCAGTTAGAGTCAGGGGGCGTGGTGGAGGACTGATCTGTATTTTTCGCTATCAGATAGAGTTAGGGGGCGTGGTGGAGAGCTGATATCTATTTTTCGCTATCAGTTAGAGTTAGGGAGATTGTGGAGGACTGATATCTATTTTTCGCTATCAGTTAGAGTTAGGGAGATTGTGGAGGACTGATATCTATTTTTCGCTATCAGTTAGAGTTAGGGGGCGTGGTGGAGGGCTGGTACCTATTTTCGCTATCAGATAGAGTTAGGGGGCGTGGTGGAGGGCTGGTACCTATTTTCGCTATCCGTTAGAGTTAGGGAGATTGTGGAGGGCTGGTACCTATTTTCGCTATCAGATAGAGTTAGGGGGCGTGGTGGAGAGCTGATATCTATTTTTCGCTATCAGTTAGAGTCAGGGAGATTGTGGAGGACTGATATCTATTTTTCGCTATCAGATAGAGTTAGGGGGCGTGGTGGAGAGCTGATATCTATTTTTCGCTATCAGTTAGAGTTAGGGGGCGTGGTGGAGGGCTGGTACCTATTTTCGCTATCAGATAGAGTTAGGGGGCGTGGTGGAGGGCTGGTACCTATTTTCGCTATCAGATAGAGTTAGGGGGCGTGGTAGAGGGCTGGTACCTATTTTCGCTATCAGTTAGAGTTAGGGGGCGTGGTGGAGGGCTGGTACCTATTTTCGCTATCAGATAGAATTAGGGGATATTGTGGAGAGCTGATATCTATTTTTCGTTTATCAGATAGAGTTAGGGGACGTGGTGGAGGGTTGGTATCTGCAGAGCCTGGACCTATTCACCGGCTGTGACGACTTCCACTCAACAAAAACCAGAAATTCCAGATTGATCCTGACAAATCACACTCCATTTAATCACTGTTTCGACTGTCGACCAAAATGGTGGCTCTGTCTCGGACCGTGCTGGCTATTCACAGCCCCCGTCTATTACGTGAGTACACTCAGAAATACAGAAGCTCTTATCACAGCCCTCATGTATTATGTGAGTACACTCAGAAATACAGAAGCTCTTATCACAGCCCTCATGTATTATGTGAGTACACTCAGCAATACAGAAGCTTTTATCACAGACTTCGTGTATTATGCGAGTGCACTCAAACATACAGAAGCTCTTATTGCAGACCTCGTGTATTATGTGAGTACACTCAGAAATACAGAAGCTCTTTTCAATGTACAGGAAATTATCATCTAATGTTTAACATATCCAATTGAACGTTGATATATAAAAAATATCCCTACCCATTACTGTTAATTGGAGCTTTTCAACAAACAGCTAATTGATACTTTCTTCAATTTTGTCACATGAATTTATAATGAGACGGAGAACTTATTCTCTCAACTTTTGGTTAACAGGTAACCTCATTATATGTAGTATTGTTAACAGATGACCTCATTATATGTAGTGTTGTTAATAGACGACCTCATTATATGTAGGGGCCTCCGTGGCCGAGTGGTTAGAGCATTGCGCTCAAAATCACAAGGCCTCTCACCTCTAGTCAGCGCGGGTTCGAATCTCGCATGCCCCGAAATATATGAGAGAGTTTACCAGTTTACTTTTCGGAAGGTCGGTGGTCTCTTCCCGGGTACATTGTATCTGGGTTCTCTCCTCCACCATTAAATACTGGACGCCATCAGATAATTGAAAATTTGTCGAGTGTGGCGGAAAGCAGTAAACAATAAACATCGACCAATTGGTTATTCATTTCTAAGTGAATGACAGTTAGATGACAGCTCCCATTAATGTCGATTTTAGGGTGACATTTTATCAAACGTCAAATGCAGACATATTCAAATATTTACAAACATAAGTACCATATATATACAAAGTCTCTTTTGTTGGAGCAAAATTTAAAAACAAACATTAAAAACTATGAAGTTACGCTTCATTTGTAATACTCTTTGTGACGTCATAGTACTCTGTTAACGTAGTCTTGTGTTACGTAGCTATAATCAGTAAACACGACTGACGAAGACCGGTAACACGGTCGAAATATTTCAGAAAAGTATTTAAAGTGTTTATATATATATATATATATATATATATATATATATATATATATATATATATTAATATATATATACATATTGCAACTTTACAATCTTTATTTTTTTTTTATTACTCAATAATTGATTTGAGAAGAATATGGTTTATCGAATTTCTATGGAACAATTTTAGCTCACCTGTACCTGTGTTGAAAGCTCAAGTGATCGAATTTGTAACTCGTCCGTTTATCTTATCATGGCACATTTTTGAGAGAGAGAGAGAAAAAAACCCGTTCTTTTAACTTGTATTCGTGTCGAATATTTGTGCGAAGGAATCACTAATGGGGAAGAAAATCAGAGTGACCGGGGGAGACGCAGGTAACTATTAATGAATGACGAGGTGATTATTAATGAATGAGGAGGTAACTATTAATGAATGACGAGGTGACTATTAATGAATGACGGGGTAACTATTAATGAATGACGAGGTAACTATTAAGGAATGACGAGGTGACTATTAATGATTGACGGGGTAACTATTCATGAATGACGGGGTAACTATTAATGAATGACGAGGTGACTATTAATGAATGACGAGGTAACTATTAATCAATGACGAGGTAACTATTAATGAATGACGAGGTGACTATTAATGAATGACGAGGTAACTATTAATGAATGACGAGGTGACTATTAATGAATGACGAGGTAACTATTAATGAATGACGAGGTGACTATTAATGAATGACGAGGTGACTATTAATGAATGACGAGGTGACTATTAATGAATGACGAGGTAACTATTAATGAATGACGAGGTGACTATTAATGAATGACGAGGTGACTATTAATGAATGACGAGGTAACTATTAATGAATGACGAGGTGACTATTAATGAATGACGAGGTAACTATTAATGAATGACGAGGTGACTATTAATGAATGACGAGGTAACTATTAATCAATGACGAGGTAACTATTAATGAATGACGAGGTGACTATTAATGAATGACGAGGTAACTATTAATGAATGACGAGGTGACTAT
Organism: Ostrea denselamellosa; assembly: GCA_024699665.1. Lineage (NCBI taxonomy): Eukaryota > Metazoa > Mollusca > Bivalvia > Ostreida > Ostreidae > Ostrea > Ostrea denselamellosa. The sequence continues at coordinate 5,484,510 of JAMZEH010000071.1, forward strand.
TAATGAATGACGAGGTAACTATTAATGAATGACGAGGTGACTATTAATGAATGACGAGGTGACTATTAATGAATGACGACGTGACTATTAATGAATGACGAGGTAACTATTAATGAATGACGAGGTGACTATTAATGAATGACGAGGTAACTATTAATGAATGACGAGGTGACTATTAATGAATGACGGGGTAACTATTAATGAATGACGAGGTGACTATTAATGAATGACGAGGTAACTATTAATCAATGACGAGGTAACTATTAATGAATGACGAGGTGACTATTAATGAATGACGAGGTAACTATTAATGAATGACGAGGTGACTATTAATGAATGACGAGGTAACTATTAATGAATGACGAGGTGACTATTAATGAATGACGAGGTGACTATTAATGAATGACGAGGTGACTATTAATGAATGACGAGGTAACTATTAATGAATGACGAGGTGACTATTAATGAATGACGAGGTGACTATTAATGAATGACGAGGTAACTATTAATGAATGACGAGGTGACTATTAATGAATGACGAGGTAACTATTAATGAATGACGAGGTGACTATTAATGAATGACGAGGTAACTATTAATCAATGACGAGGTAACTATTAATGAATGACGAGGTGACTATTAATGAATGACGAGGTAACTATTAATGAATGACGAGGTGACTATTAATGAATGACGAGGTAACTATTAATGAATGACGAGGTGACTATTAATGAATGACGAGGTGACTATTAATGAATGACGAGGTGACTATTAATGAATGACGAGGTAACTATTAATGAATGACGAGGTGACTATTAATGAATGACGAGGTAACTATTAATGAATGACGAGGTAACTATTAATGAATGACGAGGTAACTATTCATGAATGACGGGGTAACTATTCATGAATGACGAGGTAACTATTCATGAATGACGAGGTAACTATTCATGAATGACGGGGTAACTATTCATGAATGACGAGGTAACTATTCATGAATGACGGGGTAACTATTAATGAATGACGAGGTGACTATTAATGAATGACGAGGTAACTATTAATGAATGACGAGGTAACTATTAATGAATGACGAGGTAACTATTAATGAATGACGAGGTAACTATTCATGAATGACGGGGTAACTATTCATGAATGACGAGGTAACTATTAATGAATGACGAGGTAACTATTCATGAATGACGGGGTAACTATTCATGAATGACGGGGTAACTATTCATGAATGACGGGGTAACTATTCATGAATGACGGGGTAACTATTAATGAATGACGAGGTAACTATTAATGAATGACGAGGTAACTATTCATGAATGACGGGGTAACTATTCATGAATGACGAGGTAACTATTCATGAATGACGGGGTAACTATTCATGAATGACGAGGTAACTATTAATGAATGACGAGGTAACTATTAATGAATGACGAGGTAACTATTCATGAATGACGGGGTAACTATTAATGAATGACGAGGTAACTATTCATGAATGACGGGGTAACTATTCATGAATGACGGGGTAACTATTCATGAATGACGGGGTAACTATTCATGAATGACGGGGTAACTATTCATGGAAGACTGAGTGACTATCAATGTACGAATAATGACTAAACTTTGAGGACTTTATGACAATCAGTGGATGACTGGGTGACTTTCAAAGAAAAGTAATAATAGTGACCTTTAATGGATGACTAGGTGGTTATCAATGAACGATTAGACGACTATCAATGCACGATTAGACGACTATCAATGAACGATTAGACGACTATCAATGAACGATTAGACGACTATCAATGCACGATTAGACGACTATCAATGCACGATTAGATGACTATCAATGAACGATTAGACGACTATCAATGCACGATTAGATGACTATCAATGAACGATTAGACGACTATCAATGAACGATTAGACGACTATCAATGAACGATTAGACGACTATCAATGCACGATTAGACGACTATCAATGCACGATTAGACGACTATCAATGAACGATTAGACGACTATCAATGCACGATTAGACGACTATCAATGCACGATTAGACGACTATCAATGAACGATTAGACGACTATCAATGCACGATTAGACGACTATCAATGAACGATTAGATGACCATCAATGAACGATTAGACGACTATCAATGAACGATTAGACGACTATCAATGCACGATTAGACGACTATCAATGCACGATTAGACGACTATCAATGGATGACCAGGTAATTATCATTGGAAGACAAGGTGACTAAAATCTAAGGCGATGTAACTATTAGTGGAAGATTAGATGACTGTCAATGAACAGTTAGAGTGACTAATCATTGAAGGCTATATCATATCAATTGATGATTGGGCAACAATCAATGTACGTACAAGTGACTTATCAATGGACGTACAACTGACTTATCAATGGACGAACAAGTGACTGACTATCAGTGGACGAACAAGTGACTGATTATCAGTGGACGAACAAGTGACTGACTATCCGTGGACGTACAAGTGACTATCCGTGGACGTACAAGTGACTATCCGTGGACGTACAAGTGACTGACTATCCGTGGACGTAGAAGTGACTATCAGTGGACGTACAAGTGACTATCCGTGGACGTACAAGTGACTATCCGTGGACGTACAAGTGACTATTAGTGGACGTACAAGTGACTGACTATCAGTGGACGAACAAGTGACTGATTATCAGTGGACGAACAAGTGACTGACTATCCGTGGACGTACAAGTGACTATCCGTGGACGTACAAGTGACTATCCGTGGACGTACAAGTGACTGACTATCCGTGGACGTACAAGTGACTATCAGTGGACGTACAAGTGACTATTAGTGGACGTACAAGTGACTATCCGTGGACGTACAAGTGACTATCCGTGGACGTACAAGTGACTATTAGTGGACGTACAAGTGACTGACTATCCGTGGACGTACAAGTGACTATTAGTGGACGTACAAGTGACTATCCGTGGACGTACAAGTGACTATTAGTGGACCTACAAGTGACTATCCGTGGTCGTACAAATGGCTATCATTGGACGACGTCGTGCCATGCAAGAATAAAGTATTCTGTTCGAATGCAGGGTGATACCGCAGTCCGTGCTGTAACAAAGAATTGAAAGCTTTATATGTTCCGAATTCCCCAGTGACCTGTCCATTCTCTATAATGTTGTAAGACGTAGAAGATTAGCATTGTGTCTGAAAAGAAGATTTAAGTCTAGGATACTATATGATTGCAAACGGTTTTATGTTTAGGTCTCTAGGTGCCGCAAAATCAATGGCAAACATTTGATTAAGCATGTTTTATGATCCCTACCAATTTATTGTAGAAATCGGATCATTTTGATAGCAGCGGAGCGCAAGCATTCAAACGTTTGATAAATATAACTTGATACTTGGAGCTTTTTGCATATTATAGATAAAATATCGTAACAGAATATCTCCACATTTAGATTATTGGATTGTATGCATGGCAACACCTGGGATTGTTTGTCTGACATTTCGCTTCCTTGTTCGATGATTTTAATGTAGAAATTTGAAGCACCAAATCATTTAGTGAGTTGTAAACGTAATTCTGCTACGTTTCAAAAGTAATTGATTTTTCAACCACTCAAGGTAGGGCCAGTTTTCATTGGTGAGTGGTGAAATTTTTGCCATGATTTCGTGTACAGCATTAAGTGTACATTCATGGGACATAATTATTCGTCACTATCAAAACGTAAGTCACAAAACGCACGTCCACTTGGTGAAGTTTGAAAGCTGTTTGTTGTGGATAGAATTAAAATCTTACTTCAATATTTGGTCAGAATTTCTTTCACCCTAACCCTGACGTTCTCTAGTTGTCCTGGTATAGAATCATAAAGGTCTTATACATAGTTTAATAGGATGTCTTCCCCACATCGTCCGAATTTCTGCCCTATGATCTCGTTGGGAGTTTATGAATGGACACGGAATCCTGATGTTCTGTTTATATGTAACCAGATATTTTCTATTATGTTTCAATCCGGCGATTGTGCTGATCAGTGTGCTGTATCAGCTATGCAATCTTTAATAATTTTTGCTCAATGGAAAGGGACATCACTGTCTATGAAAATGTAGTTGTTCTCTGGGATACAGATCATATATTAATATCAGTTATTTGTAAATACTTTTAAGCATTAAATTTTACCTTGGATATCAGTCAGTGTGCCAATACCTTGAAAACAAACGCATCCCCTTATCATAATCAACTCTTAACTTTCGTCACGGAGCAGGACACACGAGTTGGGGGGGGGGGGTGTATTTTTTTTTTGGGGGGGGGGATCCGCTTTTCTCCACACGTAGACCTTGTTGTTATCCCGAATAATAATCTGACTCTCATCGCTGAAAATCCACTTACACCATTCTAGTTGAACTGTCCACTCTCTCTTCTCCTTGCACCATTTTACACGTTCTTTTTTTTATTCACTTCACGAACTGCCGCGTTCGTCTTGGCAACCCTGTGTACATATCCCGGTTTTTTTCTTTTTCTTTTGACAGCTTTTGTACAATATGAATGACCCCTATTTCATTAATTATGCCTGTTATATCTTTGTAAGGACGTCTCCGATTTTCTTTCATAATCCTTGAAAGTTAGTTAGTATTCCTCATCAAGAATAGATACTTCCGGCCTCCTCTCGAGCGATTTTTTTTTTACATCCTAATGCTGTTTAAATTTCTTATTAACACTTTTCACGGTAGGTTTTGGGTATTCCTAAAGTCCTTGATAAATTAGAGACATCTCCGGTCACTTTGTGCGAATTTATGATGAGATTTCTGACTTCAATATTTAGCTCTTTCCCCATTTTAAACAGCGATGTTTACTAATTTTATCTTGACAGCAGACGAAAAAATAGGCGTGTGCACGTCATCAATTTAGTAACCTGACACTACTATAAAATATCTTTTGTCTATTCATAGCGCAAGATCTTATTTTCGGTTCTTATCGCAAAATACGGCACCGTTTGCAAACCGGGTGGCGATTAATTATGTCCCATAACTGTAGGTTAACGATATACAATTAGCATTTTTTGTATGTTGTTTTAAGTCCCATTCTAGAATATTCACTTATGTAGATATGTCATCAGTTTTAACAACAATTTTTAGCCATGCATGGAGCAGTACAAGGTCGTAGCAGTCAGACTTTTTTGTTTTTTATCGTACCAACATATACTGTGAAACTGGACCTCTGTGTTAAGGTCATATCCGAGAGACCCTTGACTTTCACTCTAATACCGGATACTTAACAAAGGAACAGTCACTATCAGTGTTATACGTCTTTGGTTTAACGCGGCGCCGGGTTAGAGAACCGAACTCGTGCGAGAATTGAACCCAGACCACACGACCGTGAGATTTGAACCCAGACCACACGACCGTGAGAGTTGAATGCAGGCCTCAAGACCGTGAGAGTTGAATGCAGGCCTCAAGACCGTGAGATTAGAACCCTGGCCTCAAGACCATGAGATTAGAACCCTGGCCTCAAGACCATGAGATTAGAACCCTGGCCTCAAGACCATGAGATTAGAACCCTGGCCTCAAGACCATGAGATTAGAACCCTGGCCTCAAAACCGTGAGATTAGAACCCTGGCCTCAAGACCGTGAGATTAGAACCCTGGCCTCAAGACCATGAGATTAGAACCCTGGCCTCAAGACCATGAGATTAGAACCCTGGCCTCAAGACCATGAGATTAGAACCCTGGCCTCAAGACCATGAGATTAGAACCCTGGCCTCAAAACCGTGAGATTAGAACCCTGGCCTCAAGACCGTGAGATTAGAACCCTGGCCTCAAGACCGTGAGAATCAAACCCAGGCCTTATAAACAAATACATTTTTCAGTATACATAATGTATATGTTTGTATTTGATTTTTGTTATATAAACGAGCAGTTTTTAAAACATCTATCATGTCAGATAAATCTTACGGTAAAAGTAATCAAAGTTCTAATTTAGGTCTATTCTCAGTTTATGATCTTGAATATGGCCTCCCGATTGCAAAGCCAAGCTCCAAACCACTACACTACCGCGTCCAGTTTTATACATATATAGATTTATAGATATTTTCCAGAATATGTTTATCCGCAACATTGTAGGAAAATAAATGGTGCGCTTACACAAAATTTACTACAATGCTGCCTACCGCCATCTCCTTCTATAACGAGGTTGAATGATGTGACCGGTCAACAGGGGATGCTTACTCCTCCTAGGCACCTAATATCAACACTGCCATGTCCAGGGGTCCATGTTTGACCTTCCCTTACTATTGTGTTCGGTGTAGGATACCATTGTTCGTTATCTTCACTAGTTCACTACACTGCATGAAGAACGCGATTTAGGTCTATAACATGCGAATTTAGAACCACGTTCTGTTAAGTAAGGATACTATATGGAACGACGAAGATTGTCTATTATCTGGTCGTTTAATTGGTGGAAAATATCCTAATTTGTTTCTTTTGAATTAATGTGATAATTTACTGAAAAAGCGTCAAGAAAATAAATTTTCAGTTATCTTTTATTCCTGTTAATATTGTTTGCTTAAAAATATATATCTTTTAAAAAAAGACACTTGTATCGGCAATCAACATGTGGACCGCCGGGATGATTGTTTGGCATCGTGCCAAGTTCTATCTATTAAGGACTATACAACATTTTTGATAAGCAAAAATGCTATTGAAAGTAAATGTAAAAAAAAAATCAATTGAAAACAAACTTGTTATATCATTGGTGTAATGAACGTCTGTGTGCTAGAAGAAGTACACGCTTTTACAGTGACTTCCATTATCTCTGGATAATTACGTCCTTCTGGTACAACAAGACGAAACAGAACTACCCTGAAAGCAGCCCCGTAAAGACATCCGGTATCTTGATCAATGTAATGATTCATGCCTCTGACAAAAGTCACCATTCAAGATAATTACAATTAGTAAAGACGGTTTTCTGTGACATCATGCTGACTTTTTAAAGCCACCCTTCAATGAAGCACACCAGAGATAATTTCATCGAACCCCTAGCTTCACAGGATTACGCTGTCCTTCCAGTCACATAAGATGATGATAATTATCAACACTTTTATGTTTAACAACGCATTTCTGGGATGGACTGAAAAACCTAATTGTTTCCCTGCCATAAATTCTGCTTTTAATGACTTTGAAGTCTCTTTTTACATACGACAAATTTACGAGTGACAAAGTTTGCAGGAAATAACAAACAAGCATGCCACGCTGTTACTCCCACTGAACAAATGGCTGATACCGGTCTGCTACGACTGTCACCATAATAGGGTTCCTTGGACCGATATACGAGGCAGCTTGTACAGGGCATGTACCGCTGTTTGTGCAATGAAGTAGTCTTTGTTTATTGTTGTTAACGAATCCATATTCATAATCTGGATGTTTCCATTTGCATAAAATTCAAGACCTTGTTACCTATTTATGTTTCCTTTCTGGTGATATGAATTTTGTCAAAATATCCATGTGTGATTATGATGTAAAAATAATAAAAATTTGTTTTAGCACGTATTGATACAGAGTGTCAGTCCCCCTTTTTTTTTGTTTGTTACAATGCCCCCGTGCAGTCTTTGTGCGTCTGAATACCGTATGTGTACTTATTTTAGCGGGATTTAAATTGTAGTTGCTTTGGCGGTGAAGCAAGGACGCTAGTTTATATTTGCGCTCCAATATTTATTCATTATCATACAAAGAAAAAGCCCTAAAACATGATTACGCCAAGCTCGGAATCAGCTCCGGCTGCACCAAATTTTAAATACGCTAAAATATGTACACATACAGTATTCTAAGTTCTGAATGTATGTGTTTCACATCAGGTGTACAGGCGGCTGACCTGCAGTGATTTGAAACTGAAAATAAAAGCTCCCGTCACTTCACTTCCAGGAGCAAGGAGGAAAAGTATGAACTCTGGTGAGGGTAATTGGATAAAGCCTCAGGCAATGATATCGCTTGGGTTCGAATTTACTGTTAAAGAGTAAAAGTATAGAACGCTAAAGATAGGGTACTTTGCATCATTAGATATTATTTTAAAGTTAAAATGTTTACCTCATTTCATAGTCCGTAAAAGCTCCAATTGACTGAAAATTGTAAAACCGTCTGCACTTTCACTTGTCACAGTCATTTTGACCGGTGCCATTAAATACCCAAATTAACTTCATTGTTATAAATCGTCAAATACCATTGTTGATGTGATTTGATAAAAATACACATAATTAGAGCTGTGTATCTTTACAAAGACATATTTACATAATTTATGTACTATAATGAATTATCATTCATCAAAATTAATATTTGAGACTCTAAATCGTTATGGGTCATTACTATCCTTTTTGGGTAATTATTGACAACAGTCAAAATGGCTGTGATAAGTGAAAGTGACGGTTTTACAATTTGCAGTCGCTTGGAGCTATTATGGACTTAAGTTTATGAATTGAGGTAACAATGTCAACTTAAAAGTGATATATAATATTACATGCTTGCTTATTGCAATGCACAAACACTCTGTGCAGTCATACGGTGTCAGGGCCTAGCTAAAACTCAACCAAAAATAATTATAGACATTTTTCTTAATTCATTTTTGCATATCCCGGGAAGTATGCGGAATTTCGGGATCAACTTTGGTACTAATGTAGATTGATTATACGAGATCATATTAGAATACAGGGTAGAATTTTATACCATTTGCTTTCTCATCAGCAAACTTGGGTACTCAGTAAATTCGAACCCAAACGATATCATGGTCTGTGAATCAAGTCGGGTGTTTTTTTTATTTTTATTTATTTAGTTTTTTAAATATGATTTGATATACTGATTTCGACGTATTGAATTTTTGTTTATATCGTGCTTTATGCAAGAAAGTGTACAATTTCGTTTGGTATAAAAGAGACATTTGATGAGAGATAAGAGAGAGATTTTTTCCGCTTTAGATTGGAGACCTTACAATATGAGTCAGAAAGCATCTTAAAAAGAAATTCAAATGCGAAATACAAATCGACTATTTTTTAACAATAAAAATCAAATTCATCAAAACTTAATTTTATGCAGAGAATTTAGTGACCTTGAATATCATTGATTAGTTTCCGTTTTGTTGAATTACACAGAATCTTCACAAAGCTGTATAGTCGTGAATTACAAGAAAGAAGGAACAGTTTCCTGCAAACTTGCGCCGAATCGTTCCCAGACGTCTGAGCTTTGTACCTATGGATCTATGATGGAGCAGTCTGGTGTATGAAGCACGGACCAAGTTTCCTTCGACCTCAATCCTGTAGAACGCCGACACACCTTCCTTGATTATCAAATTCGCCTAATATGGCACTGAGGCCATCACTTGATAAGGATTCTGGGTAATTATAGTTATCATGCCTGCAGACGACATGTTGTATTGAAAGTGGAATAAGGATTATGGGGACGGAGTAAATAAGGTATCTTGTAATCTCCCTAATACCACGGCTAAGAATCAATGCCAGTGGCCACTAAGAAAAGACGAAAGAATCGATGAAGATTTACATATCAGAACGCGGACACCCTTTTAAGGCTTGATCTAGTTTTCTCTGATTGAGAGAAGTCATCATTACAGAGACAAATGAGACAATTCTTCAATTCTGTAGATGCATACTACTTTTTTTTTTCTTTTTTTTTTTTTATTCTATCATTATTTCCTATGTATATATACAGAGATTTTGAATAAAATACCAATATATCTTCTTTACTGATGCATAGTTTAATATCTAAGTGTGTTCTTATTTATTTTATTTTTTGCATTGGGGAGGAGGGGTTGGGGGTGGTGATGGGGGGGGGGGGGGGGTGTCGAATTCGTCACAAAAAGAAAGCAGAAAACAATCGCTCTACAGCATAAAATCAAAAAATCGCGAAAAGAATTTATTTCTCAAAGTATGAAAATTCTAACTCCCACGAAATACATATATACTATATTTTGAAATCAAATATAGTTTAATATCAAATTTAATTGTTATGTCAAATGTCAAATATTTAATTGAATAATGGATGAAAATATGAAGTTGTCTAGACTTCATTTTATTGATATACAATGAAAACAGTTTTAAGTATTAACAAAACATTATGAAAAGACACTATATAGATATTCCATTACAATATTTAAAAAAAAAACCCAGTAATACGTCGAGATACAGCCAATGGCTTTCCCAAATTTACGATTATATGCTAAGGAATGAATATTATTCAGAACACATCAATGAATGTCATTCCTACGACAAAGTACGTTATAGACCAAGAACATTGCCATTCGATAAGAAAAACGTTCAGCTCGGAATGCTTTTTTTGTCTAAATTAGCATGTGTGAGGAAGCACCGCATTTTCCATCAGAAAAGGGTTTCTAGCGTGTTTGCCTATTTTATGTGGTTGAATGAAGATGAGCACTGATCAATAAGCCGTGATGCCTTTATCTGCAGTTTATTTACTATCCATTAGGCCTCCTGGATCGTGAAAACGGCCAGTTTGATACATGTATTCTACTTCCATTAAAGCATGCAGATTCTTTTGAGACATCAGTGCCTAGGATCTGGTTTTGCCAGTCTCTATGGCATTTGGAATACTCGATAATTAAATTTAAAAAATCCTTGATGGCTTTAGAAGATCGTGACAAGCCTATAAACGCTAATTACCTTAATAAAATCACGGGAAGTAGGGACAATCGCTGTCCGCACTCTCTGGTTATGAAAACGTATTCCTTGTGATGCCCTGATTGTTTAAGACTGACCACAGTAACAGATCGTCGATATTGCTATCAAAAGTGCAAACCATTAATCACATATTTTCTTCGGTCATATTTAAATTGCATTAAATTACTCGTGAGGATTAACGAAGAACAAATATGAATCTGATAAAGGACTGTGGTTGGTATGCGAACATTACTAATATATGGCGCTATAAAATTTAGAGATTAAATATGGTTCTGAAGTTAAATAATAGGAAACTTGTCGTACCAAAATGAACGATAACATTGTTCATGCATAATATTGTTTCACTGGCGTCAAATAAGGAGCCTTTTTCCCGCCATTGCTTTAGAATACAACCCAAAGTTCAAAATACTCTGTTTGTTAAAAGAATATGTGCGTTACCGGGCAGCTCATGTATTGTTATAATCATTTTACATATTATGTCAGGGTATGATAATGAGCTCTAGGTTTCTCAAACCGAGAAAAAAATAATTAAAAAACATTCATGAAATGTCATAATTTTCCTGAATTATTTTTAAAGACAAAAGAATTTTTGTCATTTTAGTAGCGTCATTACTAAACAGTAAAGTCATGAAAAGAATTAATTTCTTGTGAAACAAGGTAGCAATCTTATAGTTTATACATCAACCATGAATATAGTAGCTCATCCTTCTATTTAAAAAAAGACAAATATACTTCTCAGACGTATACACGTCTTCTCAAAACGAAAGCAGCATTAAAGTGACACCTCAGAGTTACCTGATATCCACTGTAAAACTATGAGCTCCTGAGCTATTATGACCTTTTGTTCTACACAAACTAGGACCTTTAGAGCTATTATGACCATTTGACCTACATAAACTATGACCTTTTGAGTTATTATGACCTTTTGAGCTACACAATGTATGACCATTTAAGCAACACAAAGTATGACCTTTTGAGCTATTATGACCATCTGAGCTATTATGACCATCTGAGCTATTATGACCTTTTGAGCTACACAAACTATGACCTTTGGAGCTATTATGACCTTTTGATCTACAAAAACTATGACTTTTTGAGGTATTATGACCTTTTGATCTACAAAAACTATGACCTTTTGAGCTTTTATGACCTTTTGAACTACACAAGCTATGACCTTTTGAGTTACACAAGCTATGACCTTTTGAGCAATTGTGACCGTTTAAGGTACACAAACTAAGACCGTTTGAGCCACAAAAACTATGGCCTTCTAACCAACTTTAATTGTCACCTTTTAAGTTACACAAACTATGACAATCTGCTCTGCACTTCCTTTTTCAACACATTATCTATATTGCTGTTGGTTAGATAAATAAGGACAAAAGCTTGAAGTAACATCTACATACGTACATCTGTAATTTGTAATTTACAAGACCGTGAATACAATCTTCTATAATTTTACTCCGATAAGAAAACTAATAAAAGATTGGTCAGTATTCTGTACAGATACAAATCAGAGTGTAGAGTAAACACGGCTAACAACCAGTACAATGTTGTTGAGAATATCTATTATCTTAAACATTTCCATACATTACTATATTGTGCCTGCTTTACGTTAACTATTTCTGCACACCTTTCTGTGATGAGTATGCAATATAAAATTCAAATAAGTTTATCTTAAGGATCTACCATCCCTCCAGTCACTGGATGGTCCCTTAAATTTTCTCACCCTATTACACCAAGTGCAATGCTCTCCATCCAGTACACAAGTACTCAACCTCAAAGAAATATGGCACGTATTCTGCAAGATCTACAAACGGGTACATCCGCTTATGACTGGAATAGTAAATACAATTGGTTCATATTCCGTGCGTACGAAAATCTAAACTTAGCGATATCTGCCTGATAACCGACACTGGATTTCCGAATTTGAAATGGAAGATCACGGATTTATGTCTTGTTGACGAATTGTCCAGAGTGCTTGCAACCTGTTCGTGAAACCCTGTCTTCAGCTCGAATTGTTTTATTCGGGACGCGCGCGAGTTATCGTTCTTTTGTTATATACTTTGTTTTAAAGGCACATGCAGTTCACTCCCTTTGTTTGGTATGACGAGCGTTTAAAAATAAACAATATTTTCAATCAAATAAGAAACTTCACATGCTATTCGGATGCAGTTCGTCCTACTACAGATCGGAATCCTTGGTAGTTGGAATTCGGGGGATTTGTGATAGATAAACTCCAGTGCCTGAAACTTCTGCTTATAGGAAAACTTAGGATATCCAGATTTGTACGAGAATCAACTACTACAGCAGTTACAAATAAATAGATAGAAATAACCTACATATTAGAAATATCACAAACAAATCAGATTTGTAATAGCTCTTATACTACATATGTACATTCTGATTTGTACTGGGGAGTCAGACCTTACTATAGATTGTGATTTGTACTGGGGAGTTAGATCTTACTATAGATTGTGATTTGTACTGGGGAGTTAGATCTTACTATAGATTGTGATTTGTACTGGGGAGTTAGATCTTACTATAGATTGTGATTTGTACTGGGGAGTCAGATCTTACTATAGATTGTGATTTGTACTGGGGAGTCAGATCTTACTATAGATTGTGATTTGTACTGGGTGAGTCAGATCTTACTATAGATTGTGATTTGTACTGGGCGAGTTAGATCTTACTATAGATTGTGATTTGTACTGGGTGAGTTAAATCTTACTATAGATTGTGATTTGTACTGGGTGAGTTAGACCTTACTATAGATTGTGATTTGTACTGGGGAGTCAGATCTTACTATAGATTGTGATTTGTACTGGGGAGTCAGATCTTACTATAGATTGTGATTTGTACTGGGGACGTTAGATCTTACTATAGATTGTGATTTGTACTGGGGTGTCAGATCTTACTATAGATTGTGATTTGTACTGGGGAGTCAGATCTTACTATAGATTGTGATTTGTACTGGGGAGTCAGCTCTTACTATAGATTGTGATTTGTACTGGGGAGTCAGATCTTACTATAGATTGTGATTTGTACTGGGGTGTCAGACCTTACTATAGATTGTGATTTGTACTGGGGAGTCAGATCTTACTATAGATTGTGATTTGTACTGGGGACGTTAGATCTTACTATAGATTGTGATTTGTACTGGGGAGTTAGATCTTACTATAGATTGTGATTTGTACTGGGGAGTTAGATCTTACTATAGATTGTGATTTGTACTGGGGAGTCAGATCTTACTATAGATTGTGATTTGTACTGGGGAATTAGATCTTACTATAGATTGTGATTTGTACTGGGGACGTTAGATCTTACTATAGATTGTGATTTGTACTGGGGAGTCAGATCTTACTATAGATTGTGATTTGTACTGGGGAGTCAGATCTTACTATAGATTGTGATTTGTACTGGGGTGTCAGACCTTACTATAGATTGTGATTTGTACTGGGGACGTTAGATCTTACTATAGATTGTGATTTGTACTGGGGAGTCAGATCTTACTATAGATTGTGATTTGTACTGGGGTGTCAGACCTTACTATAGATTGTGATTTGTACTGGGGAGTCAGATCTTACTATAGATTGTGATTTGTACTGGGGACGTTAGATCTTACTATAGATTGTGATTTGTACTGGGGACGTTAGATCTTACTATAGATTGTGATTTGTACTGGGGTGTCAGACCTTACTATAGATTGTGATTTGTACTGGGGAGTCAGATCTTACTATAGATTGTGATTTGTACTGGGGAGTTAGATCTTACTATAGATTGTGATTTGTACTGGGGAGTTAGATCTTACTATAGATTGTGATTTGTACTGGGGAGTTAGATCTTACTATAGATTGTGATTTGTACTGGGGGGTTCAATCTTAGACTAGATTATGATTTGGATCTTAAAATATATCGTGTGAATAATATACAGGAAACGTATGTGGGATTTTTCTCAACAGAAGACCGTAGACTATATGAAAATAACAGAATTCATTTTATTACACAGTGTATCAAATATGCATATCTAATGTAGTATATAAACTTGTACATAATTCAAAGGTCCTTAATGATTTCTGCATTCATTGTGCGAATACCACGAAAGGATCAGAAACTGACAATTCGTGGAAAATTTGCTGTAATAAAGTAGATGTTGGTAACCTTTTCTGAGAAAAAAATATCAATTCATTTTAAACTTGCAAAGACATTGATCATGTACAACTGAATTGTCAATAAATTGTTATCGGGGAAAAAGGTTTGGTTGTTTTATAAAAATTTAAACCGCTATACCATCTTTCACAACTTTATCAATATTGTTTTTCGTTACATACCTTTTGTTAGGTACTTCGTAGTGTTTTTCATTATGTGTAGTACATACCTTTTGTAAGGTACTCTCTAATGTTTTTCAATATGTGTAGTACATACCTTTTATGAGGTACTCTCTAGTGTTTTTCGTTATATGTGGTACATATCTTTTGTAAGGTACTATCTAGTGTTTTTATTGTATAGTACATACCTTTTGTAAGGTACTGTCTAGTGTTTTTATTGTATAGTACATACCTTTTGTAAGGTACTCTGTAGTGTTTTTATTGTATAGTACATACCTTTTGTAAGGTACTCTCTAGTGTTTTTCGTTATGAGTGGTACATACCTTTTGTAAGGTACTCTCTAATGTTTTTATTGTATAGTACATACCTTTTGTAAGGTACTCTCTAATGTTTTTATTGTATAGTACATACCTTTTGTAAGGTACTCTCTTGTGTTTTAAACAGGTGTAATACATATCTTTTGTAAGATACTATCTGCCTACACGCAACGAAATTAATCAATTTCTCTCCATGACACAATGATCAAGAATTATAACGATATAAAACAATATACAACAATGTAACAATATACAACAAGGTAACAATATACAACAATGTAACAGTATACAGCAATGTAACAATATACAACAATGTAACAATATACAACAATGTAACAACAATGTAACAATATACAACAATGTAACAATATACAACAATGTAACAGTATACAGCAATGTAACAACAATGTAACAATGTACAACAATGTAACAATATACAACAATGTAACAGTATACAGCAATGTAACAACAATGTAACAATGTACAACAATGTAACAACAATGTAACAATATACAACAAGGTAACAATATACAGCAATGTAACAATATACAGCAATGTAACAATATACAACAATGTAACAATATACAACAATGTAACAATATACAACAATGTAACAGTATACAACAATGTAACAATATACAACAATGTAACAATATACAACAATGTAACAGTATACAACAATGTAACAGTATACAACAATGTAACAATATACAGCAATGTAACAATATACAGCAATGTAACAATGTAACAATATACAACAATGTAACAATATACAACAATGTAACAACAATGTAACAATATACAACAATGTAACAATATACAACAATGTAACAGTATACAGCAATGTAACAACAATGTAACAATGTACAACAATGTAACAACAATGTAACAATATACAACAAGGTAACAATATACAGCAATGTAACAATATACAGCAATGTAACAATATACAACAATGTAACAATATACAACAATTTAACAATATACAACAATGTAACAGTATACAACAATGTAACAATATACAACAATGTAACAATATACAACAATGTAACAGTATACAACAATGTAACAGTATACAACAATGTAACAATATACAGCAATGTAACAATATACAGCAATGTAACAATGTAACAATATACAACAATGTAACAATATACAACAATGTAACAACAATGTAACAATATACAACAAGGTAACAATATACAGCAATGTAACAATATACAGCAATGTAACAATATACAACAATGTAACAATATACAACAATGTAACAATATACAGCAATGTAACAATATACAACAATGTAACAATATACAACAATTTAACAATATACAACAATGTAACAGTATACAACAATGTAACAATATACAACAATGTAACAGTATACAACAATGTAACAATATACAACAATGTAACAGTATACAACAATGTAACAATATACAGCAATGTAACAATATACAGCAATGTAACAATGTAACAATATACAACAATGTAACAATATACAACAATGTAACAACAATGTAACAATATACAACAATGTAACAATATACAACAATGTAACAATATACAACAATGTAACAATATACAGCAATGTAACAACAATGTAACAATATACAACAATGTAACAATATACAACAATGTAACAGTATACAGCAATGTAACAACAATGTAACAATGTACAACAATGTAACAACAATGTAACAATATACAACAAGGTAACAATATACAGCAATGTAACAATATACAGCAATGTAACAATATACAACAATGTAACAATATACAACAATGTAACAATATACAGCAATGTAACAATATACAACAATGTAACAATATACAACAATTTAACAATATACAACAATGTAACAGTATACAACAATGTAACAATATACAACAATGTAACAGTATACAACAATGTAACAATATACAACAATGTAACAGTATACAACAATGTAACAATATACAGCAATGTAACAATATACAGCAATGTAACAATGTAACAATATACAACAATGTAACAATATACAACAATGTAACAACAATGTAACAATATACAACAATGTAACAATATACAACAATGTAACAATATACAACAATTTAACAATATACAACAATGTAACAATATACAACAATGTAACAATATACAGCAATGTAACAGTATACAACAATGTAACAACAATGTAACAATATACAACAATGTAACAACAATGTAACAATATACAACAAGGTAACAATATACAGCAATGTAACAATATACAGCAATGTAACAATATACAACAATGTAACAATATACAACAATTTAACAATATACAACAATGTAACAGTATACAACAATGTAACAATATACAACAATGTAACAGTATACAACAATGTAACAATATACAACAATGTAACAGTATACAACAATGTAACAATATACAGCAATGTAACAATATACAGCAATGTAACAATGTAACAATATACAACAATGTAACAATATACAACAATGTAACAACAATGTAACAATATACAACAATGTAACAATATACAACAATGTAACAATATACAACAATTTAACAATATACAACAATGTAACAATATACAACAATGTAACAATATACAGCAATGTAACAGTATACAACAATGTAACAACAATGTAACAATATACAACAATGTAACAACAATGTAACAATATACAACAATGTAACAATATACAACAATGTAACAGTATACAGCAATGTAACAATGTAACAATATACAACAATACTAGCATTTTACTCTACTGTCCGTGACGTGTTCAACTTACTTTAAATCAGAGCCATGAATGAACCACCATCAGTTTACAATAAACCTCTCTATGGCTAAAATTGCTTTCATGATTTGCACACACACACAAAAATAATAGACAGATTTGGCCTCTACAGACAGATGATGGATAGGTAATTTCTACATATCCTGCAACGACCACGGTACCTCAATGAAAAGGTGTCCGCTTTGTAACAAGCAGCCAGGTCTTGAGTGACATGGCTGTGTCAAACTTAAGCCGTAGAACACAGATTGTGAATGCTCCTACGACAAACGAGTGACATTTAAGTTAGAATCACTGGTCTTTCGGCTAGAACATATTTATTTCCAATCAAAAGCCCCTACAGTAGTTACTTAGATATGATGACCTTAAAAACGGAGGTCACGTGTCACTACATGCGTTGGCATATTAAAGAACCTTCACTGCTACGGCCCTGAGCGCTACGCATAACTTCATCAATGCTTTAATATGAGTGAAAAAATTTTCAACGAAACGTTAAACAAACAAACTAAACAAAAAACTCTCCCTCGAATTTCTGATCAGGTTACGGACAGACGGACACGGTGAGAATTCTTCAAATTTCGGGACATTAAATCTATATAAATTTTACACTGAATAATTACACCTCATATTATCCACAAAACCATAAACATTTCTTTTAATAAAATTTTTAAGCATTCTTTGAACGTAATAATTTCGGAATTTTTAAGACAAAAGAAGATAGATACACAAAGATTAGATGTATGGACTATCTAGCTTTGTATTGAGTTAAAGGACAAATTTTCTGCATGTCGAAAACATTTTGTTTTGAACAGGTGCACGGGGGATTCCCGGGGTATTAAAATAACAGCACGTATCCTTGAAAAAAGGCAAGTCACTGACATCAAAACCATGGAGGATTCTGAAATGTAAGAATCAAAACCTGATAAATGTTCACGCAGTACTCTTCCTCTTTGCATCGCACCTGAAAATCAGGATGTAGTCTGGGTGGAGAGAAGTTCACAAGCGATTCTGCACGTAATTCAGCGGTCGTCCCGCGTCAGGAATAGGTGTGAAAACGAAAATGATATGGTGCCGAGTAATTCTCATGACTATATTTTTATTTTTATGTCACGTTATGCTCTTACTATTGTATCCGAGAATGAGTCATCCATTCATATATATATATATATATATATATATATATATATATATATATATATTAGTAGGCTATATACTACGTTTGCTCAGAGAATGGGAAGTAAATGCACGATCCATTGTCTTGTGTCACCCCCCCCCCCCAAAAAAAATCCAACTACCCACAGTAACTTTGTAAGCTGTCAATAAACATTTTCTTAATATGGTTTGCCGAAGTCATTTGATAAGTCATTTATTATCACTCACACAAGTTTCGTAAGTGTTTGCTTCGTAACCAGAAAGTTGTGAGTTTCGTGATTTCAAGACGTAAACATGGGTAGTGATTGGCCCTTCGTCGAACGCTCGGCATTTAGAAGTGAGAAACACGGGAGGTCCCGTGTCGCGGCAGGCGTTAGCGCGTGAAGAACCCCCGCTGCTACGACCCTGGGGCCATTTTCATAAAACTATCTGATGATTATGAGCTGTCATAAGATCAAAATTTGTCATAAAATTCATAATAGCTGTTTCACAAAACTTTTATATCTTATGATAATCTCAATATAGGTTGAAATCTTAAGGTCTTAAGTCTTAACTTAACATGGCGGCAGCATGTATTTTGGTAAGAAATAGTCAGTTCATCCGGAGGGAGCGTATCTTAAGAGACAGAAACAACCCATTAGACTATATGGAGGATTTGGGCATTATGGACAAGTTTCGTCTTCCACGGCACGTGATTTGTAACCTGTATGACGCGCTCAACAATGCTTTAGAGCACCCCACTAGGAGATCGCATGCTCTATCAACTTCTCTACAAGTGATGATTGCTCCCCGTTTCTATGCTAGTGGAATCTTCCAAGCTGTAACTGGATTGATTAGATATTGTTTAACGTCCCACTCGAAAATCTTTCACTCATATGGAGACGTCACTATTGCCGGTGAAGGGCTGTGAAATTTAGGCCTATGCTCGGCGCTTATGGCCTTTGAGCAGGGAGGGATCTTTTACGTGCCACACCTGCTGTGACACGGGACCTCTGTTTTTGCGGTCTCATCCAAAGGACCGCCCCATTTAGTCGCCTCTTACAACAAACAAGGGCTACCGAGGATCTATTTTAACACCCCGGATCTAGTGTCTCCAGGGTTGTTGATGCCGTTTCGTCTGCATTAGTTGAATTGAGCCCTGCTTACATCAAATTCCCGCCGACAGATAGGGACATAAACAATACAATGGTGGACTTTGCTCGTATTTCTGACTTTCCAAATGCTACAGGAGCTATAGACGGGACGCATATCCCCATCAAAGCTCCATCTACTCCTGAAAACGTGTTTGTAAACAGAAAAAAAACTACCATTCAATAAATGTCATGTCTATGTGTGATTCATAAACATTCATTAATTTGGTTGCAAAATGGCCTGGGTCGTCAAATGATGCATTTGTGTGGTTCAACTCTGCTCTCCGTGAGATGTTCGAATCTGGCAACATTGCTAGAGGCTGGGTACTCGGTGACAGTGCGTACCCATTAAAGAGATATTTTTTTACTCCAGTGTTAAACCCAACAAACCTCCTCCAAGCTGCATGAAGCACCTATAAGAACCAGAAATCCTATTGAGCAGGCATTTGGAGTGCTTAAGATGAGGTTCCTATGCATAGACCTTCTCGGAGGGACCCTTCTCTTCCGCCTCCAGAGAGCACATAGGATCGTGACGCCCGTGTCGTGTTACATAACATTTGTGCCCATATCAAAGTCCCCGTACCTCAAGGACAAAACCAAATCCAACACCGTTTTATCCAACCAGATATGTCAAGGAATTAACAACCAAGTTAGATGAAGTCAGATGAAGACTGATTCAAACACGATAATGAATGATTAAAATCCGAGTCTCAACTGTCACTACATACATTATACATCCCATGAATGTTATACAGAGTACTTTTATTTCATAAATATTGCTTTATTTATAAGATTTCATGTCAAAATAAAGTTCAATGTCTCTAGATAACACTGAAAGGCGACCCGTAATACATTCATTTCATTTTCATTTCATTTATTTCTCTTAACCAACTAAATGGTACAGAGAACAAATATACATAATATAGATACAATACAATAGTTCATGGCAAGGGGATAATTAACACAACATAATATTACATAAACAGAAGATATCTTCAAAACTACCAATAATAATAAAAACAACCAGATAGGGTCTCAACTCCAAAGGGATACTGTCTTGGTAGTGCGTGGCCAGATCATCAGAAACCGACTGCACAGATTTCACTTACGCGTCCGATGTCCTCGTGTCATTCCCTGTTTGAGGGGTCGTTACATTAGGGCCCGACTCCAATGGTGTCGTCACCATCAACGCTGGGATAATTACTGATGGAACCACGTAATGTTCTCAGATGAGTCGAGGTTCACTGTGGACTTCCTGGACAGACGCAGGAGGGTTTTTCGCCGACGTAACGAATGTTTCCATGACGTTAACGTCATTAGATATGATCGGTATAGGAGTGGATCTGTAATGGTGTGGGGAGGCATCACTGTTGCCGGCAGAACAGACTTGCATGTTGTTGCTGGACATGTCACAGAGCAGTATTACCGGGACAACATCTTGGCACCCCATGTTGTGCCGTTTGCACGTCGTCATGGCCGCCGTTTCATTTTTCAAGATGACAATGCCAGATGTCATAGGGCCAGGATCGTTACATATATCTCCAACAGCAGAATATTACCACATTACCATGACCCGCACTCAGTCCGGACCTTTCCCCCATCGAGCATGTCTGGGATATTCTTGGACAGCAGCTACGCCAACGTCAACAACCTCCTGCCAATGTCCAAGAACTTGCTGCAGCATTGCAACAGGAATGGAATAACAAAATGACCTGGGACGTCTCATTAGGAATATGCCACGCCGAATCCGAACTTGTCTAGCCAACCCAGGGGGTTTTACCCGCTACTGACTCTGTTTCACAATTGTAGTAAATTTGCAGTGTGACCCTGTGTTGGTGTCGACCCTATTCAGGAGAATCTGTACTTTTCTGACTGTACACAGGGTTTGCGAATAAATTAACAAATGTTTCCGTAATGTTTTTCTGTCATTTGTTTCCTTCCTGACCTCGTGATCTGCATTTCATTGTCCGTGTAAATCCAATATTCCCTACTTTTTTTTTTAAATAGTATACTTTCAAACGTTCCTCTTCAACTTCAAGGCGTTTCTCTGCAATTTTAAGCGCTGTTCCTCAATTTTCAACCGATTTTCTTCCAAGATTAGGTAGCTTTCTTTCTACTTTTAGCCTTTCGTCATCCACGGCAATCAGTTTACACGTTGCATCGTCTTGTTTGTTTCGCTCTTCTTGTCCTCGTTGACGTTAAACGCCAATTTTCTTCTTATGCATGACTTCATCTAAAATAAAAAAAAAAAAAAACCTGTAAATTTAGGAAATTATTTCAAAGCACATTTGATACTATGATGAAAGAATTAATGTTGGCTAATTTACAAAAAGAAAGTGTGATAACCTTGCTGAAATATGTTTAAAGTTAATTGTTGCGTATTAATGGGGACATAATTTTGCTGACGTTTTCGCGAATGAAACATTTCAAACTTACCCTTCTCGGTGTTTTCTGTGTTGGACTGTGCGTTTTTGGTTCACTGGATGTCAATGCTTGTTCCAGCACGTCACTTCCTCCTTTCACTCCTGAGATGGACGTTTCGCCAATGATGCTCTCGATCTTCTCGTCTATGGGACCTATTGTGGCACTTGATGGCAATGATCCTCCCCAGGTCTTCCTTTGTTCTCGTTTATTCAACGCTAAGTTCTTTTTCCTCTCACTAGACATAAGCGTTCACCTTTTTAAATTTCCTCTCCAGAGCGGAAATGGTTTGACTCATTTACGGTATTAACTTTTTCTGCAATCTCTTCTTTTTAAATGGGGGGGGGGGGGGGGGGGCTCCGTGGCCGAGTGGTTAGAGCATCGGGCTCAAAATCACAAAGCCTCTCACCTCTGTCGGCGCGTGTTCGAATCTCGGCCGCGGCGTTATTTGAGCAAGTTTGCCAGTTTACTTGCGGAAGGTCGGTGGTCTCTTCCCAGGTACATTGTATCTGGGTTCTCTCCTCCACCAACAAAAACTGGACGCCACAATATAACTGAAAAATTGTTGAGTGTGGCGGAAAGCAATAAATAATCAATCAATCAATCAATCTTTTTAAATGAATTAATTTATTACGATTTCGAATTTACTATCCTTTTCCAGAATAAAACAATAACAATGAATCGTATCGTAAGATTTGTCTCGGGACGTTTATGCTGTAAAACAATAACAATGAATCGTATCGTAAGATTTGTCTCGGGACGTTTATGCTGTAAAACAATAACAATGAATCGTATCGTAAGATTTGTCTCGGGACGTTTATGCTGTAAAACAATAACAATGAATCGTATCGTAAGATTTGTCTCGGGACGTTTATGCTGTAAAACAATAACAATGAATCGTATCGTAAGATTTGTCTCGGGACGTTTATGCTGTAAAACAGCAGTGATCGTAATATGATTGTCATAGGGTCATAGGTCAGATCTTAAGTATACGATCTGTCTTATGACAAATCTTAAGATACTTTTATGAAACCCCAGCCCTGAGCGCTGAGAGTACTTGTGGTATTGTAAGATTATCCTCAGAATCTATCCTGCACATGTGATTCAATATGTTATGTTATGTTTTGTTACTATTTTAGTGTGTTATTACTTGTATATGATATAAACCTATGAACTGTATAGTTCTTGATTAATAAACAATACAATACAATACTTCATTTATATTACTGGTGACAATTCAGTATGAGTGGGGGAAAAACTTTCCCTTTCTTCTCTACAAAAGACTTTTGGTCATGGTATGTGATTCTGTTTGATAACTGTTAAATGCCTTTCTTGGACGTAAAATACCAGCATGTTGGTGTGCGGGATATTTTAATTATGTACCACAATTCATTTAATTCAAAAGCAATATAAATTATCTGAAAACACTGTAGACAAAAACATTATTAAAAATATATCAGTCTAGTGTAAGATATTCTTTTCGTTTCCTCTTAACATGCTGAAGCTTGATATCTCATTAATTTTCAATTTTTTGAAACTTGCAGATTTCTGCGTATGACCACACGTGACCGGAATAGTACGGAAGGTTACGACAAAGGTTAATAAGAAATGATGTATTCTGACTCTGTAGCGCTGCATTCAATATGCCGGCGTGAAGTATATCTCATGTCATAAACTTTCAAAAACTGAAAGTTCATACCCTCATGTACTTTTTATGTTTTGTTTAAAAAAATCTGAAATTTATTTCCTATCGTCTACTTTTATTTCTATCAGAATTCCCAGCCGTTAAAAGAGACGAACTATATTTATCAAGGTGCCTTGTTCCCTACAACGCATTCATGACAAAATGACTGTCATTAAAATTGTAAAGATATCAAAGGCGAAAACGTTGTCAATTTGAATAAATAATCATATCTTAATTTAATTGGAATAAGCCAAGTTAAGAAATTAAAATCAAATGATTCCCTAGACTTGGCATGTTGAATTTCTTTCTGCAACGTCGTTAGACAAGGAAATTATGAGGTTTCAATTACAGAAATCGGGTGATCAATTTTAGTCACAGATTGGTAACATGTTATTTACTACATCATTTATTTCAGCAAAACAAATGGATAGACATATGTCAAGCTACACGGCGACATTCATAAATATACACAATGTAAAAAAAAAGAATAAAAAAAAAAGACAAACTTCTATGTCTCGTAAAATGGAACAGCCTTTTCCCATGTAAAATCTGTGGTGAAGTGTCCCTTGAGTCAAAAACCGCGTATAATCAATCAGACTTAATAGTACACAGTGTAAATATTTGTCAGAATGTGAGAAACGTGGTTCATTTGCTTGAGTTGCTTAACCACCACCCCCCCCCCCCACACACACACACACACCCCACCATCACACACACACACGCGCGCGCACCTGTCCCATTCCGCAGCAGTGAATCTTACCCAAATTTAATTCACAGTATGCAATTAACACGTAAATATATTCTGTCTTAAATCATGTTCTGAATATTGCGAATATTAATTCAATTTTTAAAAATAATTTATATTCTATCTTAAATCAAATTCTTAAAAAACATGAAGTCCAGAGAATTGCATTTTAACTCAGCAGATTTTATTTGCTGAATCGTAATCACAGTTTTATACCCTTTTGACATTATCACATCTGTTTTATCTACTCTAGTAAGCACATAACGTTTTCGAACTCATTTGGAATTTCAGGAAACGTTCGTTGACAATATAGAACAGATACATGTCTTTTCCAGACTTGTTTTTGTAATTTACTGACCGGGCGCTGCATATCTTTAAGCAACTAGGCGTTTTGTGGGCTTTTTTTAAACACAACAGAATTTCTACATATTGCAATCAGTCACGTGCAGAAAATGTGATATAAAGTTCTCTCTAAGAAGAGAAAATAATAAATTACAGATTTTTTCCTATCAGAATCAAAGTATTATATCACTAATATGGACTATAGTATGAAATATATTACTATAATCCTTATCCCTTATTTCCGTCTGTGCCAAAAGTCACAGAGAGTCGTTACCCCCCCCCCCCCTCCCCACTAATTTGTCTTTAGCCTTTCTTTCTTTCTCAAAGCCCTGGTTCTCATTAGATGGTCTCGGACCTTCCTCCCCACTGGCTGCTATCTGAAGGCTGTTCTGTAGTCGTCATTGCTTTCTCTCCTGAGGAAATGTCCTCGACAGTTCCACCATCATCGCACGGCTAATCAATTATTCTTTCATTTGCAAGTCATTCTTATAACGGTACTTAGAACAGACCTTGCATAGAGTACATCAAATTTTTAATATCTATTTTGTTGAAATATTTACTCAGTTTTGATCAACCATCATAATATTACCAAATGTATTTAAAATATCAACAATTTTATTTATTTATGAAAGAGTAAAGAATAAGAAGATATATATATATATATATATATATATATATATATATATATATATATATATATATATATATTACTGTAAATCAAAATATCACGTTTTTTGCTTTATTGACAATAGCGTCAAATTTTTACTACAGTAAACATAAGTTACTTACTGATAGGAATTACAGTCTTCTATAAATAATAATCCTTATTTGTCAGGCCGAACATAAATGCTCTTTTTATCAAAATATGTTAAACGATTAAGATCTCATGGAAAAAAAATCTATGACACGCGCGAATCTATTAATCTTTACTTCTATCCGACCAATTTTATTTCATTGATCTTGTCAGTTAAAGTTTCATCATATCATTCTTGTATTACCCCCCCCCCCCCCCCTCCCTCCCATTTTTTCTTCTTTGTTTCTTGACTACTTATAATTTCATTTAAAAAACAGCATTTTTTCTAAGGCGTATTGTAGATCATTTTAATCACAGACAAGGTGATGTTCGCATGCAGATGGCGAAATATGAATACCCTTTGAATAGGAGAAGATATTAGAAATTCATTTTTACTACAAAAAAAAGTCATGATTACTGAAAATGGTATAATACATACGAAAGCATTATCGTTTTTATAAAGTTTGACATCCATCCGCAAATATTTTGAGAAAAAAAAATTGGATTTGATGGATGAACGTTAGTCAATATTTTTTGCCCGTAATTTTTCTTTTTGACATAAATCATTTCGAGTGATTTGATTATTTAAACTAATTTTATTTCAAGAAACAATAAATAAAAACAATGCATATTCAACAACTTAATAAATAAAAAAATTACAAAAACTAAAATTCTGTTATTAATAACCTGGGGGGTAATTAGTAATTCATGTCAATTTGGAACCCCTAGCAGCTGAAGCATGAACAGTTTAATTAAAATATTAAGAAACGACCGACATATTCCTCTACACTCAAGCTTTGTAAGAGTCTAAAAGGCAAAACATTATTTTCATAAAGAAGGGAATATAAAAAGATTGAAAATAATTACATTCTGGAGATGGAAATTACCATTTTATTAAGGTAGACGACATTTGGCAGGTGCTTTGGAGCCATATACCATAAATTCAGACAAGATATTTGGATATGCTAATTGCTTATTAATGTAGAACTTTATTTATAGACATATATTCTAATATCGATATGTGACGTCATGTCGATTGAAATATGCCGTTCAATATGATTGATTGCAAATTCATTTAAGTACTTTTATAATCGTTTGCTAAAATAATAAAATCAATAAGAACGACACCGCTAAAGATGTGCCTAAACTTCCAAATGTATGTCTCCTGTAAAGCAATGTACAGTGTAGGCCAGCTCAAAAAGATTGAAGCAACGTAATGAGAGTGTTCTTTCGCCTCCTCCCTCTTTCCCAGAGTCAAATCAGCAAAACTTGAAAAGGGAAAGCAGTCATCATAGTTCTATATATTTCCTGTTCTCTGTACACACCATCAATAGGATCAATCTATAGTAACAGAGTGAACAGGGTCACTTCTCACCCAAGTTATAGAGTGAACAGGGTCACTTCTCACTCCAGTTATACAGTGAACGGGGTCATTTCTCACTCCAGTTATACAGTGAACGGGGTCACTTCTCACTCCAGATACAGTGAACAGGGTCACTTCTCACTCCAGTTACACAGTGAACAGGGTCATTTCTTACTCCAGTTATACAGTGAACGGGGTCACTTCTCACTCCAGATACAGAGTGAACAGAGTCACTTCTCACTCCAGATACATAGTGAACAGGGTCACTTCTCACTCCAGATACATAGTGAACAGGGTCATTTCTCACTCCAGTTATACAGTGAACGGGGTCACTTCTCACTCCAGTTATACAGTGAACGGGGTCACTTCTCACTCCAGATACAGAGTGAACAGGGTCACTTCTCACTCCAGATACAGAGTGAACAGGGTCACTTCTCACTCCATTTATAGAGTAAACAGGGTTACTTCTCACTCCAGATACAGAGTGAACGGGGTTACCCCCACTTCTCACTCCAGATACATAGTGAACAGGGTCATTTCTCACTCCAGTTATACAGTGAACGGGGTCACTTCTCACTCCAGATACAGAGTGAACACCATTTAATCTCTTGAACATTCATAATATTGACCATTCTTTTTTACAATACAAGGCTTCAAGTGAATGTTATACAGATTGCTCTTCCTTAACATTTAGAAAATACAAATAGTGGTAACAATGATAAAGCATTGCTGATATTTTAATAGTGTTAACAGTGATAAAGCATTGCTGATATTGTAATAGTGTTAACAGTGATAAAGCATTGCTGATATTGTAATAGTGTTAACAGTGATAAAGCATTGCTGATATTGTAATAGTGGTAACAGTGATAAAGCATTGCTGATATTGTAATAGTGTTAACAGTGATAAAGCATTGCTGATATTGTAATAGTGTTAACAGTGATTAAGCATTGCTGATATTGTAATAGTGGTAACAGTGATAAAGCATTGCTGATATTGTAATAGTGTTAACAGTGATAAAGATAAAGCATTGCTGATATTGTAATAGTGGTAACAGGGATAAAGCATTGCTGATATTGTAATAGTGTTAACTGGGATAAAGCATTGCTGATATTGTAATAGTGTTAACAGTGATAAAGCATTGCTGATATTGTAATAGTGTTAACAGTGATAAAGCATTGCTGATATTGTAATAGTGTTAACAGGGATAAAGCATTGCTGATATTGTAATAGTGTTAACAGTGATAAAGCATTGCTGATATTGTAATAGTGGTAACAGTGATAAAGCATTGCTGATATTGTAATAGTGTTAACAGTGATAAAGATAAAGCATTGCTGATATTGTAATAGTGTTAACAGTGATAAAGCATTGCTGATATTGTAATAGTGTTAACAATGATAAAGCATTGCTGATATTGTAATAGTGTTAACAGTGATAAAGCATTGCTGATATTGTAATAGTGTTAACAGTGATAAAGCATTGCTGATATTGTAATAGTGTTAACAGTGATAAAGCATTGCTGATATTGTAATAGTGTTAACAATGATAAAGCATTGCTGATATTGTAATAGTGTTAACAGTGATAAAGCATTGCTGATATTGTAATAGTGTTAACAGTGATAAAGCATTGCTGATATTGTAATAGTGGTAACAGTGATAAAGCATTGCTGATATTGTAATAGTGGTAACAGTGATAAAGCATTGCTGATATTGTAATAGTGTTAACAGTGATAAAGATAAAGCATTGCTGATATTGTAATAGTGTTAACAGTGATAAAGCATTGCTGATATTGTAATAGTGTTAACAATGATAAAGCATTGCTGATATTGTAATAGTGGTAACAGTGATAAAGCATTGCTGATATTGTAATAGTGTTAACAGTGATAAAGCATTGCTGATATTGTAATAGTGGTAACAGTGATAAAGCATTGCTGATATTGTAATAGTGTTAACAGTGATAAAGCATTGCTGATATTGTAATAGTGTTAACAATGATAAAGCATTGCTGATATTGTAATAGTGTTAACAGTGATAAAGCATTGCTGATATTGTAATAGTGGTAACAGTGATAAAGCATTGCTGATATTGTAATAGTGTTAACAGTGATAAAGCATTGCTGATATTGTAATAGTGTTAACAGTGATAAAGCATTGCTGATATTGTAATAGTGTTAACAGGGATTGCTGATATTGTGTATAGTAATCTGGTACTGTTGATTGTATACACATTTATAATGCTAAACATGAGGTTTATTTTATGGTGGATTTCGTTAAAAGTGTGGCAAGCGTCGTGCATGACAGCATATAATATACTCTCGTTTTTAGGTTTTTTTACTTCTTGAAATGAAATGTAACCCTTAACCTCAGTTATGATTTATTAATTCAGTAATAATACCGTTCTTATACGTCATAATGACCTGCGGGCATCAATCAAAATATTCCGCTCTTTGGAATTCTTAGTTAAAGAAACTATAATTTCTACTAACGTTTTTTTTATCTTAAATACATAATAAAGTCTGTAGAACCGGTAATTCCT
This sequence comes from Ostrea denselamellosa, assembly GCA_024699665.1. Classification (NCBI taxonomy): domain Eukaryota; kingdom Metazoa; phylum Mollusca; class Bivalvia; order Ostreida; family Ostreidae; genus Ostrea; species Ostrea denselamellosa. Next base: position 5,514,803 of record JAMZEH010000071.1, read on the forward strand.
TGATATTTCAAGTTCATAAAATATGTTACACAACATTGAAATTATTCATAAAATATGCTACACAACATTGAAATTATTCGTTCTACTCAAAGCCCATGAAATATTGTACCAGATTATGTATTTAAGACGCATACTTTAAGGATTTGAAGATGAACAGACAATAATTTATAAGTTGTCCTCCAGTGTAGTGTGTAAAGTTTACCCTGTTTATGAAAAGAAAATCTGTACTTTACACCTCAAACACCGGCTGAGGATGGAAAAAAACAAAAACAAAAACAAAAAAACAAAAACAAAAAAAACCATTCTTTCCTGTGTTTCCATTGCATCGTTTCCTTTCGAAAAATTCTACGTTTTGTCGATCATTTGGCAATTCAGTTATCTACCCTTTAAAAATAAATATCTGATAATTAAAAAGTAAATTTCATCCAATGCTTTGTATTATATTCTATAAATACACATGTCCTATTATTTTGTATTATATTCTAGAAATACACATGTCCTGCTATTTTAAGCAATTGTTGCTCTCTGTGTAAGAACTTTATGTCTGCATTTCGAGAGCTGTAGGATTTTGTTATTTTTGGATGTTAAAAAATTCCATACGAATTTATATATATATATATAATATCTAAAAGTGTCGGACCAACAAAGTGAGTGCGAAGTCAAATACAAGAATTATATGCAACACTGAAATGACCAACTTTGGGGGAGGGTCTTCTCCTTTCGTCAGTAATTCACATAACTAAAATATGTATAAAACAGCAAGCAATACATCTACAAACATATATACATTACAAATTACATGTTTGTTGTTTTTGGCTTCCTTAGGAGCACATTCTCTCACCAGAGAGCGCGTTACGCAAGCTTCTCTAGTGAGAATAGCGACGGCATGCTGGGTAGAGAATGCTTAGGAGCAAATTAGGACACATCCTATTCGTCCAATGGGTTTATCCACAGAGCTTGAAGTGATGTGGGTGATGTAATTATTCTCAAACAAGGACGAGTTAATTAGTGATGTTAATCGGTACAAAAATCAATTCGTACCCGGTAAGATTCTTTCCTTATTAAGCACCGCCGGGGGGGGAGGCATAGAATCATAGAGACAGCAGTAAATAAACAAATTGAACCAACTCGTGAAACAGAGAATTAACCACCTAAATGCATGGTTATGATGTCCATAAAGCCGTATAGCAAAATTATGAAATTCATGGCCCCTGAATCAGGGGTTTAGATCCTAGGGTATTGCCAATGTGGTCATACAATAAAAATACATATTAAATCCTAGAAAATCTTTTTTTTCTCTCTCAATCTATCTATCTATCTATCTATCTATCTATCTATATATATATATATATATATCTGTGTGTGTGTGTGTGTGTGTGTGTGTGTGTGTGTGTGTGTGTGTGTGTGTGTGTGTGTGTGTGAAAAACTAAACATATGCGATTATGATGTCCCTGAAGCTTTCTACCAAAATTGTTAAATTCATGGCTCCTGGGCCAGGGATTTAGGCCCTAGGGCGGGGTCAATATGGCCAATATGTGAGATTCTTTATTCCTGGGTCAAGGGTTTAGACCCTAGGGAGGGGACAATATGACCATATAGTAAAAAAAAATAAACGTATCAAATCTTAAAAATCTTCTCTACTCCCACATATATTTTAGAAAATCCTATTGTATTTTTATGATGTCCATGACACTCTCTACCTAAATTGTGAAATTCGTGACTCCTGGGTCAGGGGCTCAGACCCTAGGGCAGGGCCAATATGGCTATAGGGTGAAAATACACATTAAATGTTAGAAAATATTCGCTACTCCAATGTATAAATGTATTAGAATAAAACTAAATGCATGGTTGTGATATCAATGAATCGCTTTATCAAAATTGTGAAATTCACGGCCCCTGGGTCAGGAGTTTAGGCCTTATTGAATGTAGCCAAATAATGAAAAGATATTAAATCTAGTAAAATCTTCTTCTCCACTTCCATATATATCTGAGAAAAACTAAAAGCATGCGATAGTGATGTCCATGAAGCTTTCTACCAACATTGTGAAATTCGTGACTCCTGGGTCAGGGGTTCAGGCCCTAGGGTGGGGCCAATGTGGCCATACAGTGAAAATGTATTACATCTTAGAAAATCGTCTTCCCACATACCTTTGAGAAAGACTAAATGCATGATTATGATGTCCATGAAGTTCACTACCTAAATTACGAAATTGTCGGGGCTCCTAGGTCAGGGGTTCAGGCCCTACGGTGGGACAAATATGGTCATATAGTAAAAATGCATTACATCTTAGAAAATATTCTTAAGACTTGGCAACTCTAACGTCTTTTGCTTTCAAAAACACACACAATACGAAATTCACGTTGAATTGGTTCATTTCTTCTAATGTACAAATGTTTGGAAGACTTAACTAGTTTCATATCAATGTTAACATACATTTTAATGTATATATGTACATGTATATGTAACTACAAGTTCCGGAATGTTGCAAGTCGTAAGACTTCCAATCAATATTGACATAATTATATTTAACTAAATATGTTTAAATCAAATTGCTACTGTTATTATAATTGTCATGGCATAATCACCTTTGCTTGATTCTTTCAATTAAACATAATATGGAAAAGAATTGTTAGAAAACACCATCCTCTGAACAGAAATACGGTATAGAGAAATCAGTCGCTTTATCACTGTTAGGTTAGACTTACAATCAGATCAATAATACCTGATACAAGATATTTAGTTACCATTGGTTTACGATGACAACATCGCCACTCGAGTGACGACTTACAACGTGTTCCCCATGCCAATCACCAAACATGACACAACCGTTCAAAAGTCGTGGCAACTTACATTCTTGGATTTTTTTTTTCGTGTGTGTCAAATTGTTCATTTGAATAATTAATGTTTATTTCCAATTAATGCTTAACAAAGATACCGTTAATTGGTGAAACCAATAAAAATAAGATACGAAATTTTAAGTGTGATTTTATGTAAAAGGCCCCTCGTGTCTGACCTTGACTACATTTGTCACGCGTGTTGGATTGTATTAATAGATCTGTGTCCTGTTCCTTTCATTTTTTTTTCTAATCTTGTTAAAAGAATATAAATTCAGGTCATTTTTCTTTGAATAGCGGTCAAGGTATTAGTTATGACGTCACTGAAACCGATAACGAGCCTACAATGCTTGATAGTAATCACATTTCATCTTCTTATCAATGTATACATAATGAAGTCTACTTAGTTTAAATCTTAGTAAAATCCAATGAAAACAATCACGTACAATTAGTGTAGTTTATCTACCTGTTAAATTTACTTTCAGTATATTAATCAAATTAGAATTCATTGTAAGTAAAAAAAAACAAAACAAAACAAAAAAAAACAAACAAAACCCGCAGTCACTGAACCACGATGATACAGAGTGCCGGGGGATTCCCGTCAAAATACAGTTATGTTGATATGAATATGTCTGTTTGAGCAATTGTGATGGATATACATAAAAAAAAAATAGGAACACGTTGTAGTACTTCTTCTTCAACCCTTCGGCAATAATTGATCATTCAAAGTTGTTTCAATTAATTCTTGAACCATTATATACCAAATATTTACGTCGCACAAGGAAATTCAAAGAACAAAAAAAAAAAAACGAACAGGAGTTCCGAAAGATACTTCTAAAGGGACAATTTCATGTAAAAGATTTTGTTTTTGACAACAATGAATTTTATTGTTGACGAGTTTCAAAGGGTTATGCATGTAAAATAATGTAACAAAATTGTTATACACCTAAAATATAATGTAACGAAATATTATACATGTAAAATAATGTATCGAAATTCTTATACACGTAAAATAATGTAACGAAATGGTTATACACGTAAAATAATGTAACGAAATGGTTATACACGTAAAATAATGTAATGAAATGGTTATACACGTAAAATAATGTAATAAAATGGTTATACGCGTAAAATAATGTAACGAAATGGTTATACACGTAAAATAATGTAACGAAATTCTTATACACGTAAAATAATGTAACGAAATGGTTATACACGTAAAATAATGTAATGAAATGGTTATACACGTAAAATAATGTAACGAAATGGTTATACACGTAAAATAATGTATCGAAATTCTTATACACGTAAAATAACGTAACGAAATGGTTATACACGTAAAATAATGTAATGAAATGGTTATACACGTAAAATAATGTATGTCATGACGATGTATATATATATATATATATATATATATATATATATATATATATATGTGTGTGTGTGTGTGTGTGTGTGTGTGTGTGTGTGTGTGTGTGTGTGTGTGTGTGTGGTGTGTAGTGTGTGTGTGTGTGTGTGTGTGTGTGTGGCCTCTAAAGAAAACGTTCACCATTCATTTACAGATTTTTTTTCCCATATTATTTTAATCTTTTAAAGACTATGAAGCACAAGAACAGTTCTGTATATCATTGCATCGAAACATGTTCCTTTTCTAAATATAAAATTGAGATAATTTCAAATACTGACCAACTTTCCATTGGCAATGCTTATTTACAACCTTGATTAATTAATGTTAATTAATCATGTACTCTTTGTGGAATGAAAAATTGGTTGATTATGTAATTAGTGAAACATTAATTAAACGGAATTCTTAACAACATCAATATTTTTTATCATAAAGAATTTGCAGTCATAACTATTGTGATGATAATGATTAATGTTCCCCTGTACTTATATGTCAAATACACAATAAAGATATCGCTTATAACAATTCATATGCAGTACTACAAATGAGGTATTGAAATTTCATCTTACTCCGAATTCGCTATTGTACATTGAGAATTCATCGTCTGAAGGAAAATAATAAAACCTGGTACCTGGTACCTGCCGATAAGTATAAGTTTTGAACTATTACAAATACTAAATACATTCACGTACTATCTCAAGTAGTATATACATTTACTATTACAGAATAAGTGTTGAAATATCAGACTTAGATGTTTGAGATGAACGTCAGTGTTTGAAGAAACATAGAGTCCTGCCATTCCATGTATTGAGGGCTGGAGGATGTAATTAAGTTGTTGACATATGTTGAGGCACTTCGTACTTTTACATTGATAGTTTTATTCTATTGTCTGAGTTAAATACATGTACATACATCCCTACTGTAAAATTTTAATTATTATAAGCGATAAAAAAATTGTCAAAAGGCCTGATTTAATCGACGAAATATGTATGATACACAGTCAAAATAAGTTTTCTCTGTTAATAACAGTGTGTTTCGTTTTTTATTTATTTGTTTTACGCTCCTTCGAGAATATTTCCCTTATATCTAGATATTACCAACTGTAGGCAATTCAAATCGAGACCTCGACTTTTGAGGTATCACCCGAAAAAACCGTGACTCTCATTTCTAAACAACCGTTTAGCGAAGGTGCATTTACTATCAAAGATGTGACGCGGTCTGGGTATGTGTGTGGTTCCAACCCACCACCTCCAGGCCACGAGACGAACGCTCAAACCACTGAATCACGTTACCGGTATTAATCCCCACCTCCAGGCCACGAGACGAACGCTCAAACCACTGAATCACGTTACCGGTATTAATTATATATAATGAAATTATTACATTTTCTTTCAGCACCATACAATCATCAATTCTTCTTCCTAAGTTCATTTATCTATTTATTGACTGTTGTTTTCTTTGAATATTGAGTTTTTAAATGCAGAATGTTGTTGAATTGGGAGAGTTCAATGTTTTTTAAAAGTACATATGTATACACATATCGATTTTATTTTGTAGTCAAGATATCGATGATTTTTAATAGACATGTTTTTTTCTGTCCACGCAAGAATTACCAAAAGTAGTGGATAAAATTCATCTCTACTGATAAATTTTACCAGAGGGAATTTATTTCGTGTTTACATATGTGATAAAGGAGAATCTGTGAATACAAGTGGACTTGTGATAATTAGATAATTCAAAATACCTGTATTTACCTTTCTATTTACTCTATAGATAACATTATTCAGTAACAAAATGATATTTTATCAATTATCTATATCCCGCTTGAGAATTTTTCACTCATATGGAGACGTCATCATTACCAGTGAAGGGATGCCTCTGCTCGGCGCTTACGGCTTTTGAGCAGAGAGGGATCTTTTACGCGCCACATTGCTCCAAAAGGGGTCTCAGCTTTTGCAGTTTCAACCGAAGAACATCCCCATTTAGTCGCCTCTTACGACAAGCATGGGGAATTGAAGATCTATTCTCATCTGCATCCCCACGGGGAGATATTAGAAGTTTACATTATGTAACAAGAGAGTTCCGGAAAATGATGAACGCTTTATTAGTACTGAAAAAATTTATCTGTATGGAGAGATTAGCGAAAGGCAGAAATTTGGGAGTGCCCTTCATCCTGGGCTTTACTGCAGCTGTCAGTTATAGACTTAGTCCCAGTAAGTGTAGGGAATTATAGCACTGATAATAAAGCGTCGTAGGTTTTCTTCTCTCTGAAAATGTTTTAGGAAATTGAACAGAAAACAGCGCGCATCGAATGGTGTGTACCATACACGTTCTCCTTACAAAATGTTGGAGTAAGAATTTCGAATGGTCTGGCTTAATAAGGGACAATAAGATAAAAGTGCTGTTATAAGCAGGCTCTATTTAGTGATGTATTCCTTTAACAAACCGCGTGGTCTAAATTGGATATCACCATCTCAAGAAAACTATACAAATCAATTCCCCCGGAGTGACCATTACACAACAAAGTACAATACCCCCGGAGTGACCATTACACAACAAAGTACAACACCTCACTTCACTGTTACGACCCTGAGCATAGATCTAACTTTGTGGTATTTCATCTACAACTGACATAAACAATGAAGCAACAAACTAAAAGAGGTAACAGAAATCTTATTCTGGTCACTAACCCGCAACAACACAAAAAGTGTGGGGGTGGGGGGTGGGGTGGGGATAGAAAGTTCCTGATTATCAACCCGCAAAAACTACGCAAAACGGCCCAACAGAAGTACCTGTAATGAAGAGATCTGCCTCCTAAAATTGGTAGGTTTTCCGCAAAAAACTACAGAATGAATGAATTACACTACAAGTCGTTTTTATCTTGACTTTAATGCTAAGGACACTAGATACATATTTGTAGTACATTGAAGAAACGTATTTTCATTTTTGAAAATACGTTTTATTCATAAGAGTATGAACAGCAACGCGTCACACCAGCATACTTCATGAGCCGCGTTTGTGCTTCGTGAAAAGTATGGCAGCGTAAAGCATCGCGGTTCATATGCTCATGTATTTTCAAAAATTAAAATTTCAGCTTTCATATTTACATTTTACTTTCATTTCTGTAGAAATTCCCAGTGGTTAAAACAGATGTACAATATCAATAATTACACCACATTGTTCACATTCAGGAGGAATCAGTTCATATGCACATGATGAGGATACAAATGAATGGGAGGAGGGCATTGGAAATATATAGTGCAGTAAGACTGCTTACCTGCATCATAGACGATTTGGTCCCACATATACCATTTTACGTGTAGATATAGCAAAAAGACATAATCACAGGTTACAGACTCCCATTCACTGTTTTCGAAATTCTGCCACTATTTGCTCTTTTTTAATTTGCCAATGAACTTGAATAATACATGCATATTGATAAAAAAAGATACAAAGCTTTAAAGAAAATGGCCACACTTTTGACATTTTTATATCAATTTATTACAGCATTTACAATGTTGATGCATTTTTCAAAATTCAAAGCTGAATTAATCTGTATTTCCAATTTTAACGAAAAACGTTGGATAACAGTCATAAAAGATGTTTACTGTATTTGTTCTGTGTATTCCGCGCACCTGTGCAAGAGTGGTTTATATAAAAAAAAAAAATATGCAAAACTGCAATTCCTCTTTCAGGAATTATTTTATTTCCGAAAAATGTTCAATGCAGATGAATAATTTTACACTTTTAAATCACAATCTCAATCACTCTCCAAGAAACCACAAACTTTAACCGACCTTGAAGATTTTGAAAAGTTCTTATTTATTTTTTAATCGACTTCAATTAAGTTAATCTTGATAAGTGTTTCTAAATAAATGTATTAATATACGCCTCGTCATTTTTTTCTCTTTTCGTTTTTTGGACTGACTTATACACAAATGTTGCTACCTGAATATTTGTTTATACACTGTTTATACACTGTTTCTGTTTTTTAAGTTTTCACATGCACACTAATCCTATTTGATGGACCAAGTTCGCTTCTAAATTTAGATCTTAAGGGTTTAGATAAATGGTTTGAAATTCGCATTTTACAAAGATTTGAACACCCGGATGTTGATCTGCCAGCAGTTATGACATACATTTTGTCCTACTTATAAACTGAGTTAATCTGCACTGGGTGTCCCTAAATGGTTAACCAACTAGAAATTAAGCAATGTTTAGACAACTATCAAAACGAGAAATTTAATTTTAAATATCAGATTGTTAAACTTGAAGATTTTCGCTCCGCTAAATAAACTATAAACAAAATCCCGAAACAGTGGTGAATGCCGACTTTGTCTCGAAACGGTATCGTTATCTTTCATCAATAACCCGGTGCAAATTATCTCGCAATTGTTCGAAGGTCATTTATTTAACAGAAATTTTAACAATATAACATATTATGCTCATTAGTTCGTGAACTTGCCAATAATGGGCATGTACTTTTCTTTCCTGTCAGGAGGATAACATTGGTCTCTCAACGGCTTTGAATATAGGAAAATATAGGTGAAAGCTATTTTCTCAAAACATCCAAGCTTTCATGATATCTTTTTGAATCTATTGGGCATAAATTTTCTGACAAAATTTCCGACAGTGACGGAAAGTTAATTTGTGAATTATTCCAGATTAACCAATAATTTCTAGACGTTTTAAGGATGTCCAAAGGCTTCGGTATTCAAATAAAATAGAAAGCAATGAATGAGTTATTAAAAATGAAATAAATGCATTAAACTGTCAAAAAGCGTTGTCGTTAAATCATCTTAATTTACTTTGACAAGGTAACGGGAGAATCGCTCGTGCAGGTGATGTATATAGAACATGGAAAAGACCCATCGAGCTTTCTAAATTAACGCTGCACTAAATTTATTTCTATATCAATCAAAAACTTTTAATTTTAATGAGATTGAGATCGGAGTTAAATTATCTTTGTTTGTGGCGTCATGTCTAAATACGATGGAATTTTATTTATTTTGAAGGTGAACTTACAAAAGACAATTGTCAATTCAATGACAAATTGTCGGGCTCACTTCCCGTGATAATTCTTTAATGAAACAGGTGGACCGATCAGGGAAATCACATTTATTGATTACTGAAACCATAGAGAAATATAAATCGATCAGGTAAAAACATTTTGAAAGCCTAAAAATCATTTCATTTCCCGTTTCTCGAGCATGTTCCCCCTAAAAAAATCATTTCATTTCCCGTTTCTGAACATCCGTGCAAAAATTGACGCCCTTGAAACGAAAGTCATATAGAGTAAATCAAGAGACAAAAGGTTTAGGGAATCTTTGTCTACGTGCAAGATTAACTGATTCAGATAATATCAATCAAACAAGGGTCACGATTAAGGGCGCAGGACCGCGCCCAAAATTAGGCGTTAGATTGTACTGGTCTAACTCTTGAGTAGACCCTGTCTTAACTTCTAACTCGACAATATTTGCCAATTGGGCCGTGGTGAGTTGTAAATAGCTGGCGAGCTCCACCCTAGCTATGTCCGACATAGATTTTGTCTACCCATTGTATCGTGTTTATAATATGACAGAAAAAACAAATCTTCACACAATTAGTTTGACAGTCTGTACATTTAAACGAAATATTCAATTTACTTTGATAGATCTTGTTTTGCTTGGCGTTCTGTCAATCGGTATTAAATCAAAGATTTTGATCTTTTAAACTAACAGCAAGTACGATATTCAACATTGATGAATTCATAATTTATGTTAAATTAAGTATATTGATAAACCATTTGATGTTCATAAAAAAATATATAAAAGTTCTGAAGAACGTAAGTGCGCTTGATGTAAATTTTCGCAGAAAAGAATATTTTAATCCCCTAATTTCTCTGTCGGTAAAACTACTTGGCCAAGTATTGAATTGGTACATATTGGATAGAAACTCTTTTGCGTCATTGGGTCCTTGTCTACCGGGAGAACTTCGAGTACCTGAAAAATGCAAGGCCTTGTCGCCGTTTGCGCGTATTTTATTGCATAACGGAATGTACACAAACACGAAGGACAATCACATCTATTCACGGTCGTATAGCGGACAATCTGTAATCATCAATTAGATGTTGTAAATACTTCGTTTGAAGAATTGAGTGTTTTGAGCTCTTGGTATCCTCACTCATATTTGGGGTATGCGAGACTATTTTGTCCTAATTCAACCCCGCCCCTAAGTATCACGAAATATAAACAAAAAAATGACACGTTCAAAATGGAAGATGTTATGGTATGTGTTGATAAAAGCGCTGTCTCTATCTCTGGACAAACATTGGGGATATACTTGTACAAAATGCTGTCCCAAAATATGCAGAAACAGTAGTTTATCAATGACTCCAGAAATTAAATAAGATACATCAGAGACCATCCTTTAAAATCAACACTTGCCATTAGCGCAGTTGAGATTATATATATATATACAGAAAATTCATAGGTTCCTAACATATCAACTAAAAATAAAGAATGTTTAAAATAAATCAATTTACTGGAATCGTAACAAAAATTTCCTGTTAATACAATACTTTTATTGAATAGCCTGCGTTTGCAGATACAGTGTCTTCGTATCTGTAACGACATTTTTCTCTCGGCAACTTCAGCAACCATACGATATGTGGAAGGGTACTGTACACATAACGTTGTGTAGGTACGTGTACACAAGAGATAAATATACAAGCAAATTATATTCACTTGTTTTAATTCATTATAATATATCTAAAGTTACTCATTATATCAAACTTTTGTAGAATTTAAATCAAATTTATCATCTATAAACATATTTAATTGAAACTCCTCTTGACACAGTTGTTGAAAAAAGGAGAGAGAAAGAGAGAGAGAGAGACAGAGAGAGAGAGAGAGGCAATGCAGGTGTTAAATATTACCTTAAGCGATACAAGTGTGGTTATTTCTTTGTAGAAACCTATAATACATATTGTTCAATATTCATTATCACGATTTTCATCAGACTGCACCAGTGACACAGTCCCAATACCGATTCAGAGAAGGAGGGGTACCTGCAGCACCAAGAAACCGCTGAATGAATGGCTTTTATTGGACCCACCCCCGCCGCATTTGGCCCAGGGCTTCAAAATAATTGTAAAGCAAGATACCAAATCGTGACAATAGAAATAAGCTGTGGTATCAATAGTAAAAATCAATGTGAAAAAACAATATGAAATCACTCTTGGTGCGTCAAGAAACACGTACAGATAGAAAGTATGCGTAAAAATAGCAGGTGCGCTATCTTTGATCGCTGAAGAAAAAGGACTAGCCTAAAGAAGAGATCAGTAAATGGAGCATAGGTAAAAATAAGGTGACAAGGTACATGAATAGTTAGTCCAACCCGCCGAGCGAGTGTTCAACCACTGGAACACCAAATGACTGGCTTAAGCAGTCGAGTGTGACAAGAAAACAACAAAAATGTGTGTGTATTCGTTGATTATTATGAGGTAGTGTATAGCACTTAAGTGTGACTCAGGACATATAAATACAGCGGCAATGCTTGAAGGTTTATTCACATAATATGTTTTAGATGTAACACTTGCTTCTGAAAAGAAATAAGGTATGGTTTTAACAATGATACATGTCAACGGTCGACATCAGTCAGTTTAATTGCTATGGAACATTTGTTCATTATTTTTGCACCAAAAAAAAAATCTTTAAAATTTTCATTTTAAGTAGATTATATTTTGGAAATTATTCAGACACATTACTTTTTTTTCTTGGAATGGAAAAATACTATTCGACATGCCTCGGACTCTTTTACGTTCTGTGACTATTTTCCGATTTTCGGATCGTGTTCTTGAAATGGCAGTAAATTAAGGGAATACCCGTTCTAAGTGCGGACGTCATTGCTCGATAACAACATTCCGGACTTTATTGATCTTCGTTTTAGTGAATGACATTCCGACAGAGATAGCGAATTCTTATAATCTGGCGCAGAAAAGCATGTTGTATTTAGATTGTCTATCTCCGACTAGTATACACACACCTGCTTGTCGTTGTAAGCCCTGTGTGCGATACACGAATGCTGTACACTTATTCGTCATATAGGTAATTCATTCACCTATTTTGTGCCAACAAAGCGTTTAAACGTCGGTGGGCGATAGGTTATATACGTTAATATCTTACTAAGCGATCAGTTTTATTTTCGTCTGTCATACCCGTGTTAATGTAGGCTTTGTTTATTTCAGAATTCTGCACACCAGTACGCAAAATGTTGACCTGTGATACACCAGAAAGTCTCTTTGCCGATTTCCCTGACTTCGACCAAGAGGACCTTATAACCAATGTCTTCTCCCATGACCAGTTCGTTCCCGATCTTGAGAACATTGTTCCAACATTGGACGTAAACTGTGTTCCTAACTTTTATCAAGACTGGGACACCAAAGAAAAAGTAAGGCAGCAATCCCAGACTCCGTTTTTACCTCCTTCATATGAAGAACACATCCAGACGACCGAGAACAACAGTTTGGAGGGTTTGCTGGGGGAGCCCGCCAAACCGGCAGCTCTACCCTGCAGACGACTCAGTGAAATTTTGGAGTGTATAAATGAAGATAAGGATTACTGCATCATCACTACTGAAGGTATACATCTTTAAAATATTATCAAATAAAATTGGTTTCTGTAATGAATAATTTCTTTATCTGTATATTCTGTGATACTTATCCGGTATTTGTTATTCTTCACAGAACGTGTATCCCCAATCACACCCCCTCCACCAGCAAAAGAACCAACCTACAAACACGAGAAATCAGAGGAATCGAAACAGTTTGAAGAAACCTTGAAAAGAATTGCATCCTTACTCTCATGTAAGTATAAAACGATAATCTCTTGTTGATGTTTATTTTCGTGTATGTATCATATCGAGTTTCATCTGGTCCTATTATAACCTTGTCCTTTACTTTGCATTACAGGCGGTGGACAAATCAAACTCTGGCAATTTCTTCTGGAACTTCTTTCAGAGGAGGAAAACAAAGATTGTATTCGATGGGAGGGCACAAATGGAGAGTTCCGAATGGTGGACCCGGACGCAGTGGCTCGAAAATGGGGACAGAGGAAGAACAAACCCTCCATGAACTACGATAATATGAGTCGTGCTCTGAGATTCTATTACGACAAATTCATCTTGAACAAAGTGTCCGGGAAGAGGCACACGTACAAATTCAATTTCAACGCAATCATCAATTCTATGCAATCTTCGACATCTTCAAGTCAATTCAATTCTTCTCTCATGGGACTTATAAATAACCTCACGCCAAATGTGACTTGTCCCTATCAGTATCCGGGGTCTTTTCCATCGCGTCATCCCTCCAGATTCACTCCATCCAGACAGTTCACCACCCCTCCGCCAAGCTACACAGTGCTGTGTACAAAACAGGAATTCCCATCTAGTTGTCGCTTTGCTTCAAACAAACAATATCCATCTAGTCATATCAACGAGAACATGTACTCCAGCTGCCAGTTTAACCAGACACTCTATAGTGATAACGCTTACTCACAGGAATACCAAAAACAACAGGTGCCCTTCCAGACATCGTGTCGTGTCCAGAGTTCTGGATACTCAAGGTCATTCGAGGACAATTGTGTAAAGACCAGGCGAGATTATTATCGGTATTCACCGTACCAACGACCGCCCAGTAGCACCCCTTGTGTACCAATGGTGGGATACTAAAAACTAGATAGGTTTCTGTACATAGTTAGTGTAGCCATTTAAAACTTGTGTTTGCTCAAATACCAATATGACGTCATCAATAAAATCTTTAATCCATTTCCAGAACTTCTGTGCCTGTATTTTTATTCGAGAACACACAATGTACTGTGTCTTTTGTACGCATTTTGTATTAATTTATTTTTTATTGATTTATCTCAGTGCTGGCGCTGGGGTTTATGATCCTGTTTTTACCATGGTGCTGTGCATTAATTAAATGTTTTACTTCTTTATGAAATCCAGTTACAAATTTCTTCTTGCTATCTGTGCGTTCTGCGAGGCCCCTGCCTCGGGACTGTAAAACGAAAGTGCTTATCATTTATATCGACGCCTTCTGACTTCTTATTGATGCTTTGGAGAATTTATTTTTCTATAAATGTTTTCGATTATATCACTTGTTGCTCATTACAATGATTTGTGAATGATGTCATTGAAATATAACAAAAATAAATGCTTGAGAAAAATGAAACTACTCTTCTTTACTTCTTTGTTAGCAGTATCTCATGTTGACGGAGTGGTGCTACACTTGTTTGGTTCTCTGTAATCAGTCTATCGTCGTGAGTTACGGTTTAGGAGCGGGCGTACGGAATCAGAGTAGAAAGAATAGTGATTTACATATCTTTTAAAACATTACCAAAGTTCACAGACTTTCATCAAAAGCTCACAGGAAGATAACAGCAGTCTGGGTCAGATTACTGCTACTCCGTAATTGTGTAGCGAAATTCTTTGTGATGAAAAATATACAAAAGCCTATTAGATTTTTAGTATTCTACGTTTTTAGATCATATCTGTCATTGTGACACAGTGGCACAAACTCTATCGATAAAAAAAAGTGTTCGTAAGTTGATTGAAGGCAGACGACTTATTCATCATTCTCCATTATCGTCTGCGAGTACATGTCTCGTGATTCACCCACCAGAGGCTTTCGAGGCCCATCTTCTAAGTGATTTTCTTTTACCGTGGAGTGGACCTGTGAGATGGGTGACTCAAAACTCCTTCACTTATTTATGCCTTATCACCTCTCAACTGCAAAATCTATTCAAGAAAACATGACATAGCACATATCTATTTGCGGGTCAAAAAGTTTGGAAAAACAAACAGAAGTTTTGGCAAGAAAGATATTAATGGAATAGTACAAAGAGTAAAATTAGTCCAAATATTTTTAATCACAATGATGATGGTAACTTATTTATCTTAAAACACATGAATCATCATTCAGATATGTTTTTCTAACCTAGCGTGTTCCTTTGGTCTGAAGAAGACAAATTCAGTTTGTTGGATTTTTAACTTTGGAAGAATATAATGACTCGGGGTGCCAGAAATTTCCGTGTTATATGTACTTCAGGATAGGAACTGTCTGATGAAAAAGTGAAGATTACGAACATTGATCAATCTCCTAATTCCTATAAAAAATGTAAATTTAAAAGTATACAGCAAATATGGAGCCCTGGACATATTATGGGTGGGATCGGGTGCCCAGAAGGAGTAAGCATTACCTGTTGACCGGTCACGCCCGTCGTGATCACATAAAACACTATTTCGATCCTAATTATGATTATTCATTAATAAATTGTCAGAATGTATGCCAAATCTAAGGCCCATTGTGGCAGGGACGATGCATAAAAAATTCGACGTCTAATCGAAACATATCAAAGTATTATTTGGTCCAAAAAGAAATTGTTAATTTGACATTTGTGTTAATTCTAAAATACGTTTTAGATCTAATTACATAGTTATATTAAAGTGGAAATAAATATTTAATCTACAAAATGAGATAAATCTATACGTTCAAAAAACATTTCAATATTCAGACTACAAAAAGTTAGAACAGAAAAGTTAGATAATAGATAGTGTATATATAGATAACGCACAAATAATTTATTGACATTTTGAATCATATTTGAAATCTAATCTCATCATGACTTTTTAAACTCATGAATATCAATATTTTATGGTTTAGATCTATACGAAAATGATCAGTTTATGATCGGATTGACAGTGCATGTCAAACAATGTATATAAAAGAAATGTGCTATTCGCGTCAAATGTTTTTTTTTCCACTAAGTAACAGTACTTTGAAATTTAAAGGTACCCACGTCATAGTGAATCCGTTTTAGTCTCTTAAAATTGAAGATTTTTTTTTTCATTAAATGGGCTTCCATTTAATTATTTTCTTCATTTTGGCAGTATCAGACTAAACAGAAATATACATATATAGATATTCCCATAGAGGATGGTTTTTGTATAAAAGTCATACAATATTTCTTTTTATCATTTAAACTCAAACGCTGAACCATTTTGTATGTGTACGACCTCACGTACAGTAATCCACGTGAATTGAATTACTACAACATTGACTAACTAGCACAGGTGCTTGTAACATGGATCCGAAATCAAGTGACTATTTCGTCCATTTGATCACTTTTTAGTTTTCAAAGGAGAATTGTTATGGGGTTTGTTTGCTTATGTTTATTTTCATTATCTGGGTTTTTCACTTCTTTAATTCAGCTGTAAGATTAACCTCAAAAAGATATCATCCATTAATGTCGCATTTTTACTCTAGTATGATATATTCGTGCATGTTGGTGAATGGCTGTGTTGGGGATTTTGTACACACTGGGAAAGAGAGGTGTTACCATTATACGTGTATATAGGTTATAAAAAAAATATCAGAAATATTACAGGCCCGTGGGGATCCAGGATAGAATAGATCCCCAGTACCCCTTGCTTGTCGTAAGAGGTGATTAAATGGACGGGCCGCAAACACCGAGGTCCCGTGTCACAACAGGTGTGGCACGATAAAGATCCCTCCCTACTCAAAGGCCGTAAGCGCCGAGCATGGGCCTAAATTTTGCAGCCCTTCACCGGCAATGGTGACGTCTCTATATGAGTGAAAGATTCTCGAGAGGGACGTTATACAATAAGCAATCAACCAATCAGAGATACTACATATTTAATGCTTTAAATTTAAGAAATGATTTTTTTATTTTTAAATGATGCACTTGCTTTATTCTTGGGTTACATCCGTTGCATAAATTCTAACGAGGAAGAAAACCCACCCGACTTGATGTTTAAATTTGCAAAAATATGTGCAAAAAAAAAATCATATCGATGTCAAAGAAACCAAATACTGTAAACCAATTAAGATATTGTACTAAAACAATGTAATTAATAATGTTGGCGCATGGCATCTACAAATGACGAACGTAACGCACGCCCTGCAAACACGCCCAATTCCTGATACATACAGCGAACTAACATCCCGCTATAGCTTAGGGAAAAGAATTTAAAAATATCACTATCAAATTTTAATGAAGAGTCCAAAAAAGCATGCATATATTGACAAACCGATCTTGCCGAAAATTTTATTGCAAATTGAAATCATTGCATGGGTACATTTAAACATCGCTTGTAGTGTCACTTCTGTTTAATCAACCCTGGAATACTGAAGAACAAAAACAAAAAAAAAGACCAAAATGACCGTCTTGACACAGAAAAAGAATGTCCCACAAGGGTGTTTCCAGAAACAGCATGCAAAGTTACACATTGCTGAATTGTGATAGTACGTCCTATGTACTCTTACAGAACAAAGCATTTCACTAGTCTTGCCGTTTGATCCCCTCTGAAATGCTGAGACGTACAGAAAAAAAAAATTATAATAGCCTTCAAAACATGTCACCGAATATTTGTTTTTAAATACTTGCACTGATAAAAATGTGTGGAATCTGAGTCATTTATGTCCATGTGAAGAGACCCGATGATGATATCAACCAATGCAGAATGTATTACCTTTCCTAAAGTGGCATCTGTGGTATGGAGACCAGCGTGTCTACACATCTATCTATAGAGTACCCGGGTAAATAATTTAGACTTGCCAAAGAGAGTTTAGTCAGTACAAGGTTTTATCCAGCAAAAACATAAAGGCAATGATTCATTTATTAGTTTATAGCGCCCGTTGTAGTCATTTAACATGATAAAGATTGGGAAAATGATAGAGATCTGTGTTATTTAAGACTTGTTTCTTTACCTCAATATTTCGTCGTCAGATAATATTAATAAAGTCATTCATCAAGAATCAATTAGATTTCATAGCGATTGACTTCAATATTCTGAGGCTGGTTAAACTGAAATTGTGAAGCTGTAAATTCATTGATTGAATAAGAATTTAATGTCAAATAAATGTAATCATGTTCTAGGTTTTTATTACACAAATCCGTCACAGCTACCCAGCCACTTCGTTATAGCGGTGGTTTACAATGTTATGGTAAAAGATGAATCAGAAGGTTAGAAAGGTGCAATATTTACGTACTCTGCAATTAAGTCACTTTAACCTGTAATTGATTTCAATTGATTTAGATTCCCCCCAAAAAAAGTCTATATTGATCAGCATACCTGAGATGCCTTTAGTTTTATCAGCTAATCGGGACAAATGTTTCTGGAAAGACTATATACCTCTGATTTCAGCTGCAGAAAATTATACACACAATATCTTGTTTGTTTGCACAGAATGTACATACTCTATTTGAGCAAGTTTGTTTTTGTTTGTTTGTTTGTTTTATTTATAGTCGCCTGAGCAATTTTTCAGCTATCCGGCGACTATTATGTCAACATTTCATGTATAGTATATTTTCTTGTAGAATATTTCAACTAAACTTTTAACGATTCTGATCAAATGTGACATTTTTTATTTGGACATTGTGAATTTGTTTATTGTGATTTCTAAAGTGCACATTGCGCTGAAACCTTCAAGGCGTTTTCGTTCTGTTATGTCAGAGGATTGTGACGTATAACGAAAGCTACTGATTAAGCAGTTGAAAAATTGCATGAAGCTTGATGTTAGGAAGTGATCCATGCATGCATTAACTTACTTGTGTGTCTTTCACCTGTTGAGTTAATTCAAGTCAGTTAATTACGAGGGTTAAATATCTCATTAGTGGAATAAAATTTAGGGCAATGCAGGATGGCAGAAAAAAAAATGGATAAAAAAAAAAGAAACCGCTTTGGCGACACAATAGGGTTGTCTGTGGTGTAGGTTATTGTAATGATGAACTCAGGAACTATTATAAACAAAACAGAATTGATTAGGCTGCAGTCACTTCCAAAATCACATCACCTTTCACATGTACGGGATCAGTATGAATAGACTGCTGTTTGTAATATGTACACTGTCTGCGATTGTAATCATCCCCATTACCGAAAGTTTATTCTACCATGTTTGATGTTTAAGATACCC
Source organism: Ostrea denselamellosa (assembly GCA_024699665.1). Lineage (NCBI taxonomy): Eukaryota > Metazoa > Mollusca > Bivalvia > Ostreida > Ostreidae > Ostrea > Ostrea denselamellosa. The sequence continues at coordinate 5,534,023 of JAMZEH010000071.1, forward strand.
ACGTAATGTCTGTTTAAAAGCTCTGAATAAAATTCAGTTTGATTTATGCCAAAAATTATATATATGTTTTGTTTAGTAAATGCACATCGTAGTACATTAAAAAGATTAGTACACATGTATTTAATTTAAAGTACAGTGTGTTGGTTTTCTGTAGTTAGTCATGTCATTGTTTTAATCCAATCGGAGGTGTGTAAATAGAGGTAAATGTTGAAGGGAACGGTGGGTTAATTAAACATGTCTCAGTGATATCGGTCAGATGGTTCGTACAAATACAAACATATCTACATATCACCTAACTGTCAACAAATTGTTACTATGTATAAACCAAGACTACAGATATAGGAGACATGATTCCGCGCATCGTCTCGTGTCGTCTGCCGCCGCCAACGTACGTGATGAAGATCTTAATGAAGACATTCTCTCTGAATATTGTGAAACATTTGGAAGATAATGAAGTAGTTCTTTTATAAATATTTTGTGATGTCAGAATATATTAAATACATTTCCTCGTTTATGTAGATACTGGAGGGGAAGATTTTTCAAACAAATATGTCATCATCGCCGACAAGCATTCTAATCACTACCTTTGAATTCAATGATCTCAGAATGCATTTTAAATAAATTAACAACCTCATTCATTTGTTTATATTTATTTTATATCAATAGTTCCTGGAACTTGATAAGATAAAGTTATAAAAGAGATGAAAATGACATTATATTTTGTTGCCTGACAACACGTCGTAAACATCATTCATCATATGAAAACAAAAGAAATTGACAGATCAAGGAAATTTATTTTGGTATATTGTACATGCGACGCCAAGTTCTTTAGAGTCAATTAAAACTTGTCAATTAAGTGCTGGCACTAGGTATTAGATTTGTGTTAAACTATGCATAAACAAAAAATAAAAAAAAAATAAATCGGTATTGTCTGTGACGAAATTCAATTCATTATTTCTTTTTTTATAATTGATTTCA